>CM076577.1:332866581-333366918 GCA_034641835.2 Pinus albicaulis | reverse complement strand
TTACCCTTTTCCATTGATGTCAAAGTAGGAGAGAATGTTGTAGGAAGAGGTGTCATGATCGCAGAGGGAATACTTGTGTTGCCAGCAATGCCAAAGGGGAAGATTTTTTATCAGCAGTTGTCATTGATGTCAACCCAAGCTAACCCAATATTGCATGGGAATTTTTACCTACCAGTTTAATATATTCAGGGTCAATAATGTTTTTTATGGTTTCTAGTTGTCGAGATGTTTCTGTTGATATATGGCATGCCATGTAATTCTTCACTGTTTGAGAGATATTCATGTTTGAAGTTTGTACCCCCAGTTAGTGGGCTAAAACCCCATGGGGTTGGGGCATGGGTTATTGAAAGTCATAATTAATATTTTTTAAGCTCCTAAAATCCCTCTCGTCTTCACTTGTTGAAGCCCCTCTCAACTTAAGCATTTATATAAATTGTGATCTTCATTTCCTCCTTAGGAAAGGGATTCGGCCATATGAAACAGGTAATCGTGGAATTTGCGCTCTAAATTTTTTTCTGCAAAAGTTCAGAAGCTGAAATGTTTATGAGGCAAAGGAGAAATCCTAAGGAAGCTTCTGTAAAAATTTCAGACTAAGGTGCGCAATATTTTTGGCGATATGATCTGCGGAAGTCAGCATTTTTGTAGGCTCTGAAATTCATCTCAAAGAAGTGACCTTGGTAAAATCATCATAACTCTCTCTCTCAGTATCAGATTGGAATTCCATAATATGTGGCAAATAGTGCACAGTATTTGATTTTCTATTTATAAATTTCAAAGCCAAATGAAGAAACAGTGACACGTGGCATGTCATACAATTGCACTCTGCTGAAAAAGTCCATAATTAGGGCATTGTGAGATATTGGGTATAACTCTCTCTTGAAGAATCCAAATTGGGTCAGACTTGTGGCATTGGAAATATGACTCAGAGGACTACTACAGGACTAAAAATCAGATATTGAGGATCTGAAATAATAGAGATACACCATATTCAATATCGAGCTTCTAGAAGGAAAGAAAAAGCTAGATCATGTGTTTTCAAGGGTTGCAAAGGACCATACTTTCTACAGTAGAAAAGCAAAGAAAGGTGTAGAAGAGTGTAGCATGAAAAGAGAAGAAACCAAGGTTCATAACAACAGCAAGAATTTCATCATGTGAAGTCTTCAAGTGGGCATCACTGCATACAATCATTGTAAAGGTATCATTGTACTAAGTCCTTGTAAATACATTATTGTAAAAATTGTACTAGTGTCTATCTACCAAGGGTTGAAGAGGCAGTGTTGGGAGGTCTAAGATCATCATTAGGTGGTTGTGTCAAATTTGGGGTTATGGTCTAGTATACATTCTTCTTCTACACCATTCTATATCATTTTAAATTGGACCATTTTCCCTGGTATGAGATTCCACTCTTATTTTATTCTTCTATAGGGTAGTAGGGTGGTGCTAGGGTGAGTTGTAGCTCATTAGGTGTTGGGGCATCCATTCAGTTGACTACTGAAGAATCTTAGGAATTGGAGCATCCATCCAGTGGGAGCTGGAGAAGAATGATTTTCTAGATTCGAGGAAGTTGGATCTTTATTCCAATTGGAGTTGAATATTAAGAATTATTAGAAAATCATTAGGTGGTTTTTGTCCCAGAGTTGGTTTCCACCTTAAAAATTGTGTGCATTTTTTTTCCTCTTGTTTGCTTATATCATTGTAGAAACAATGATAATAACTGAAGATTAAATAATTCTCTAATTGAAAGGAATACTAATTCACCCCCCCTCTCAATATTTCCAACAGAAGCTTGGCCTTGACATAACTCGCCCATTATTTCCATTCTGGTTGTGTCCATTGTTTGGGTGCAATCAAATATCCAGTTGTCTCCCTAGAGAAAATTCCAGCCAAAAATGTCCTTATGGACGTGGTAGTTGCTGATATTCCACCATGTTTCTGTATGTTGTTGTTAAGATCCTGGGGGGCTAAGTTGAGAGGTACATTTCTAATGGACTTTTCCTATGCTACCATTCCTGTCATTGGTCAAATGAGAAAACTATATCGTGAGACTAAAATGAAGTACATTATAAAAAATAAGGAAAGGCCTAATAATCATCCTATCAACGTTGCACATACAGAATAAGAGTCCTTCATATTGTACAATGATTATGGATTAAATGATGTAGATTGTGAATTAATAGAAATAGAGGATGTTCCTGAAGTTTTAGACTGCATTAGAATAGTGTTAGAAAAAGAGAAAGAGAATCTACCTTCCTTCTCCTCAAAAAGTGTTCCAATTATTTTTGTAGCACCAAGGGTGCTACTCAAATGCCCAATTTTATGATAATTAATTTTCTTAAAAAACACATATATTTCCAAATTTAGACAAAAATTTAGAAATTCCTCAGAATTGTTGGAATGGCTGATGATGATGTTTTTAAGCTTGTAAGGAAGCTTCAACAAGGATGTCCAACGTTTTATCCTCTTCCTTATTCAATTCTTCAATTTTGGAAATGGATTTTTTGAGCTTGGCCAATGCAAATTTCTCTTTTGGGGCATGGAGTTTGACCTTCCTCCTCAAGAAGTCATTATCTTCATTTTCCCTCTCTAGTAGCTTCTCCAAGTGTTGATTGGCTCTATCAGTCCATGTCTCCCTGTTCTAATTTATAACTATGGCAAGATGCTCATTTAGGGTTAGTTGATCAGGTAGCTTAGCTTCCCTTTGTCTCTCTAGAGATAGAGCTCCTTTCAGCCCTCTAGTTCTAGGCCTCTTCCTTGGTACCTATTTTTCTTCACCATAAATCAAACCATACTTCTCCCCTATTTCATCTAGCATGGCTTCAGTATTTTGAGCCTCCCTTTGAGCAGTGAAGTACTTCACCTCATCAATGACATGTTTGATCTTCAACTGCTCATTTTCCTTCTCAAGAAAGTGTATAACATATCTAGCCCTGTCAAAATTAGTCTGAAGCTCACTAATCTTGGCATCCTTACCTTCGATAGTAGCATTTGTGATTTTATCAATGTCATCCTTATCTAGGTCAAACAACTAAAATGCATATTTTGTTTCATGATTTTCCTCCTCATGATGAATGACAAGCTCAATGGCCCTCTCTTTACCTTTATCCACCTGTTGTGTTGATGTAGAAGGTATGGCCCCTTTCACTCCAAGTGAAGGAAACACATGCCTATATCCTCTCTAGTAGGTTTTTGTGAAAGGCTCAACCTCAACCATACTAGCCCACTTAGGCTGAATGTCATCTATCCTGCTAGGTGACCCAAAATCATGATGAGATGGAGATGAATGATCCTGGTGAGACTGAGATGAAGGAGGTGAAGGGGACTGATCTGTCGATGATGAGTGATTCATGGGATGAGATGATGAAGGGACATTTTGTTCATGCTGAATGGATGGCTCAATTAATATATTATTTTCTATGAAGGTAGTCCATACAATATTAAGTTTATTGAGATGGTGGGTTACTATGATTTTTATGAGAGAATGATGGAATAGGCTTTCCATTTGGTGCTCATAACCCTTCTTCTGGGCAATGTATGTCATCTTCTCTATACTCTAGAAAATATAATAGGGCATGTTAAGCATACTTACCCTAGTGAAATGCATCAAGAGTCGGATGTGATAGGAATAGAGCCTTGAAATTCTTCCTTCACATGAGAAATTTATCATTATAATATTCATCATAGGTTCATATCTATCCAAGAGGTGTGAAAAATGGAAGAACCTCTTTCTCTGATTTTGGTGTATTAGTTATAGGAAGAATTCAAAATCCTGTTTCCTCAACCTTCCTTTCTTTAACCATTTCTCCCCAACATTTTGGATCCCTCTAGCATATAAAATGACAAAAATAGATAAGGTAAAAGTGACCCCAACTAATTTAACTTGATTTCACTGGAGTCTTGATATGAACAATCTAGTTAGCATGGGGTGGTGTTTAACCCTCTGAATTTTCTCACAAAAATCATACCAAGCAACATGGATGAAGCATGTGATATTCAATGGATAATCTAAGATTTCTTTGGTGTTAGCAAGTTCAATTTTGATCACTCTTCCTCCTCTATGTGAACTCCTTATCTCTGTTTCTTCTCCTTCAATGAATGATGTGTTTTCATCTTATGTTACCATGGTGTTTTTTTTTTTAAACTAGGAATTAGGGAAGAGATATGGGAAAGGGAGATGGGGAACGAAAACTGAGGGATATGTTTGATAGGTATATATGATATGGGGAGGGTATAGGGAGTAATATTTTAAGGATATGAGGAATGGGGAAGGGAATAGGAATGCAAGAGTGATGGGAATTGGGATTTCGGAGCCTAGGTCAAAATAACACCTAGGGCTTAGTGTTTTAGGAATTAGTAGTTTAGGGAGAGGGGTTATGATAATAGGGATTAGGGAATGATTTTGGATAGTGTAGAGATAGTATTGAGTGTAAGGAAAATGGGATTTCGTCTTTTATGGGTGAAAGGGAGAAACAATAGGATTTCACTTCAAGAAAACACCAAATTACAACTTTAACTTGAAAAAATTCAACACATATAACTTAAGAAGGTGATTTGTGATGTAAAATGCCTCTTATTGTATTGCTAGAGGTGAATGACTGAGTGGAGGAGCTTTGGAAGTAAATTCTAATCACTTGGATGCTTTTCTGAGCTTGCTTCTCATTTTTTCCCTGTCCGGTCTATTTTTTCCCTTAGCAATGTATTTTCACCCTTAGAAATTGATTTTCGCACTCAGCAACTGACTTGCGTCCTCAACAACTGATTTGCGCCCTCAGTTTTTTCTCTTTTTCCAATTTCGCTCAGAATTTTGAAATTTTTGTCTCTTGGAGTGTTGGCTTGATACTTGGAGGAAGAAAATGAATTTGAATTTATGTGTTTTAGGCATAAATGTAAAAGTGAATTTCAATTTCAATTTAAAACCCCACTTTTCTAATGTATTTTTTCACTTTTTTGAAACATTTGTTTATTACCCTTTCATCTAATTTTTTCTCTCTTGTGGGATGGAGTTGCTGGATCTTGACATTTTTATCTTTTATTTTGGCATGTGTGTTTTTAGTTGGAAGCTAGGGATTGAAATTATTACATATAGAAATCATAAAATTACATAAAAATTTAAAAATAAATTACATTTATGTTTTCATATCAAAATGACATTTTGATATGAAAATCATAAAAATCAAAATTAAAAATTTAAAAATATCATATTTACATGTTGATAATATTCTGTAGACGAAAATGAAATTTTTATTGAGTCACTCTCACACATTTTGCTAGCCTCATAAAGATGAAATAGTACAATTTTCAATCTTGAACATTGAAACCTAATGACCGAATGGGACCTTGAATGACCTAACTTCCATGATTGACTTTGACTGACATAAGACATAATGAAAGATATTTTTCAAAAAAAAAAATATTCTTAGCATGACAAGAAGGTGGGCTAGAAAATGAGATTTTGTGAGGGAGAGTGAGATTTGATGACTAGGACTACCATCAGTGAATTTTTCTTCGCATGACCTAATGGAATGAAATAAAAAATTCAGAGCGGGACACCTAAAAATGAGGATGAATAGAGTGATTTTGATCATATATGGCAGAATGCATATTCAGACACTAACACCTGCCATTTAAAAATAATGTGAATGGTTGTTAAAAAAATGCATAGATTTGTATAAAACCATTTATGCCTTAATACGAAGAGGGCAAGGTTTGACCTCCCAACCCCCTCTCTCCAACCTTGGATCTCCACCAATTTGGCTGGAAACTCCCTTGGGGAGTTCGCCCAACTTTTTATTATTTAAACCTAAAATTCATAAGTGCACCCAGGCAGCCAGGATTGGGCACAATAATCGAAAGAGTGGAACCATGAGTGTTGTGCAGGAGGGGGGAGGAACCATGAGCTGAGCTATTTTCTAGAGGGTCTATATTTTCACTTTTTCAAATTCTGTAAAATTTTATATGGATCCTGCACCTCCTGAAACCAAAACTAGAACTGTGTTGTCCATTTATTCATCAAAGGACTCCAATTTTCGGGCACTTTCAGCTATGGAGGTATAAGTGTGTAATTTTTAATTTTATACTTGTACTTTCAGTTTTTTCCACTTAATGAAAGAGGGCCTTAAAGACGTATTCCCTCCTGGATGAACTCCAATATCAATTATGTGTCTTCTTGCATTATTTTAATTTCTTCTATCTTCTTATGTTTATTCCTTTAAAGTTTTCTTGTTTAAGCTGCAAATTTCACATGTAATTCTTTGACACATCTCAAGAAAAATATTTTGGATCAATTGGTATAAGGGTAGGTGTTTTTAGATGTGAATTACATGCTTGTATGCTAGCTAGAGATAGGCTACGAAGAGGGGAAGGGACACTAAGGTATTTTTATCCCGAAGCGAGACATGAACATCAGAGAACGAACATTCATGACGATGTTCAAAATGAGGAAGAGATAAAATTCTGCAAGACCTTCTACACCATGGTAGATCAGGTCGAGAAATTTCTCTAGAGACTTGAGAAACTAGAGAAAGAAGGGGAGAATTCTTCAGAAGGACAAGGCTCAGTGCATGGAGATAATGGATGAGATTCAACTCCTTCTCATCCAGTGAGTGAAATTTCCTCCTCCTCTTCTCACCATCATCATAGTAATTCAGGAAATGCAGCTAAGAAAAAATTCTTGAAGTTAGATGTAAAATTTTATCTTTCAGTGTATAATGGTTAAAGTAATGTAGAGAGACTTAAAAACTGGATTAGGAAGCCTGAAGCCTACTGCAGGATTCAACAAATTTTGGAGGAAGAGGAAAGGATCCAGTTGGCTTC
This sequence comes from Pinus albicaulis, assembly GCA_034641835.2. NCBI lineage: Eukaryota > Viridiplantae > Streptophyta > Pinopsida > Pinales > Pinaceae > Pinus > Pinus albicaulis. The sequence continues at coordinate 333,360,108 of CM076577.1, read as the reverse complement.
TCTTTGACTGAATGTCACAAATCTCATCTGGTGTGAGAGAAAACTTCAAGGCAACAGTAATTTGGGTGACCTTCTTTCCTTATGGTCAAATTTCATTACTACGCTTAAATATCAATTCTATCCCCTGGGTTATAAGAAAAATTCCTCGGCATCCATGGCTAAGGCAATGTAAACCCCATTGAAGTCAAGGTATTTCCACATCGTACAGGACTCGGATACACCAAAAAGGAAACGGGAGAAATATCCAATACAACTAGTGACTAGCCAACGATAGACGTTGAAATCCTTTCCTCACAGTCCAGCGATACTGAGGGCTCCATGAACACTTATCGGAGGGACACTAGGTGAAAGCACCCCAAGGCAACCTGAAAATTTTGGAGGACAAAGAATCATTGTAGTTGTTGAAATGAAGTGGGACATCAACAAGCCATGTGTCCAATGATCCACGCTCTAGAAGCATCGATAGAGGAGCCAAAAGGTGAACATGTTGAACAAATTGTTACACAATAATTTTTCATTGTCCTTGTAATCCCCGCTTCTTGATCCTAAAGGACTCATACAGTGACACTTGTGTACTTTCCAAGCATGGAATACATACCCCTGAGCCACAATTTGTCTTCCAAATCATGTCCCTTTACAACTTTTCTGAAAGACCCCTATAACAACATGGTTTTTAAGGTTGGTGCTTTCTCTCAGTGTCTAACACTGAGGCCCACGATGATCGACGCTATGTCTTAATGTTGGACCCGCGCTGATCCTCTTTTGGAAAGTTTTTTAAATAGAAGTGAAGCTTCCATGACTAGAAGCTTCATGAGGTGATGAGATAGAAGTTTTTTTTGAAGATATGGCTGAGGAATTTCCCTTTCGACTTCTTGTTCCCAAGAAATAGTAACTAATCGAAAGGATAAGCTCTTTTCCCATTATTTAAGGGCCCATAACCTCCTCCTCCATTGTTTTATAAGGAGAACTCCTTCAACTCTACAACCTTAGTGATGATAGAGAGGAGAAGCAATTATAGCTTGGGGAGAATAGTGCAGTGTGATTTTTTTTTTGTGTTGGGAACATAGTGAGATATTAGACCTTTGTGTATGAGGGTGTTGAAAACGTGCTTGGATACGGATGTAATATCCCAAATTGGGAATGTAGTAGTGCATAAGCACAATACTGGAGCATCAGGGAGAAATTAAATCATAAAATGTGTTGAGAAACACATTTCCATAAAATGAATGTAACAACATAAAAAATGAGCTCTTCTGCATCCTCCCAAGTGGGGAAAATGCAGCAATTTGACCCTAAAAACATTATTTTCAGAGATTTACATTTTAACAAGAAGAAATAATGCTTGGTTCGCTTAGCATATAGATTTATTCCCTCACATAAAAAATATGAAAATAAACAAATCTCTTTTGATAAGCTAAACATACCTCTTGGCCTCAAATCATCCTAAAAATAGCCAAATCCCATGACTTAATCTATGCAAAATTTCTGAAGAAAATGATAGCGTTATTTTCTAAGGTTTTATGCAAAAATAGGATAGATAATAATATATCTGGAATTTTATTGAACAATATGCTAAGAAAATAAATATCTGGCCTCCTTAATACATTATAAAGATAACTCAGCAAGGGTTTCTTGAAAGCTTGAGTACAAAAAGAGAAGATCTGAATATCTAGCTCTGAAATAACGCAATATTACTACAACATTACATAAATATAGCTGAATAATACAATAGCGGGATGAGAATCCCTTCCTGTAGCTTTCTAGGAGAAGAGTTGCCCCTTTCCCTAGGAAACTAGCTCAAAAACAAGGGCTTGAACCCTGCTGCTACAGCTCTATGAAAAATGACGCAGTTCCTGCAAGGGACTGCACTGTAAGAGATGAGGAATATTTTTTCCAACTGCCAAGGTTTGAAATTAGCCCGTGATTCTCCTAGCAAATCCCTTAAGAGAATGAAGGCTCCCTCTACTGAGAAACAGACCCGGAAGTGGTGTTATCAAACCTCCACTGCAACACCCTTCAACACAACACTATTCTCTGCAAAAATAACATTGTATATGAATATTTATGCTTGGCCTCAAGCCTAGATGTGGAGAAATGCAGGAGCTCAGGAGCTCTGATGATGCCAATATTCTAGATTTGGACTCTATGATGGCAACCCAAGATAACCCAGAAAGGAAATTCTAGATCTATGAGATTGGAAATTTACCCTCTTGGGATTTGATCTATGGTCTACTGCGTTATGTAGATATGAAGCTATACATGATCATAATATGGCTACAATATGATGTACAACCAGATATAACCTTTGATGGTCGATCCCTCCTTTAGATCTCCAAGTTAGAAGCTTGAGATCTTGTCTCTTCTTCCTCCTCCTCAAAATGCAGCAACTGAAGATACAACTGCTTGGAAAATTGCACTGTAAAAGAGGGGGGGAATCAGTTCTTTCTGAAATGTGTTGCAATAAGCTTTATGCTGATGAAAATAATGATGGCGAGGTGAGGGGATGATCTCTCATATAATTCCTAGCTGAAATGATAGAAACTTCCTTCCTCCTCGGGATCTACAATAATGGACTGTGTAATCCTTGATGGGATTGCTACTGATAGGAGGTCAATAAATTTTTTCCTGATGCTAGATCTAGAATGAGGCTTCAGGAATGCCTATATTTAGGTCCAAGGTGATAGGAATAAACCTTCACTAGTTCTCCAACTGAAATATTGGAGACAACCTTCTCCACCCAAACTGATCTTCAGCAATAACTCAATTTTTGAATATGGATGTTCTTAAGAGAGTAATAATACTATGGCACGAATTCCTAATGATGAAATAGAATATCATAATACCTTTCCATAGTAGGCACACAACTCCTTTGTGGTTAAGGGTGGGATTCTCGCTCGGGAACACCTTGTGCTATATATCACTGTAGACATAGCTAAACAAAATAAGAGTGGATGGAATGTCAAAATACAACTCCATATCTAAACAGATCACAAAATCATAAACTAAATCCTCCTTTAATTTTTCCTTCACCTTATTTATATACAAAGTGAGCCTTGCCAAGCCTTGGCCCACCTCTAAACTGCGTTGTTCATGTGGACATAATCCTGCATGGTTGACTGCACTGTTTCTGCAAGTCCTCCATCATGTCTACATTCAATGTGCACCATCCCCATCATGTGTGCATTAAATGCACTACTTCCTCCATCAATTCATCATTAATTATTTATGATCTTACATTAGTTTCCCTCTATGATCTCATTTGACTGCTTCAACATCCATTTTCTATCTCATTAATGAGAAATGATCTCCACTCCATCCACATTAATAGTTTCTCCCCTACTCCATTATCCAGATCTATGTTTAATTAATCCAAATTCACACATCAAAAGTGGATCTTATTCATATTTGAGGATTATGGGTCCCTCCACCATTTTATTTACTTAATTAATTAAGAAAATTAAGAACTATAATATTCCAAATATCATGTGAAAATTTAGGAATATTTTATTCCTCCCTGGAAAAATGTTGCTTGTCCTCAAGCAACTGAAAAAGTAGATGAAAATCAATCTAGTCCACTCCAAATGGCATGCACATGAGGAAGGCCTCCTCCATCTGCTACAATGTGTTATGCATGCTTGGTTCCAAGGTTGTCTCTCAAGAATGCATAGAATGACCTCCAACTGTGTAGTTAGATGTCCTTCTTTCTCCAAGAAGTACCAAGTGACAAACATATGTTGTCCAACATCATCATCAGTACATGAGATACATAAAATAAAGTGGTTCTTCTCACAAATAAAAAGTCCCACATCGCAAATCACTTCTACATCCCATGTTTTATGAAGTTCATTGAGCATTGACATGCCCTCATCTTTAGTGTTGTTGGCCTTGTTGGATCCAAGCATCATTCCAACATTATAAAAAAGAAGAAATAGAGACATATGGTTAGACAAAGATGAAAAACCATATTCTCCCAATAGGAACCACCAAAGTAGTCCTCTTGCTTCCATCCTTCATCTCCACCATGCAAGATGGACAAGCCAAACTCCCCCAAAAGCAACAGAAGAAACAAGAGATATTGTTACCTTTTCACCTCCTCATGTGCATCATGGAGTAAAAACATAATGATAGACATGTGTAATATCACATCAGAAAAATACAAACAAACACCATCATTACACATTATGAGAGTACCATGCCAAGTTCTACACAATAAAAAACACATAGACATAGGGGATGTCATATCATGGCCAAACTCTCTCAAGGAAAACCAAAGTGAACATGCCTTCTTTTGTTGCATTCTGTCATTGATACACAAGGCATGAGTAAAAGAAATATGAGCTATTGGGTGGTAAGCATACTCACCTAAGAGCAGGCAATGGAGCCATGTCTCCCTCTTCATTATATGAGTGTTATTCATCGCATGGATCAAAGAAATAGGAGCCTTTGGGTAGTAACCAAACTCACCCAAGAGAAACCAGCGTAACCAAGATTCTTGATAGGCGATGTCATATATCTTCAAGTGGTCATGCAACCCCTTGCTTATCATCCTCACCCACTCATCCCAATGTGGATGATGAACGATTTTATGAAAAAACATGGTATCCTCCCTTTGTAGAATACCATCTACCTCAAACTAATGAGGAAACTTGCACTCCATGAAATGTTGAAGTGAACCTCTAAGGAGACCCCTCCATGAGATCTTCTTATCATCAATGGCCCTCCAAAACCAATAAGGTTCTAGATCTTCTGTAGGTAGACGTTTATCTTTGAGCGGTGAGATGCTCATTTAGAAAGGGTCATCTTGAAAGGGGAAATATTTCCCATCTCAAGATGTCTACCATATATCATCTTTTTCTCCATTTATTAATGAATTAAGCTTCCATTTTATTTCTCCCATAAGGAATGGGTCCTCTTCCTCTCACTATTTCTCATTCATAGCACCTTAGATCTAGAAGGTGATACATGCGTTATCTCAAAGGAAGGCATAATGTTGAACTCAAAGCCAACCATTGTACATAAGATCATACTCATCCCATTTTCTGAAATCCCACTTCTAAACTCAAAGGGTTGAATGTAGTTCATTAATGAAAAAATGGGATATATTTTCATCTCCTCCTTGATTATATAAAGGGTCCTCTCCACAGTGATATGATGTTGCTCTAATTCAGGATGTTGTTCTAACCCCTGGTCACACAATAGCCCTGATGGCATGTACCCGTAAGTTTCAATAATAGGTAATGAGACAATATGAGATGAAACTGGATGAATAACTTGGATCAACTGATGTGTGGGAATCTCTTGCAAGATCACAAGAGTTCCTCCAACCAGGACAATGCTGTCTTCAGCTATCGATAAGAGTGATGGATGCTCTGCTGTCAATGTACCAGTGCTAGAATATACCTCCTCTTCCTCATGCATCTCTTGAATCATGCATGGGACTCTATGTGTCAAGAGCTTAAGACTATCTTGAAAATATTCAAGTGTCTCTCCTCCGAATATCGGTACTTCTGTAGCTGGTGGTGAATGTAGTGACTCTTTTTCCAGAGTAACAAGAATGAAATCCTTCTTTTCTTCCTTAGGAAATCTTTCTTTGGGACACATCTCTGGCTTTATCACATCAAACTTCTTTCTCAATTTATGAAAGAAATATGAATATTTATTCACCCTTGCATGCTCCATGTGACCAAACCACCAATCATTGGCTTCATCTAAAAGATGAAGTGCTACAATTTGAACAACCTCTTTTTTAGCTACAGGATGTAGCCTGAAAAATGCATCTAAGTCTTTCCACCAAGCCTTAACAGTGCTTAAGAAAGACCCATCAATTCTACGAAAATAGAATCTATTTTGTATTTTCCTTCTATTGCTTCTATAGGATCTTATTTCTTGTTTGAGTTCGAATAATTGTTGGAGAGTTAGATTATCCCTGAATGCTCTAGACTTTGCCTTGTACTCTTCTAGATATAGACTGAGAGTCTACTGAGTCTCAAGTTCTCTTCTTATTTAATTTCTACACCATTAAACTTCTTCAAACAAAGTGGGCATAGTAGATCTATGAGGAGATCTATGATTCTCTGGTCTTCTTTGTTGCTGATAAGAAGTACTAGGATCTTCCTCTTTTTGAAAACTTCTTGAGGTTTCTCTTTTCCTTTCTCTTCTTGTTTCATTGATATCTTTGGAGAGATCCTTCATATCTCTAAATAAATATGAGGAAAAAATTAATCCCTCCATTGTAGTAGATCTCTGCTATCTTCTTTTAATATGGTGTCAATAATGTCCACAAGCTGAGCGAAAGATCAGGCCTTGATACCACTGTAATATACCAAAATGGGATAATGCATTGATACAAAAGAACAATATTTGAAACATAGTAAATTTACATAAAGATTAGGATCAAAACATATAAACACAGAATAGGTGAGCCATTTTATTCATTAGATATGGATTATAGTTACAACAATGTACAAATAGAGGTACTCTAGCTAAACAAGTGGCCTAGAATGACCCTATAAACATGCTACAACAATCATTATGTAACTGGAGAGCTACAAGAAGAAATATTGCATTGTCCCTTTTGTTGATGATGTACATATAGCTACTAAAAATGAAAATTCAGATCTATGGAGCTCAATAGCTTTGATTATGCCAATATTCTATATCTGGGCTCTATGATGGCAACCCACGATATCCCAGAAAGGAAATTCTAGATCTATGAGATTGGAAATTTACCCTCTTTGTATTTGATTCCTGGTCTACTGGGTTATGTAGATTTGAATACATATATGATCATATGATGGCCAAAATATGATGTACAACCATATAAAATGTTTGACGGTTGATCCCTCGACATCTCCAAGATAGAAGCTTGAGATCTTGTCTCTTCTTCTTCCTCCTCAAAATGCACCAAGTGAAGATGCAGTTGCTAGGAAAATTGCATCATACAAGAGGAAGAGACTCAATTCCTGTTGAAAGGTACTGCAATAAGCTCCAAGCTTATGGAAATAGTGATGGAAAGGTGAGGGGATGATCCCTCACAAGATTCCAAGTTGAAATGATAGAAACTTCCTTCCTCCTTTAGATCTACAATGATGGATTGTGCAATCCTTGATGGGACTTTTGCTGATAGGAGGTAAATAAAATTTGGCCTGAAGCTAGATCTAAAATGAGGCTCTGGGAATGCTAATCGTTAAGTCCAAGGTGATAGGAATAATCCTTCACCAGTTCTCCCGCGGAAATATTGGAGACAACCTTCTCCTCCCAAACTAATATTCATAAATAACGCAATTTCTGAATATGGATGTTCTCCAGAGAGTAAGAATACTATGGTACCAATTCCTAGTGATGAAATAGTAGCTCAGAATACCTTCCAAAAGTAGGCACACAAGTCCCTCATGGATAGGGGTGGAATTCCTGCTCAGGAACATGCTCTGCTAAACAACACTGCAGACTTAGCTAAATAGTCAAAACAGATCACAAAATCATAAACTAAAGCCTCCTTCAATGTTGCATTCATCTTATTTATATACAAAGTGAGCCTTCCCAAGCCTTGGCCCACCTCTAAATTGTGTTTTTCATGTGGACATAATCCTCCATGGTTGACTGTGATGTTTATCCAAGTCCTACATCATGTCTACATGCTATGTGAACCAACTCCATGTGGGCATTAAATGCACTACTTACTCTATCACTTCATCATGATTTCTCTAGGATCTTACATTAGATTCCCTCCATGATCTCAGTTGACTGTTTCAACCCCTATGATCTATCTGATTAATGAGACATGATCTCCAGTCCATCCACATTAGTAGTTTATCCACTACTCCATTATGTAGATCTATGTTTAATTAATCCACATTGGCACATCAGAAGTGGATCTTATTCATATTTGAGGATTATGGGTCTCTCCACCCTTTTATTTACTTAATTATTTAAGAAAATTAAGAACTGTAATATTCCAAATATCATGTGAAAATTTAGGAATATTACATTGCAGGGAAAAAAATATGTGGGTATACGTGGTGAGACATGGATAGCATATAGATTTTGATTGGTTGTTGGGAATTCTTGCCCTATTCTTGATGTAGAGACCCCAATTTTTTTTTAAGCTGGATGTGGAGCGTGCAATTGGATCGATTTTGTATTCTTTGATTTGGCTCATGGTTGTAACACGAAAAAAAAATTCCAGTTGGTCTGATGTGGAAAGAACAATAAGTTTAATTATTTGTTGGATTTTGATTATGACATGGGCAACAATTTTATTAGTCTCGGATGGAGAGCATAGTTAGTATTATTGGTTGTTGGTTTTGATAGACTAGGTCATGACATCATCAACATAAAAAAAATTATTGACCTTACAAGGAGGGCACAATTAGTGTGATTGGTTATTGGCAAGCCTATCCTTGGTCGTGACATGGAAAAATAAAACATTTATTTAGCCTAAATTGGAGAGCACAATTACTTTTTATTTGTATGTTAGACAACCTGGCCTCTACTATAATGTGGAGATAAGATATTGGTTCACAGACCACCCCTCTATTGGAAATGTTGTCATTGATGGAAAAGGAAATGACAAAGGAGGAGCACTTGAAACAACAACAAGGCAAAGATAGCATGAGACATGAAGTGACGCAGGGCTAGGCCTGCAAACCCAAAATCTTTAAACTCATGTGCATATCAACTTATGGATTCATCATAACCGTCTAATAAAACTTCACACTAGGAAATTTCAAGTCCTTTTCATTTGCGGAAGCTATTCAAATATAGATTCAAACCAACAATCCTTTCACCATGCGTTTAATCCTCACCTCAATTGAAAACTTTTCAAAGATCTTATAAAAGATTAAAATTCATTGGTTTCCAACTTTGTAATCAAACCAGACTCTTACCATATCATTGGGTTCACATACATCTACACTCTCTCTGCAAGCTGGACAATTTCATACATTTCCCAATTAAAATCTATCATATGGTTCATTACCAGAACCAACCATTTTCATACAAAATTTTCTTCTTGAATTGAAACTTATCAAAACATAAAATTCAAACTCTGTATTTGTGTAAGCTTCTCTTTCAATATTTGGTTATAAAACCATGATTATCAAACTCAAACCATTTAACTCAGATTTAAGCATATTCCCATTTAAATTCCCCATTGATTTAAATTACCAACCAATCATTTATCTCATACATGTCCAATATTATGTGCGCCCTCACTGTATGCAATTCCATTGATTTAAATTCTCAACCAATCATTTATCTCATAGATGTCCAATATTATGTGCGCCCTCACTGTATGAAATTCTGCCCTCTTTAAAAATTCAACTTACAAATTCAAACCAGATTTTAAAAACTCCAACCTGGAAACATAGCTTACCCTTTCCATGATTCCGCTCTTCAACTCCTTATTGCGCACTTTTCATCACTGTAGCTCGATTTTCATCAATTGTGTTCTCCAGAAATTGGTTGCACATTCAATCATTGTTTATTCAGTCCTTCCAAACGCCCTTCCAGCATTTCTTCTACATCTTTTCTCACAAATGTAGACTCTATTCAAAAAATATGAAATCGATTCTTCCTTACACCATAAATCGATCAATTCAGCTTATAATTCCAGATCCTTTCACTGCACGTAGAAGTTATTTCAACACTGTTCAAACCAGCAGTTGTCAATCTGACTCACACCATTACTAATGGTAATCGATCCTGCAATTTCAATCGATTAATAAACAAACAGATCTCTGTGTTTTAGACAGCTCTTCAGTCTTCTTTGTGCAATAAATATGCATTGGATTTAAACAAAACAATTCTGCATTGGATTTAAACAACATCATATGCATAATGCACCCTTACTGCATTCAATTTTGTTCACTCAACAGTACCAGTAGATCCATAAAAGTCGATTTCCTCATTCAGCAAACATACTTTCAATTTGATTCTATGCTGATTAAAACACAGTTTCAACACTTTTCCACGTTGTATAAAACACAGTTTCAACACTTTCTATTAATGCAATTCACACATGTTCATACCCTGCCCAGCGCCTTCCATAAAGTCGATGTGCCAACGCTATTCAATCGACATTCATCTGCGTTATTTAAGACATGTTCAATTATCAAATATGATATCGATATTTGATGATATCGATTCCTTGAATGTGTGCAAAGACATATTTCAGAGCTTCTTTCAGAAATAACTCAGGATTTATTTAAATCAAGCAGATTTTCACAAAATCCATCCAACAATACTCACCCAATTCACAGTATTATATGGGTTAACTGTGATACCAAATGTCCAATATCTGAAGGTCAATTTTAGTGTTGCTTTGAAGTTTCATCAACTAATGTTTTCCAACCATTTTTTTCCACCAGAATTAACACATTAATTAACCAGTAAATTAAATACCAGCAAATTCACTATTTCAACACAGAAATGGAATCACACCCGAATTGACCAAGTTAAGGTGCATAACACAAAACCAACACTTTCATAAAAGTTAATTTACTTACAGCAACATTTCTCCGTGGCCTGATTTGCAATTCATTGGCCCTTACAACCTGCCCGAAGGCTTACAGCCTTGGCTATTCAAGCCTGCTCTCAATCACACTCTCACTTTCTCCAACTATCTCAATGTGTTTTTCTCTCAAAACCCCCTCCTATTTATACAATTTTAAAAATGATCTAATTAAATGCTCAATCCCCTTAATATCTCAACACCACTAGAATATATCAACAAATCCTATTATCTAGAATCTTATCCCTTCATATTCTTAACTAACCAAATTCTCTTATATCCTTTTAATTAATAAAAGGATATTTACAAAATTCCTCACTTTCTCCTATTTTATTTAAAATAACAAATTAATTAAATAAAATATTAAAAATTGTCACACCCCCTTTTCTAACATATTTAAAAATAAAAAATACCCTTGATGCTCCTGCATCATGAAGCAGAGGTAGTTTTAGAAGGGTCAGTTGATTGGAGATCTAGAGAGGCAGCAGAGGAGCTTCAAGAGCAAGGAGCAGCATCAGTCAAGGAGAAGAGGTATTTGTTTTGAGAAACTAGTTTTGAGTGTGGGAACATATTATAGAAGGAACATTCGAGGTTCTGTGGCAAAAAGGAAACATGTATTGACGGCTGAAATTGTCTATGAAAGTATAAAAAGAGTGTTGAAAATTTACCTCTTATGCATAGACCATACCAGTAGAGGTCATTAAAGGAGTTATGTAAAATTATTTGTAATTTGTAAGGATTTTGAATATCTATGACCTTTCCTATCACCAAGGACTCATACTTACATCAAGGATCCAACAAAGTGGATTTACATATATGACTCAAGTACCCAACCAAGTGGGTTTACACATTTGGACTCAACTACCCAACCAAGTGGATTTACAAATTTGAACAAGTCCTTTACATGACTGAATATTACAATTTCCATCATAGGTCACAACATGACCTTTTCAAAAAATACCAAAAGGACCTCAAGAAAGAGATCATATTTTAGAATCATCATAATGCCAATAATGCATTACATTCAGCAATGCTAATGCTCCCCCTGAAACTGTGCGTCCAATGCATCCTTTCCATATGACAAATGTTCCCCCTTAGCTTGTGCATCTTGAACACTTTCAATAGCAAATCATCAAGGCATATTTATCAAGAGACATCAGAGAATGAAATAGAATTATGAAAACTGGAACACCACCAGAGATACCGAACAGCACTACATCTGTGCTGAAGAATGTTGACCCCAAGTAAAATTTGTCAACAACTAACCATACGCGGTTTTCTTTGCATAAAATCGCCTATATACGCAACTTTCATTCAGGAAACCCACGTATCCAATTTAATCTTCTGAATTTAAGCAGTTCTGATTTTCTGCAAGGAAGAGACTACTCCCAGCTTCTGTCTGAGATATTCGAACGCTTCTCTGGGCAGAGGTTTGGTAAATATATCAGCAACTTTTTCTTTGGAGGGAACATACTCCAACTTCACCTTTTGTTCAAGAACTTGTTCACGTAAGAAGTGATACTTGATGGGAATGTGCTTGGTCTTGGAATGCATAACAGGATTCTTTGAAATACTAATGGCACTTGTATTATCACACATAATGGAGACAGGAGGTGTGCACTTGATTCAAAAGTCTTGTAAGGTTTTCATCATCCAAACAAGTTGTGTGCAACATGATGCGACAGCCACATATTTTGCTTCTGCTATAGATAAGGCAATAGAGTTATTCTTCTTGATGAACTAAGATACTAACCAGGGCCCCATATAAAATGCTCCACCACTAGTGCTTTTCCGATCATCAACGTTTCCAGCCCAATCTACATCAGCGTAAGCATGAAGAGTAAGATCAACATTCTTTGGATACCATATTCCAAAGTCTTGAGTTCCTTGTATATATTTGAATATTCTTTTGACAGCCTGAAGATGAGACTCCTTTGGATTAGCTTGGAATCGTCCAACAATCCCAACATCATGCATAATTTCCGGTCTAGTCCCAGTGAGATAAGGTAGACTTCCTATCATAGATCTATATTCTGGTTCATTCACTGTGGGAGAATCATCATGAGAACTGAGATTACATCCCATTATCATTGGTGTACTTACAGGTTTGCACTCTTCCATGCCATACTTCTTTAGAATTTTCTTAAGGTATTTTGCTTGTGATAAGAATATACCATCTATAGTTTGATGCACTTGCAAGCCAAGAAAGAATGTTAGTTCCCCAAGTAAAGACATTTCAAATTCTTGCTGCATGACAGAAGAAAATTTCTGACTCATAGATTCTTCATTACTTCCAAAAATGATATCATCAACATATACAACCACAATCAATAGTTTATCATTTTCAGTTTTTGTGTATAAGTTGCTATCAACAGACCCTTTTGAAAATCCTTGTTGATGAAGATATTTGTCAAGACGATAGTACCATGCCCTTGGAGCTTGTTTGAGACCATATAGAGCCTTTTAAGTCTACAAAAAAGTTTTTCATCATTTCCCAAAATGAATCCTTCTGGTTGTTCTATATAGACTTCTTCTTCTAGATCACCATTGAGAAAAGCAGATTTAACATCCATTTGATAAACTTTGATTTGTTGGAAGCTTGAAAAGCAAGAAACATTCTTATGGCTTCAAGTCTAGCTACAGGAGCAAAAGTTTCTTCAAAGTCTATACCTTCTTGTTGAGCATACCCCTTGCAAACAAGTCTAGCTTTATTTCTTATAACATCCCCATTCTCATTTAACTTGTTTTTGAATATCCATTTAGTTCCAATGACATTTTTGTTATGAGGTCTGGGTACTAATTCCCAAGTGTGATTCTTTTCAATTGATGAAGCTCTCTTTCATTCATGGCTTGAACCCAACATTCATCTTTGCTAGCTTTATTGATATTAGGTGTGGTTCAATAGTGGATAGAAATGCCAGATAGCTAGAAGATCCCACAAGAGTCCTTCTTGTTTGTACACCTAATCCCTTATCTCCCAAAATTTGAGATTCTGGATGATTCTTTTGAACATATCTGGATTTTCAGATAAATCATCTTCAGGTTCTTCATTGGGTTCACTATCTAGATCATTGCTATTTGATGTAAAAGGACATAAGTCAAGATCGTCTTCATTTGTTATTTGTTTTTCTTCTTTTGGGGCTGCAGGAGACTCATCAATAACAACATAAATACATTCAACAATATTCCGAAGTCTTTTATTGTAACATTTATAAGCTCTATTCGTAGAAGAGTAACCAAGAAGTATTCCTTCATCCGATCTAGGTTCAAACTTGCCAAGTTTTTCATCATTATTTTTGATAAAGCATTTACTTCCAAAAAATCTAAAATGCTTCACAGAGGGAGAATTACCATACCAGAGTTTATATGGAGTTTTGTCACTATTTACACGAACATGTGCCTTGTTGAGAATGTTTACCGTTGTATGTGTTGCTTCTCCCCAAAATGTGTCAGGTGTTCTAGAATCATCAAGCATAGGTCTAGCCATTTGTTGAACTGTTCTATTCATTCTTTCTGCTACGCCATTTTGTTGTGGAGTGCCAGCTACAGAGAACTGTCTTTTTATGCCATGTTGTTCACAAAATTCGAGGAATTCGTCTGAAGTATATTCCCCTCCTCGGTCAGATCTAAGAAATTTGAGTTTTAGATCTAATTCATTTTCAACTAGAGCCTTGAAGATCTGAAATTTCTCAAATGCTTCGTGTTTGTGTTTAAGAAACCCAATCGAACACATTCTATAGAAATCATCAATAAATAAGATATAGTATTGTTCACCACGAGGTGAATTTTTCCTCATAGGTCCACATATGTCAGTATGAATGAGTTCAAGAGGCCTACTTGATGATCCTTCCTTGGCATTAAATTGTACTCTGGTCTGCTTGCCGAATTGGAAATATTTGCATATGATACTTTCAGGTAGATTAATATTGGGAAGACCACGAACAACATTAAGTCTTCTTAATTTGTTGATTTGAGAGAAGCTTAGATGCCCCAACCTTCTATGCCATAGCCAATTTTTTGAAGATTGACTCAAGTAACATTGTTCTTTGCAGTTCTTCAATACATACAGGTTGCTTGGAGTTCTTTTTCCTTTTATAATTGTTTTGCCTGTATCAAGATCACGAACCACACATTCTTTTGAACTAAATACAACTTCAGTTCCTTGATCACACATTTGACTTACATTTAGCAGGCTATGCCTTAAGCCATCCACATACATAACATCATTAGCCTTCACCTTTTCCTTTAGAAGCATGGATCCTTTTCCTTTAATTACAGCAGGATTATCATTTCCAAATGTAACTTTCTTTTCCTTTTCTAGAGAGCTATATGCAAGAAGTTTGTGTTTGTCACCTGTCATGTGTCTTGAGCATCCACTATCAATGTACCATTGATTTTCTTCACCTTATGCGAATAATTCTATGCCACAATTTTCAACCTATAATTCCTTTTTTTTCCATACTTTGGATCTTGAAGGAAGATGCTCTTTTGGCTGAACTTTGCTCCTACATTCAGATTCTTCATGCCCAAAGTTATTTCAATAAGCACATTCAACTTCATTTAGAAGAGGAGAAAAGTTGTTATAGGTATTCTTCTCAAATTCAATCCTTTTCTTCATTGCTTCTCTAGTCATGATAGTTTTATATGCAACACATTGAACAGCTTTATGACCAAAATTGTGACATGAAAAACATTGTCCATTGAAGAAGAAAGTTCTGCAATCATGAAATATTCTACTTGGATTTACCTGTTGATTGGTGTTTCTTTGAGAGTAATTCCTGTTAGTATTATTTGAATTGAGATGATCATGCTTTACCTGCAATGATTCTTTATTCCTTTGCTGAGTGGCAGAATTTTTTAAACCAGCTGTAACAGCTTTTAGATAATTTGGTGCTGAAGCTTGAGAGGATTCTCCGGTATATCCAAGACCTGTTTTTATAATAGGAGAACGTTGTACCTTGATAATCTCATCTAAGGTTTCAGATCCTTTAGCAAATCTAAGATTCAGAGTTTTTAATTTCTTAGAATCTTTTCTTAGACTTACCACTTCACATTATAATTTCTCAATGTGTTTCTTTGCTTCTTCAACTTGCTTTTCCAGAGTTTCTATGGTTATTTTCCTTTCTTCTAAGAGTATTTTACTTTCTTTTAAGCGTATTTTGATTTGATTGTTTTCTTCAAGAAAGTCACTTTCCTCTAGAGTATCCACAAAAATATCCTTTTCTTCTCTAGATTCAAATGCCATGAGAAGTCTAAGATCTTCTTCACATTCTTCTTCACTATCGGATTGCCCATCACTGTCTTCATAAATATAGTAACTTTTTCTAGTGTTAAACCGATTCTTATTCCTTCTTGCTACTTCCTTCCCTTTTGCAGGTGTTTCTTTATGAGTACACTTAGCAGCATAATGACCAATTCTTCCACACTCAAAACATTTGAAAGGAAGCTTACCTCTGAATCGTCCTGTGCCAAGTTGGATTTTCTTTACAAAATTTGCCTCATCTTCTTCTGAGACATATCCTGATCCTTCTGCTTCTTGTACTTCTTTCCCTTTTGTAGAAGCTCTAAATACAACCTCTTTGACTTCATATGGTCCTCCTCTTCTCATTTCATATGCGGTTAGTATGCCATGAAGTTGTACCATAATAAGATTTTGAAGATCCTATTTTTCTTCAAGAGCAGAAACTTTTGACTCAAATTTTGCTGTTAGTGATATTAAAATTTTCTCAACCAAAGTAGATTCGGTTATTTTTTCTCCCAGATTTTTCATACGATTTACAACATCATCAACACGTAAAAAGAAACTGGAAATACTTTCATCACTATGCATCTTCAAATTTTCATATTCAATTCTGAGATTTTGGAGTTTTGCACTTTTTACCTTTGCATCACCTTCATAACTTAGAATGATTTTGTCCCACATTTCTTTTGCTGTATTTAGCTGCATGAATTTGAAAAATTCAGATTCAGTCAAACTTCCTGTTATAGCATTGAACGCCTTTGCATTTGATTCATAGTTCTTCTTTTCATTCGGATCTGTTGGTATTGTAGCTGGATATTGATATCCTTGTACAACAATGGCCCATACATCTGTTCCTATAGACTGAAGATAAGACCTCATCCTTGTTTTCCGTAAGATTAAATCGTTTCCATCTTGATTTCTCATCTTCTGCTTGATCTTCCTTCTAGCGGCCAAGATTTTTCGAAGGACCTCGCTTTGATACAGATTGTTGGGAAAGATACTGAGAGGGGGGGTGAATCAGTATCTTGATCTGTCAATCAACTTTACACTTTTCTTTTCTCTAACACCCATACGCTAATTTACAGAACTAAACTAGTGTATATATGCGGATATCCTTAAGGAAACTTGCGTATTCTCAGATTTCTTATTATGTAGATAGTTCTTATCTTAGATTATTGCATCATACATTCATTAGATGTTTAGGAAGTAGTAGACATGTGCAGTAAGAACAGAATAAATCAACACACATAAGCATCACCCATGAACACCAGGATTTTAGGTGGAAACCCAATTCGGGAGAAAACCACCGCTGCCATCATCTCAGTCTTCAATATTTATTATAAAGAAAACATCTTACAATAATGTACTGGCGTAGACTCATACTAGTATGCAGGCACCTTCTCTTGTTTACCAGCCTTTCCTGGAAGGGAGCTACTACTCCCTGCTCTCGTTTACCAGTTATCACTGGAAGGGAGCTACTACCCCCTTACTGAAGGCTTCGATCCTTAGCACCACTGCAGACCATGTTTCATCAATTTTCAAACTGGATCAAACAGCTTCAACACAACCCTTCACATATCAAAAAACATACTTTTCTTATTGCTTCCAACAGAACAGTGAAACCAATGCAACCAGAATATCAAAGATAACCTAGACTTCAAGATAAATATGCAGAAACACTTTCAACCTTGGGCAACCACCAGTTCAGATATCATACATGATTTTATTTAATCAGACTCGCGTATACACATGCTTTTCATGAAATGAACCAGCGTATACATCTGTGCATTTTATAGAAAAATCCTAACTTCCCATACGCGCTTTTATCTAATCAGATCCGCGTATACACACGCTTTTCACGACACGAACCTGCGTATGGATCTATAAAAGATAAACTTTGTAGAACAGACCAGATCTTCAATTTCTTCAACAGATTTGCGCCAGATATTCATCACTTCTTTTCAGATCATCCTAGAGATTCACCATTTTCAGATCTAGAGATTTTGAACCTTCATCATATTCATAGGTGCATCATAGATTCAGATATATCAATTAATAAAAGAGTTCAACCATGCAGATATACTTTAGAGTGAAGTATTCATTAAATCCCAGATCCTTTCACACCCTTTGCACAATGATCTTCTTCTCCTTATATAGGTTTAGCCTTTATCAATACCATGAGCCAAAACCACACTTCTTCCGATGGTATTCCTGGACGGGATCAAATAGATAATCAAGCGCTCAATACAATGGGTCAATACCATGGTAGCACCCCTTCATATTCTAAATTTGGAGCACAAAAAGGCATACACAACTTGGCACGTACTTTTCCACGTGCATACGCTACTTCGCCTTAACGAACCCACATATGCTTTGTGACATACCTTGTTTATCATTTTTCTATGACTTCCTTTCTTCTGTTCCTCCTAAGCTAATCTGTAGATACATCATCCTTCCTTTTAACACAAAGATACATCATCCTTACATATTTAACACATAGGTTGCTTATCATAGGCAACTTATCAAGAACAACTTCATCAAATAGGTTGCCATCAAGGACGACACATTGCATCATATTGCTAACTGTCTTATTTCATCAAGTAGGTTGCCATCAAGGACAACATATGCCAAAAATATCCCCCTTTGAACTTGATGGAAACCATGATGGTATTTGATCACCACAACAACAGATAGATACATTTATTATAACCATTATGCAAACACCATGATATTCTCCCCCTCTGACATCAAGGGCAAAGCGCGTATCAAAGCCGAGACAATGTTTTTCTACTCATGTAGAAAGAAGATCTCTATAGATCGGGAGTGCATTGAAGTTTCCATGCTCCCCCTGAGTTCATGCTGGCTCTTCAACATAAAATTCAATGAAGTACATGACTCTATGACCTTTCCTATCACCAAGGACTCATACTTACATCAAGGATCTAACCAAGTGGGTTTACACATTTGGACTCAACTACCCAACCAAGTGGGTTTAAAAATTTGAACAAGGCCTTTACATGACTGAATATTACAATTTACATCATAGGTCACAACATGACCTTTTCAACAAATACCAAAAGGACCTCAAGAAGGAGATCGTATTTCAGAATCATCATAATGCCAACAATGCATTACATTCAGCAATGCTAATGCTCCCCCTGAAACTGTGCATCCAATGCATCCTTTCCATATGACCAGTGCTCCCCCTTCGCTTGTGCATCCTGAACACTTTCAACAGCAAATCATCAAGGCATCTTTATCAAGAGACATCAGAGAATGAAACAGAATTATGAAAACTAGAAAACCACCAGAGATACCAAACAGCACTACAGCTGTGCTGAAGAATGCTGACCCCAAATAAAATTTGTCAGCAACTAGCCATACGCGGTTTTCTTTGCATAAACTCGTGTATATACGCGACTTTCATTCAGGAAACCTGCGTATCCAATTTAGTCTTCTGAATTTAAGTAGTTCTTATTTTCTGCAAGGCAGAGACTACTCCCAGCTTCTATCTGAGATATTCGAAGTTTCTCTGGGCAGAGGTTTGGTAAATATATCAGTAGCTTGTTCTTTGGAGGGAACATACTCCAACTTCACCTTTTGTTCAAGCACTTGTTCACGTAAGAAGTGATACTTGATGGGAATGTGCTTGGTCTTGGAATGCATAACAGGATTCTTTGAAATACTGATGACACTTGCATTATCACACATAATGGAGATAGGAGGTGTGCACTTGATTTGAAAGTCTTGTAAGGTTTGCATCATCCAAGGAAGTTGTGTGCAAAATGATGCGGCGGCCACATATTCTGCTTCTGCTGTAGATAAGGCAATAGATTTTTGCTTCTTGCTGAACCAAGATACTAACCGGGGCCCCATATAGAATGCTCCACCACTAGTGCTTTTCTGATCATCAACATTTCCAGCCCAATCTGCATTAGTGTAAGCATGAAGAGAAAGATCAGTATTCTTTGGATACCATAGTCCAAAGTCTTGAGTTCCTTGTAGATATTTGAATATTCTTTTGACAGCCTGAAGATGAGACTCTTTTGGATTAACTTGGAATCGTCCAACAATCCCAACATCATGCATAATGTCCGGTTTATTCCCAGTGAGATAAAGTAGACTTCCTATCATAGATCTGTATTCTGGTTGATTCACCGTGGGAGAATCATCATGAAAACTGAGATTACATCCGGTTATCATTGGTGTACTTACAGGTTTGCACTCTTCCATGCAATACTTCTTCAGAATTTTCTTAAGGTATTTTGCTTGTGATAAGAATATACCATCTGTAGTTTGATGCACTTGCAAGACAAGAAAGAATGTTAGTTCCACAAATAAAGACATTTCAAATTCTTACTGCACGACAGAAGAAAATTTCTAACTCATAGATTCTTCATTACTTCCAAAAATGATATCATCAACATATACAACCACAATCAATAGTTTATCATTTTCAATTTTTTTATGTAAGTTGCTATCAGCAGACCCCTTTGAAAATCCTTGTTGATGAACATATTTATCGAGACGATAATACCATGCCCTTGGAGCTTGTTTAATACCATATAGATCCTTCTTAAGTCTACAAACAGGATTTTCATCATTTCCCAAAATGAATCCTTCTGGTTGTTCTATATAAAATTCTTCTTCTAGATCACCATTGAGAAATGCAGATTTAACATCCATTTGATAAACTTTGATTTGTTGAAAACTTGAAAGAGCATGAAAAATTCTTATGGCTTCAAGTCTAGCTATAGGAGCAAAATTTTCTTCAAAGTCTATACCTTCTTTTTGAGTATACCCCTTGCAAACAAGTCTAGCTTTGTTTCTTACAACATCCCCATTCTCATTTAACTTGTTTTTGAATATCCATTTAGTTCCAATGCCATTTTTGTTATGAGGTCTTGGTACTAATTCCCAAGTGTGATTCTTTTCAATTTGATGAAGCTCTTCATTCATGGCTTGAATCCAACATTCATCTTTGCTAGCTTGATTGACATTGTGTGGTTCAATAGTGGATAGAAATTCCAGATAGCTAGAAGATCCCACAAGAGTCCTTATGGTTTGTACTCCTGCTCCCTTATCTCCCAAAATTTGAGATTCTGGATGATTCTTTTGAACATATCTGGATGGAGATTTTTCAGATAAATCATCTTTAGGTTTTTCATTGGGTTCACTGTTTATATCATTGTTATTTGATGTGGAAGGGCATAAGTCGCCTTCGTCTTCATTTTTTATCTGTTTTTCTTCTTTTGGGGCTGCAGGAGACTCATCAATAACAACATCAATACATTCAACAATTTTCCGAAGTCTTTTATTGTAACATTTATAAGCTCTACTCGTGGAGGAGTAACCAAGAAGTATTCCTTCATCCGCTCTAGGTTCAAACTTGCTAAGTTTTTAATCATTATTTCTGATAAAGCATTTACTTCCAAAAACTCTAAAATGCTTCACAGAGGGAGAATTACCATACCAGAGTTCATATGGAGTTTTGTCACTATTTACACAAACATGTGCTTTGTTGAGAATGTTTACCGCTGTATGTGCTGCTTCTCCCCAAAATGTGTCGGGTGTTCCAGAATAATCAAACGTAGCTCTAGCCATTTGTTGAACGTTCTATTCATTCTTTCTGCTACGCCATTTTGTTGTGGAGTGCCAGCTACAGAGAAATGTCTTTTTATGCCATGTTGTTCACAAAATTCAAGGAATTCATCTGAAGTATATTCTCCTCCTCGATCAGATCTAAGACATTTGAGTTTTAGATCTAATTCATTTTCAACCAGAGCCTTTAAGATCTGAAATTTCTCAAAGGCTTCGTCTTTGTGTTTAAGCAACCCAATCCAACACATTCTAGAGAAATCATCAATAAATAAGATATAGTATTGTTCACCACGAGGTGAATTTTTCCTCATAGGTCCACATATGTTAGTATGAATGAGTTCAAGAGGCCTACTTGATGATCCTTCCTTGGCATTAAATTTCACTCTGGTCTGCTTGCCGAATTGGCAAGATTTGCATATGATACTTTCAGGTAGAGTAATATTGGGAAGACCACGAACAGCATTAAGTCTACTTGATTTGTTGATTTGAGAGAAGCTTAGATGCCCCAACCTTCTATGCCATAGCCAATTTTCTGAATATTGACTCAAGTAACATTGTTCTTTGCAGTTCTTCAATACATACAGGTTGCTTGGAGTTATTTTCCCTTTTATAATTGTTTTGCCTGTATCAAGATCACGAACCACACATTATTTTGAACTAAAGACAACTTCAGTTCCTTGATCACACATTTGACTTACACTTAGCAGGTTATGCCTTAAGCCATCCACATACATGACATCATTAGCCTTCACCTTTTCCTTTAGAAACACAAACCCTTTTCCTTTAATTACAGCAGGATTATCATTTCCAAATGTAACTTTCTTTTCCTTTTCTAGAGCACTATATGCAAGAAGTTTGTGTTTGTCACCTGTCATGTGTCTTGAGCATCCACTATCAATGTACCATTGATTTTCTTCACCTTCTACGAATAATGCTATGCCACAATTTTCAACCTGTAATTCCTTCTTTTTCCATACTTTGGATCTTGAAGGAAAATGCTCTTTTGGCTGAACTTTGCTCCTGCATTCAAATTCTTCATGCCCAAAGTTATTGCAATAAGCACATTCAACTTATTTTAGAAGAGGAGAAAATTTTTTATAGGTATTCTTCTCAAATTCAATCCTTTTCTTTCTTGCTTCTCTAGTCATGATAGTTTTATATGCAACACATTGAACAACTTTATGACCAAAATTGTGACATGAGAAACATTGTCCATTGAAGAAGAAATTTCTGCGAGCATGAAATCTTCTACTTGGATTTACCTGTTGATTGGTGTTTCTTTGAGAGATATTCCTATTAGTGTTCTTTGAATTGAGATGATCATGCTTTTCCTACAATGATTCTTTATTCCCTTGCTGAGTGGCAGAATTTTGTAAACCAGCTGTAACTGCTTTTAGATAATTTGGTGCTGAAGCTTGAGAGGATTCTCCGGTATATCCAAGACCTATTTTTATAAGAGGAGAATGTTGTACCTTGATAATCTCATCTGAGGTTTCAGATCCTTTAGCAAATCTAAGATTCAGAGTCTTTACTTTCTCAGAATCTTTTCTTAGACTTACCACTTCACATTCTAATTTCTCAATGTGTTTCTTTGCTTCTTCAACCTGCTTTTCCAGAGTCTCTATGGTTATTTTCCTTTATTCTAAGAGTATTTTACTTTCTTTTAAGCGTATTTTGAGTTGATTGTTTTCTTCAAGAAAGTCATTTTCCTATAGAGAATCCACAAAAATATCCTTTTCTTGTCTAGATTCAAATTCCATGAGAATTCTAAGATCTTGTTCACATTCCTCTTCACTATCAGATAGCCCATCACCGTCTTCATGAATATAATAACTTTTTCTAGTGTTAAACTGATTCTTATTCCTTCTTACTACTTCCTTCCCTTTTGCAGGTGTTTCTTTATGAGGACACTAAGTAGCATAATGACCAATTCTTACACACTCAAAACATTTGAAAGAAAGCTTACCTCTGAATCGTCCTGTGCCAAGTTGGAGTTTCTTTACAAAATTTGCCTCATCTTCTTCTGAGATATATCCTGATCCTTGTGGTTCTTGTACTTCTTTCCCTTTTGTAGAAGCTCTGAAGACAGCCTCTTTGAATTCATATGGTCCTCCTCTTCTCATTTCATATGCGGTTAATATGCCATGAAGTTGTACCATAGTAAGATTTTGAAGATCCTGTTTTTCTTCAAGAGAAGAAACTTTTGACTCAAATTTTGTTGTTAGTGATCGTAAAATTTTCTCAACCAAAGTAGATTTGGTTATTTTTTCTCCAAGATTTTTCATACGATTTACAACATCATAAACACGTAAAAAGAAACTATAAATACTCTCATCACTATGCATCTTCAAATTTTCATATTCAATTCTGAGAGTTTGGAGTTTTTCACTTTTTACCTTTCCATCACCTTCATAACTTAGAATGATTTTGTCTCACATTTCCTTTGCTGTATTTAGCTGCATGAATTTGAAAAATTCAAATTTAGTCAAACTTCCTGTTATAGCATTGACCACCTTTGCATTTGATTCATAATTCTTCTTTTCATTCGGATATGTTGGTATTGTAGCTGGATATTGATATCCTTGTACAAAAATGGCCCATACATCTGTTCCTATAGAATAAAGATATGACCTCATCCTTGTTTTCCAGAAGATTAAATTTCTTCTATTAAAGACCGGAGGCTTGATAGATGTTGTTCCATCTCGATTGCTCATCTTGCTTGATCTCCCTTCTAGCGGCTAATATTTTTTAGAATGACCTGCTTTGATACCAATTGTTGGGAAATATACTGAGAGCGAGGGTGAATCAGTATCTTTATCTGTCAATCAAATTTACACTTTTCTTTTCTCAAACACCAATACGCTACTTTACACAACTAAACTAGCGTATATACGCAGATATCCTTAAGGAAACTCGCGTATTCTCAGAATTCTTACTATGCAGATACTTCTTATCTTAGATTATTGCATCATACATTCATTAGATGTTTAGGAAGCAGTAGACATGTGCAGTAAAAATAGAATAAATCAACACACATAAGCATCACCCATGAACACCAGGATTTTAGGTGGAAACCCAATTCGGAAGAAAACCACCGCTACCATCGTCTCAGTCTTCAATATTTATTATAAAGAAAACATCTTACAATAATGTACTACCACAGACTCATACCAGTATGCAGGCACCCACCTGCAGAAGGCTACAACCTTCTTTCATTTACCAGCCTTTCCTGGAAGGGAGCTACTACTCCCTGCTCTCGTTTACTAGTTATCACCGGAAGGGAGCTACTACCCCCTTACTGAAGGCTTCGACCCTCAGCACCACTGCAGACCACGTTTCATAAATTTTCAAACTGGATCAAACAGCTTCAACACAACCCTTCACATATCAACAAACATACTTTGCTTATTGCTTCCAACAGAACAATGAAACCACTGTAACCAGAATATCAAAGATAACCCAGACTTTAGGATAAATATGCAGAAACACTTTCAACCTTGAGAAACCACCCATTCAGATATAATACACAATTTTATTTAATCAGACCCACGTATACATGCACTTTTCATGAAATGAACCCGCGTATACATCTGTGCATTTTACAGAAAAATCCTAACTGCCCATATGCGCTTTTATCTAATCAGATCCGCGTATACACGTGCTTTTCACGACACGAACCTGTGTATGGATCTATAAAGATAAACTTTGTAGAATAGACCAGATCTATGAACTTACCTAGATTTCTTCAATTTCTTCAACAGATTTGCGCCAGATCTTCATCACTTCTTTTCAGATCATCCTAGAGATTCACCATTTTCAGATCTAGAGATTTTGAACCTTCATCATATACATAGATGCATCATAGATTCAGATCTATCAATTAATAACAGAGTTCAACCATGCAGGTATACTTTAGAGTGAAGTATTCATTAAAGCCCAGATCCTTTCACACCCTTTTCACAATGATCTTCTTCTCCTTATATAGGTTTAGCCTTTATCAATACCATGAGCCAAAACCACACTTCTTCCAATGGTATTCCTGGACGGGATCAAATAGATAATCAAGCGCTAAATACAAGGGGTCAATACCATTGTAACACCCCTTGGTATTCTAAATTTGGAGCACAAAAGGGCATACACGACTTGGCACGTACTTTTTCATGTGCATACACTACTTCATCTTAACGAACCCGCGTATGCCTTGTGACATACCTTGTTTATCATTTTTCTTTCACTTCCTTTTTTCTATTCCTCCTGATTTGATCTGTAGATACATCATCCTTCCTTTTAACACACAAATACATCATCCTTACATATTTAACAGATAGGTTGCTTATCATAGGCAACTTATCAAGAACAACTTCATCAAATAGGTTGCCATCAAGGAGAACACATTGCATCATATCGCCGAAAGTCTTATTTCATCAAGTAGGTTTCCATTAAGGACAACATATGCCAACATCTAGGAATGTTGATCTTTAATTCCAAGGTGATAGGAATAATCCTTCACCAGTTCTCCCGCAGAAATATTGGAGACAACCTTCTCCTCCCAAACTAATATTGATAAATAACAAAATTTCTGAATATGGATGTTCTCCAGAGAGTAATAATACTATCGGACCAATGCCTAGTGATGAAATAGCAACTCAGAATACCTTCCCAAAGTAGGCACACAAGTACCTCGTGGATAAGGGTGGGATTCCTGCTCGGGAACATGCTCTGCTAAACAACACTGTAGACTTAGCTAAACAGTCAAAACAGATCACAAAATCATAAACTAAATCCTCCTTCAATGTCTCATTCATCTTCTTTATATGCAAAGTGAGCCTTCCAAAGCCTTGGCCCACCTCTAAACTGTGTTGTTCATGTGGAAATAATCCTCCATGGTTGACTGTGATGTTTATCCAAGTCCTACATCATGTCTACATGCTATGTGAACCCACTCCATCATGTGTGCATTAAATGCACTACTTACTCTATCACTTCATCATGATTTCTGTAGGATCTTACATTAGATTCCCTCCATGATCTCAGTTGATTGTTTCAACCTCCATGTTCTATCTCATTAATGAGACATGATCTCTAGTCCATCCACATTATTAGTTTATCCACTACTCCATTATGTAGATCTATGTTTAATTAATCCACATTGGCACATCAGAAGTGGATCTTATTCATATTTCAGGATTATGGGTCTCTCCACCCTTTTATTTCCTTAATTATTTAAGAAAATTAAGAGCTCTAATATTCCAAATATCATGTGAAAATTTAGGAATATTACATTACAAGGAAAACACTATGTGGGTATACGTGGTGAGAAATGGATAGCATATAGATTTTGATTGCTTGTTGGGAATTCTTGCCCTATTCTTGATGTGGAGACCCCAATTTTTTTTTTAAGCTGGATGTGGAGCATGCAGTTGGATCTATTTGTTATTCTTTGATTTGTCTCATGGTTGTAACACGAAAAAAAAAATGTCAGTTGGTCTGATGTGGAAAGAACAATAAGTTTAATTATTTGTTGGATTTTGATTATGACATGGTAAACATTTTTATTAGTTTGGGATGAAGAGAATAGTTAGTATTATTGGTTGTTGGTTTTCATAGCCTAGGTCATGACATCATCAACATAAAAAAATTATTGACCTTACATGGAGGGTACAATTAGTGTGACTAGTTATTGGCAAGCCTACCCTTGGTCGTGACATGGAAAAATAAAACATTTATTTAGCCTAAATGGGAGAGCACAATTACTTTTTATTTGTATGTTAGACAACCTGGCCTCTACTATAATGTGGAGAGAAGATATTGGTTCACAGACCACCCCTCTGTTGGAAATGTTGTCATTGATAGCAAAAGGAAATGACAAAGGGGGAGCACTTGAAATAGCAACAAGGAAAAGAGAGCATCAGACATGAAGCAGAGGCAGTTTTAGAAGGGTCAGTTGATTGGAGATCTGGAGAGGCAGTAGAGGAGCTTCAGGAGCAAGTAGCAGCATCAGTCGAGGAGCAGAAGTATTTGATTTGAGAACTGGTTCTGAGTGTGGGAACATATTATAGAAGGAACATTAGAGGTTTTGTGGCAAAAAGGAAACATGTATTGACAAATGAAATTGTCTATGAAAGTATAAAAAGAGTGTTGAAAAGTTACCTCTTATGCACAGACCATACCATTAGAGGTCATTAAAGGAGTTATGTAAAATGATTTTTAATTTGTAAGGAGTTTGAATAGCATCCAGACTGGAGGGTACTGGCCTCTGTATTGAATATCTAGCCAACCATGAAATTGTAAGTGATTATTTTTGAGATGGATCACCTGTATATATATATATATATATATATATATATATATATATATATATATATCTGTTTATGGAGAATTTTTTATAAGTTCCATGTGTGAATTCATGTCTTCTCGGTCGAATTACATGGGAATAGTTGAATTCTAAGAGTTAGTATGGATTCTGCGTTCTTGGTTGAATTAGTAATTATGTGCAGGGTCTATATCTTTGTGTTTAATAGCAAGTGATCATAGTATTCGTAGAGGAGGACTGTAAAATATCCCTCTCGCCCTTGAGAAACTGTGTGTGAAGAGTCGTGGAAATGCCTTCCATACAAGAAGGAATTCAGTGTTGTTGAGAAATTGTAACAAGGCTGAATGCCAGTGGTCGAACCAGAAGAAATTGACTATGTTGGAATTACTATCACAATGACTCAACCTTGGAGTGAGCAAGAAAGGTCCGCGTGAGGGCTATTAAATCCTGTGTGGAAGTGTATTCCTGGAAACCTTGAGCCTGTGCTTCCTGTAGACAAATTGACACACATTTATTTTGTAAGAAGGTGAAGTCGGTGGTTGGAGAATCATGGTGGAGCCACAGAGTCACTTTAACTCTGTCTAAATGTTGGGAGATGGTGTAGATTAATGGAGTTGTACTAGACGGAACCGATCACTAAAAGACACGAACGAAATCGTGAACAAAGCATTAAACTTAGCAATGGAACTGTAATGAAAAACAAAACATTGAAGCGGAGTTTAATTATAGTAATACATTGAAGAGTCATCGAAACCTTAGCGTAAAGGAGAAGAGTGGAACCTTGAAGGCGGAACCTTGCGGGAGTGAACAGTGAAGGAAGTTTCCGGGTTTCATCGCACCGCCTTCGTCGGGCAAGCGATATTCAAAATTTCAAAGCGATTCCATACGATATCTGACACGTGTCCCCAAGAAAATTTTCAAAACCACTCTCACTGCGTGCCATCGTGCATTATTGTTCGTGCAACTTCATCAAGCGATATCCGTCTGATCAAATGAGGCGACGCGACGTGATAACAACCGTCAGATGGAGACAATCGTTAACGCTGGGGCCGAGTTCATCACACAACTATTGAATATTAACCCTCATGCATCTTAGCCATGCAATATCCGTTGGATCATCGAAGCCGATGCGACGTGTTGTCCGCCGTTGGATGTGAAGGCATGTCAGCGTTGGGGCCCATGCATATGAATGTGTTGATCATTGTTAAGATTTGCGGATTTATTAACCATTGGAGTCATAGTTATAAGGTTCGAACATTTAGTTATGAGGTGTGAAGGAAGCCCCCGAAATGAAATAATAATTGTCAGGTTTATTTAAATATCAAAGGTCTTAGGTCACATAAGGGTTGTCTATTATATCAGTTGGTACTAAGCCCGTCAACGCATTCCTTAATCTAATTCTATGAATTCGATAATTGAACCTGAAGGAAGGATCAAGAAGGATCCCTTATTGAATTAATAGAACGAACCGAGATATTGAACTATTCGAATTATGGGTTGGTTGGCAAAAGAACTTTGAATTTATTTTACACAGAGGTTGAAATTTATTATAAAGGCCGAAGGTTGACCCAAATTCTTACAAGTGTATTAACAAAGATTCAACATGTAAAGCTTGCCACTGCAGAAATTAAACGTATTGAAATTTCCCAACAGTTATACAACTGCAATGAAGAAGAGAGCTTACAAGAATGAAAGAGAGAGAAACAACAGTAGAAAACACAAATCCAGTCAAGCCAACATCTAGAAAAGAATCTGAGTGAAATTGAAGTGTGTAACTGAAAATGTGAATGTAAATGTTGTAATTAAACTTTTATTGTTTGTGATGCATTGGCAAGTCTCCGGAACAAAACAAAATCCCACTATAATATTAAAATTAGTACCTACAGTTATATTTTTCTGAGTGAGCTAAAAATAAATGAGGAGGCAGAAGACCAAGGGGTATGACTATCCATTTCAAATTCCTAGAGGAAGAATCATCGGGAAATATATATAAGTAATATCATCTTGATATGCATAAAGAGGTTAGAGAGTGAGTGAAGAGAATGCGGAGTACAAAAGATTGAGTCAGAAAATATAGAAGAAGGAGGAGCAGAACAAGATGCAGTGAAAATTTAGAGAATGCAGAAATGAAGCAGTGAGACAAGAAGAAGGAGGAGCTGAGCAGAGATGATGCAAGACTGATATGAGGACTGATGGACAACAGAAGAGATGCTACAAAACAAAGCTGATATCCAAGGTAAATCAGCAAGTGTTTTCTTTTGAAAGAGTAAGGAAGTTGGAGCTTCCCTATCAAGTTGTAGCTTGATAGATGTCAGTTGTAGCTGACTGAGGTCGAAGCCTCCTGTAGGTTGGTGCTTGCAGAAAATAGATGGGATTTGGAGCTTCCTTTCAAGTTGTAGCTTGCAGAATTGAGGTAGGAGCCTCCTGTAGGTTGGTGCCTATAGAAAATTAGTGGTGAGAGGGAGTTGGAGCTTGCCTTTGCATCACAAAAATAATAAGATGTGGTTTTATCCCTTTATGGGTTTCCACTTATATCTGGTGTCTATGTGCATGATGTTTATGTGTTGATCTAGTTTATATCATCTGCTTAATATTTGCTTCTCTGATATTAAGTCTATTGTTACATTATATTAATGCTTGCTTCTCACATTCTAATATTACTCACATGTTAATTTCAACATGAAATGAAGGTGTAAACAAGTGTTAATGAAAAAGGTTTAAAAATCCATGAATGTGTTAAACTGATTCACCCCCCCCCCCTCTCAGTTTAACTAAGGGTTCAACACCCTCAGTTGTGATGTAGACACCATAGATTCGTTGACATACCTAGCCAATGTTGTGATGTGGAAAGCATATATTAGTCGATCGACATAGCCCCCTTTTTGAAATGGTGATATTAGTTTCGTATGGCAGTATGGTCGGGTAAAAACCTAAGGGTAAGTTCAAATAAACTATTTTTTTTTATCGAATATGAAGTACATTGTAGCACAAGTTTTGTAGTTTATAATGGCCTCCTGTGAGGTCAAGGGTTTGAGCTTGGGTGAAGGTTTATTATTTTTTTACTAATTTTTTTTCCATTCAGATAGTAAATTCGTCGAATGATTAAGTAAACCAAAGGTGAGTGTTTTTTAGAACGATTGCCAATTTTTTTCCATTTTATAGAATGCACATCGGAAGGAATTATTTTGTGGAATAATTAATATTTTTAATGTTTTATGGAATCCATTTAGCACAAATTGATTTTTCTAAAAGGTATTTTTTTTTGTATTATTTTATAGTTTGAAAAGATAAGCCGAAATTAATTGTCAAGATGAGGTAGGTCATGAATATTATCAGTGTGGGCACGTGAACACGTTTTTGTTAGGTGAACAAAAGACATGATGACTTGATTATGAATTGATCTCATGGATCAAGTTAATTATTATGAAAATTGTTCCAAACCACATTGAAGAATGAGGTGGGTGCCTCCACTCAGGTTTGTGGATGAATGAAGTTGAATCCTACAACAGGCCAGTGCTTGCACATTGTCAATGTTAGAGCCTCAATTTGGTTGTAGACTATTTTAAGTGTGTTTTTGTCACTCCTATACAACCCTCCAATTTTTTTTTCTACACTCAGCTTCAGATCCTACCTTGGTCCTATATATTTTACTCGCAAACATTAAGACTCATCACATGTGTTTTCTCTAAGACTCATCACATGTTTTCTCTAAGTGTTTTAGTCCCTTTCCCAAGAAAGGGAAATGTAAAATTTTCACATGTTAAGTGTTGCACAATGTACATGAGCTTATTTTGGTGGTTTCAATGGGTTATATTTGTGTAAATTATTTGATCCTATCATTTAAATATCCTTTTCACTCATTTCTGAATTTCTTAAGCATTGTCGCATAAGTGTCGTCATAGACATCTTAAAGTGTATCTTTAGTGTCACACTTATTGTAGGTCATCAGGAAGTTGCCACACTGAGGGAAATATGTTTCTCATTTTTCCTTGATGATGCATGTTATTTTTTGGTAAAGTGGTATAAGTGGGTGACCATAGATAATTCATATCATTGTTCACATTAGGTTTATTGATCCCACACTTAGCCAAATTCCAGAAAATTTCTAGAAAATTGACCTCATATAACCCTCCTAAAATACACATTATGCAGTCTTAGCCCTCTATATGAATCCATCCCTCTTGAGATTTCATAATTCATTTTTCTTCCTCCTAAGACTGTGCATTGTACAATCCCAGTACTCAATTCCATACCTTGGCCTCCAAAACTACACAATCAAGTCCTTTATCCTCGCCTAAACTAAGCATTACATAGTCTCAGACCTTATTCCTAGCCCTTGATCTCCTGATTTGAACAACTGAATCATCACTCAGCCTCGTCTGCCATCGACAACTATGAAATAGGTTGAATCAATGCCCAACCCCTCAGCCTAAATACTGAGATCCCAAATTGTAAAATTATCTTCCTTAATCTAGCCTGAACTGTGCATTGAATAGTATCAAGTCTCAAGCTTCACCCCTAAATGTATCATTTACAAAAATAAGCAGTAGCATAGACTCTCCCTCATCCTATCATCTAGTTCTAGCTCAATTAATGGGTTAAAATGAAATATCTTAGACTGTGTTTATCATATTGATTTCGTCTTTTCATGTGTGAATTATATATGTTGGTGCTCCCTCATACCATGAAAATATGATGAAGAAGGATACATAGAATATCAGCATGTGATAAAACATACTTGCAGCTGATTGTGGAAGTTGATCAATCAAGACAAATAAATGGGACACCAATTTGTGATGGCAACTCAAGACTTGATATCATTGAAGACCCCTTACCTCTAATCTATATGGAGGGGGGAAAAAGAGTATACTAAAGAAGATACATAGCCAAAATCATCAAGAATGGATTGAAATTTCCATGTTAGTAGTGTCATTTCATGTCATGTCATGAAACATTATATGGCACTTCATCCATGTAGATTATGTAATTTTTTATTAAAAAATGGATGTCCAAACGACACATATAGAATATGACGAGTCATGTAAAGTTGAAAATTTGTAGGAAGTCAAATAGTAATGAGTGTAGTCAAAGAGTCATAAGGGAGGTGAAGCATCACCCCATTTATTATATATACACCCTCATTGTTGGCTCAAGGGGTCCTAACCTTCAACATGGATGGTTTGCGTTCATTAACAAAGATATAATCGTAGTCATATATTAAATGCAACTACTTTCATACCACAAAGATAACAGACAAGTTTGAAGCTCAATCAAACAATCTTAGTTCATAGCAATCATAACAGAAAAGTTACAGATAACATCATATGGTTCAGAAATACTTCGCATATATTAATTATCAAAATCTTCTTACATTCCCTGAATACCCCCTGTGCACACATCCAACAGGGTTTGCACACAGTAGGATAGAGGATCTTCGCGCACACATCCAGCAGGAGTCCTAAACCAAACAACCCACCTAGATCTAGAAATTTGTACTTCACTTCAATCTCTATTCATTTTCTACCTATCGACTCAAAAAAGTTCAACTATTTATACTACTTTAGCCTATTCATCCAATGGTCGGAAAACCATGGTTTGTGGACTCTTGGTTTACCCTTGACCTTCTCACAATGCATTAGGGGCTTTGACCCACCCCAAAACCACTGTGTTAGACTAAATATAATAAAAATATACAAAATGGAATAGATTCATAGCTTTGTAGGAGACCATCTTCCAACAGTTCCCCAACACAATCTTGTGACTCGTCCCGAGTCACTGAGGTGGTGAAATTTCCACCTGTGCTTGCAAACGTCTGATCACTCTGGCTATGGCGGCAGTGCAGCGTCACTCATATCATTATCATGGCTTCATCCTTGCTTCTCCTATGTATCCTTTAGGTCTACCAATATTATGGTTCATGATATAAGTCCCACTGTGACCAAGGATATACGAACCCCACCACCAGTCATATAGTCATTTGACCTGATATGGTTTGAGCTTACTGCCATTGACATACCCAGGCAGTGGATGACCGTGCAAGGTAGCCAGCTGAACAACCCCACCTTTTGTGACTTATTTGACCACATAAGGTCCAAGCTAGTGCTGTCAGAACTTCCTTGGGTGTTTGGCAAACTGGCTGTCATATAATAGAACTAAGTCATCCACAATAAAGGTATTTTGGCAAATATGTCGGTCATGCCATGCTTTTTCCCATGCCTTCTGTTAGCGCTCAAATCTGCCTCTGGCTGAAGGAAGGCGAGGTTCAAGGCAACATCAAACCAAGCTCAGCCTCGTAGCTAGCCCTACGAGGACAGGAGAGGGCTCTCTCCAGTCAATCTCAATAAAATGAGCAATAGGGTGTGAGATGACTTCAAACTGGAACTGATCTTAGGCTAGTAAATAGATATGAAAAGGGTTTTTTATAAATGATGGAGTTTTCTGGGTAGCATGGGATCAAGAACAACATGAGCAAAGATCTAATCAAAGGCACAGATTATTCCATAAGGCGAGATAGGAGTGAAACTTAACAATTCCAAGTTGAAATTAAATGGAGTGGCAAGACTGTTGAGAAGTTGACAAGGGCATGTGTGATGAATCCTTATCAAACAAAAGAAATTGCACAAAACATGAAAGCTTCTCCAGGGCAGAGCAGCAAGCTGAATTCTGCCCTTCTACTTAAAAGCATTCATTAAGAAATGATTATGGGTGAACTGTAAACATAACAAGACACATATGAAAACAAAGAAGAAACATTTGCTAAATTTGTACCACAAGAATCTTATGAAACAGAGCTGTACCATTCAATTATTTTCTCTGTCAAAACTGTACAATAAAGCTCTCTGTTCTCCTCCACCAGCTTTTAGAATTCTTCCCCCCATTACAAATGATTTTCAATGCATTAAATAAACTATCCTAGGAGAAAACAGATCGACCCAAAACAAGGGTGTTGTTTCACCTGAAGTTACAAAAATAGAGATAGAGTCATCTCTTTGTTCTAAAAACAGAAGATCATTCCCCTTAAAATCATCTCATGGCCAATTTAAAGAAACAAACTGGAGCGCAGATCCATTTGAAACATTAACTGAAGTCTTAAATAGGAATCGAATCCTATTCTTTTGCTGTGGTAAGTAGTTTTGGTTTACTTCTCGAACTATTTGCATTCACTTACTGTTTTGAACAAAACCAACAAAAATAACCTTTAAACTAAAATTGTGCCGGTTCCAGCTGCAATCACCAGTGAACACATATTAATGACAACAAGTTTTGCAATATTTTGATTTTCCTGGATGCCCAAGGCAAAACAATCATTTTCTCTTCGAATGTCATCTTCTTATCTTCAGTTACAGGTATAAGCAGTTAAGATTCCCAACATGAAAATAATAAGTCGAGAATAAACTTATAGCCTTTTGTTGTCAACTACTAAAATGACTAGGTGCATGATCAAACGTTGCATGCCATACAAGCACTCCTGAAAGTACCATCTTTCGAAAATCAAGCCTCTGCAATTTCAGATCACGTTAACCATAAGCTAGCATGCACAAGGAAATCCGTTGCTCCTCCACGTGTCTTGAAACTGTTTCATGAATACATTTGAAACTGCTTCTGTTGAAACATCCTTTTCAAAAAAGAGAGAGCTAGAATTTGACCAATCGTTTAACACTGCAAAAGCTTTAGAAAGAGAAATGTCAGGTAAAATACAAGCTGCTAGAGCCAGCGCTAACACCAGAAAAGTACACAGATGTCACAATGTAGAGAACCAAAGAGGGGCTTGCATCTACACTCTTTATATGAAATATGGGGGTGTTGTCAAATTACATCGCCATGTTCACGCCTTACAGAATCTTGATTGATGACGGAATTTACTTCCCATGCCTGTACCACATCTTCATGTTCGCAAAAACAGGTTACTTATGCAACGAAATTTTCCAAACAACAATATATGAATATCGTTGCTTGTCTTTCAGTTGTTTAATGACACCACGAACAATACATAACAATTCAAAACATGTCCAGCAATATAGAACCATAGCGCTCCTCTACACGTCTAAAGGGAGTCAGCTGGTATCCTTCTTTTCAACTGCGGCATCTGTGTTACTCAAACATCGAGCAGATTCATAATGCAAGAAGCTCCGCTGTCTCTTTGAAACTAGTGTCATCATGTTGCCCGCTCAATCCAGAACTTCTTAGTTCTATCGTCGATCAAATTTGGAATGACAGAGAATGAAATACAATTCTCTCCAAGCATGTCATGTTTCCCAACATCAATAACATCACAACCATGATAAAATTATACTGAGCAATGATAAAAACCTGTTTGCAAGCTGCTGGAGTCTATTTGAAACAAAACTGGGCGCAAAACAAAAACTTCTGAGCTCTGTTGCTGTGTGGGTAGCGCCCCTGCCCAATGGGTAGCATGCACCAAGTGGGTAGCGCCTGTGTTATTTAACACTGGCCGTGGCATTTAAGTGGGTAGCGCGCACCAAGTGTGTAGCGTGCACCTTGTATGGGTAGCGCGCAGCTCAACTCCGGTCTTCAGTTTTGAAAATGAGCTTCGCCATTCTAACCTGCAATTCGACCCTATGCCACTTGAACCTCCATACATCATCACATTATATGAGGCCATGTGCATGCGCTCGCCCATGGGCCATATATATAAAAAAGTAGCTAGATAGAAGGGTCTTTAAATTGCTCAATAAGAATAACAAAAGTGACATAGCAACTTTTTGTCTACTTCGAGAGTTTTCATGTAGTTTTTTCCAATGTTGGTATGCTCATGATAGATTCCCTTCTTATAAAATGGGTCTATTTAATGGTTAGAAATGGAAATATCAAATGGACTAGGTTTGGGCCTTTCAAATATTAGGATTTTGAGTAGAAACTCTTCATCCTTACTTGTGAAACAATCATGAATTTTGTTTTTACCCTTCATCAACATTGTCCACAGTTGTTGCAATTCCACCATCTTTCACTTCATCAATTAATTTTGGGGCTAATAATATATCACTGTCTCCATCACTGTCAGGAAAAAAAATTCACTTTTGCCATAAACCTGAAGATTTTTACTCCTATCATCCACCAGAGTTCTCAACTGATCTTTGTTATCCAAAGAAGCTGCTACAAGAACCATTTGAGCCTTTGTTTTTGTCTGATGAATTGTTCCTCCTGTTTGTGTTTTTGCAGGGATAGGAGCTGCTAAAGCTGCCGCCATTGAAGAGCTGTAAAATGTGAAGCTTTTTGACCAACTATATATTTATTACAAAAACACATTTGATGATTTCTTCTTCAAAACATGGTTTTGAAGAAGAATCAATCTCACATTATTAACGATGACATTCCTGAAAAACTTACTGAACCTTCCTATAGCCTGTATGCATCATTCGACATGTTTGAAGACCAATGACGAAGGACTGACAGGACCGTGTCTAACATTGGCTCCAATGGGGATGGCAGCTGTCGCTTCTTGGAGGTGCCAAGAACTGCAGATCTTTGGAAGAGCAGACAGTGCCTCCATCCATTGGGCGATGGAATCATTATTTCAACAAACAACACGAAACTTTCAACTCATTAATGGATTGAAACTTGACTAAAATGATTGAAAAGCTGACTCAGCAAACTTCCAACCAAAACTGTAATGAAACTAGAACGAAATGCTGCCCTTTAGCTGCTTATTTATTTACAAAATCTACCCTAATTTGCTACAAAAACAATAGATCAGGTAATACTGTAATGCCAGATCAACCATTCAAGTAAATCTGAGAAAAACGCTGCTCGAGAGTGCTTCAACCAGATCACAGATGCAATTGCTGGCAGCCCCACATGCACATAATAAGTATGATCATGTAAAAGACAGTTTGATTTTTCAGTCAAATTGAAAAACATTTCCATGTATGTTGCAATAGGATCGCAAAAGCCAGACTCTGTTTTCTGCCCCAACTCTGCAATACATACCTCCAGCTGCACACTGTCAATGCAAACATCTGTAGGCGGCTCTATTGTTTCTTGTTTTGAAGGAGGGAGAGTTTCCAAGAACTTTCTGGGATCTCAGAAATCATATGACTGGATCTGATCATTTAAACACTGAATCTCCTTCTCAATTCTTTCAACAATTAACTCACAGAAACTAGTTTTAGTTTCAAGAGGAAACTTCGGAGATTTTAAACATTGAAGCAAGACACTGAAAAATTCTTCATTAATTTCAAAATCTACTAACTGATCTCTAATTTCTTTTACAGCTTCACAAAGTGCAGGGTTGGCCACATACCCTACCATTGTATGAGTGGATCAGCGAGCACTGGAATCTCTAGATCGAGCTGGAGTCGCCAGGTGAATGTTTCAGCCTTCATTGGTGTCTGACTGCTGTCCACCATCAGCATCAGCATCAGATCTGCACTGGGGCAAGAAAATCTACAAGTCGACTGTCACATCAATAGCAAACCATCTTCCCCAGTATGGTCGCCACTATGTTAGCACTCAAATCTACCTTAGGCTGAAATAAGGTAAAACTCAAGGCTACATCAAACCATGCTCAGCCTCGTAGCTAGCCCTACGAGGACAGGAGAGGGCTCTCTCCGGGTCTATCTCGGAAAAGGATCTTCAGAGGGGCTGAGATGACTTATAATGAACAATGAATACTGATTTTAGGCTATTAAAGAGATAGGAATGTTTGATTTTGATTTTTTGGGTTTTTTTTGGAGAAATGGGAAAAAACAATTTTGGGTCCGGGGATAAGGTCAGATCTTTGCAGATTTCGAGTTGGGGCAAGGTAGGCAATAGTCTTAATGCTTTTGATTGGATATATGGACAGATCAGAATGAAAGGGAGCTGAAAAGGGCAAGGATGAACATGGATCCTTCTCAAACAAGCGAAAACATGTAAAATTAAATGAATTCAAAGGCAGAGTACTGTGAACAATGGATTCAACCTCATCTACTCATTCATTTACTTTAAGAAGCATAAGTGAGAAATGGCATACATCAAACATTAAGGAACTTACAATAAACTGAGATAAAACACCATTAAGAATAGAAAGCCACAAGAATCCCAACAGGTGCTGCAAAACCTCTGATCTTTCCTTAGCCAAAATATGAAAAATATGTACAAGGTGTGCAAAAGTTTCCCAAGAGTCCAACCTATAGAATATATCAGAAATTACAATATATAGATCACTCTAACCCCTCCCCACACCTCTAGGGGTCGAAATCCTCCTTCTAGGAGCAGTTCCAACAAATTCTAATCAAGGAGCTAAAATCTAGGCAGCTAACAACTTGCCTCTAAAAGAGTGGAAACTGATTCATTTACATGATTTTCACTTTTTTGAGAGTGAATCTTCTAGAATAGGTAAAAATGAGCAAAAGTTACATGTCAACCATCAATTTACATCATGAAAACCCAAAAATTTCATCCACAAGCAAAACTGGTCCCAACTGGCCGAAATTCTGAGCTGGAAGTTGAAAATTCAGCCAAAAATTTAAGTGGGTAGCGCGCCTGAACTGAGTGGGTAGCGCGCCTTTCAGCCTAATTTTTAGGCACTTCCCGGCATTCAAATTGAGATCATGATAGCTCGTTGGAAGGCCCTAGATGTTGGATATCCAACCCAAGTGGAATTTCTGAATTTGGATCTCATTTGCCCCTCCAAAACTTCATTCTCCCAGAAGTACTTCCTGCAGGTGCAAAAGGTAGCAGCAAGGTGGTTTTCATGGTGTTTTTGAGCTTTTTGACCATCCAAAATCTGATGAAATGCTTCGGAAATGCTTGAGGATGCATAAATTACCATGAAAAATCCAAAAATGCAAATATTTCCTTCAGCAAGTGTCCCGAAAAAAAGTGAGCATATGGACGCGCTACCTGTATAGCTGAGAAACCTGTTTTTAGACGAAAATATTTCAAAATGACAAAATTTTCTCCGAATTTGCTCAAATTCAGAGCGAAGACCCTCCATCATGTATCATGTCCAGCCAATGAAGCCTTGGCCAAAATCCAGAGTGGATCAGGCATTTTCTGTCGTTTTAGTGCTTCGCTCAACCTCCTCTTCAGAATCTTCATTCTCGCTTTGCAGACATGCATGCGAGCCCAATAATGGCATTTCATGTGACGAAGCATGTATTTCTCTCTGTTGGCATTTTCCAACAACTTCTCCAGATGAATGTTAACATGCGTGAGTTCAGTCTCTCGCTCAACTGGTGTCATATCACCTGGTCTCTTCTGGGCCAATTGTCGATCCTCACGGATTTGACACAGCTCATAAAGTGTGTGCTCATCCTCTAGCTATTTTTTGCGCTTCTCCAGATATTTTATCACCCATTGAGCCTTCTGCAATTTATCTTTCAGCGTGTCATTCTCGGCCCTTTGCTCCTGGATGATCTCCCTCAGTTTCGAGCTAGGAGAGCTCGCATCAACATCAATGATCGTGAAATCTGTGTCCCGGCCTCCTGATGGGCCCTCATCATGCATGGGCTTCTTGCCCCTATCCTGGATCTATACCTGTGCTGAAGAAGAAGGCGAGACCCCTTCCACATCATGTGGAGATAATACTCGCTCTGCTGATGAAGTCGGCAAGACCCCTTCCACCCTGGGTGGAGATAATACTCGTCGTGTAGCTGCAAATAAGGCCCTGTGGCCTCGCTGATATGTCACAAACAATGGAGCGCTGATATGCTCAATCTCAGGAATGCCAGGCTGGTGTGAAGGCTCTCCCGCATCATGAGCTACCTCGGGAGGTGGCTGTGACGCTGTGAAAAAGTCACGGGAGATGAAATCCTCCCAAGCGATGCCCTGCTGTGCCAACTGATGTAACACTATGATCTTGATCAAAGCGTAATGATATATACTTCTATGCTGCTGTGCTGGGCTCTTCTTCTGTACAAAAATCATCATCCTCTCTATGTTGCGATACATGAAGTATGGAATGTTCATCATACGTACCCTCGTGAAGTGCATCAACAAACGAACATGGTACGCAAAGAGATGCGAGAATCTGCCCTCGCAACTGAAATACCGAATGATGAGTTTCATCAGTGGTGCAAACTCATCCCTCAGG
This sequence comes from Pinus albicaulis, assembly GCA_034641835.2. Taxonomy (NCBI): domain Eukaryota; kingdom Viridiplantae; phylum Streptophyta; class Pinopsida; order Pinales; family Pinaceae; genus Pinus; species Pinus albicaulis. The sequence continues at coordinate 333,319,406 of CM076577.1, read as the reverse complement.
AATCTGAAAGGAAAAAATCTACCCAAGTGCCTCATATACCCAGGTTTGATGTATGGCTCATAGTGGAATTTCTCTAACTGCTGACGTTTGTTCCATTCCTCTCCTAGATTTGGTATGCCAATGGCCTGAGCAATAGTCATTGGTGATAGAATGAAATCTACTCCAGCGAGATTTACATGGCCATCACGTAAATGTAGAACAAACAGGCGAGCTAGTTCACGATGAAGTTGGGTTTGTGAAATCATTTCACAGAATCGAAAACATGACTGAACCCGAAAACAATCCATTGCAAGCGGACATGCCTGCAATTGAGCCAAAGAAGTAGGCTCCTCCCTGAGATGTTTACCACCTTTTCCACCTCTGTGAGGCCTCTATGGCACATTACCCTCTGCTGTGGAATCACTATCCGACTCCTGCTCATAAACTGATTCTGTCTCTGACATGGCTTTGAACAAGATATTTGTAATATGGATGCTGATATAGGTGCAGTGAAAGAAAAGCTTTAATGTATGTTCACAACCCAATAGATGTCACCCATGTACCCAAGTATCACAGGAAAGAAAAATCATAATGAGGATGACTCTGTTTTAATGGCATAAAAACTATCACTGTTTCGATCATAAGTGAGTTTGACAAATGAAAACCAAATGGAGATGTATGGTACAATTTTATAATGATGGCCAAAATTTGTCAAAGGGGCAACAAGTATGGGACTGTGTTTTATGAACTATAGAATAGGGACAACATGACAATAACCATAGTGACACAAATGGCCATGACAATGGCAATATTATGGTGATAGCAGCAGTGATAAGATTATGGTGATGGAGGTTATAGACTAGTCAACATGAAACTGTGCAAAAACATGAAAGGGCATGACAGCAGTGATAAAATGATAACTGAGGGCGTGAGGATCATGTACACAACATGCCAGGGCATGAGCATATTTACCATTCAATATTTTTCAAACTTTTCATAAAACTATCCATATATTTCCAAAAACCCTTGAGGAATTAACTTTCATGTGAATGTAGGGTTTATACATTCTTCTCCAAGCATGGCCTATTCCCAACATCAATAACATCACAACCATTGTTAAAAATCTACTGAGCAATGATAAAAACCTATTTGCAAGTTGTTGGAGTTGATTTGAAACAAAACTGGGCGCAAAAAAAAAAAAAATTGGGCTCTGTTGCTATGTGGGTAGCGCCCCTGCCCAATGGGTAGCGCGCACCAAGTGGGTAGCGCCCGTTCTATTTAACACTGGTCGTGGCGTTCAAGTGGGTAGCACGCACCAAGTGGGTAGCGCGCACCACGTATGGGTAGCGCGCACTCCAAACTCTGTCCAGAACTCTGCTAAGCGCGATTTCGGCCCTCAATCACACAATTTCAACTTCTGCCTGCGGATTTCTTGCAAATGAATTTGTTTGTCATGTTTTATATATGAAGAAAATATCTCACCAAATCGGATTTAATTTCAAATTTGCTTGAAAACCCACTTTCATAATGTTTGTCATTTTGACATTTAGTCATTTAATACAATGTTTTTCTTTGGCTTTTCTGAGCTTTGGACTAAAAATACTTGTTTGTCTTTTGCAGGGATGCGACATTTGGCTTTGGAAAAGATCAGAGGCTTGCAATGAAGCTTTCTGATAATGAAATAAATACAATTATTACAAAAATGAAATTAGACAATTTATAGTTCCAAAACAGAGTTTTGGACTAGAAATGTCTTCAAATGCTTTTGATGATAAAAATGTGAAATAAAAACTTGCGAAACCAACCTCATGGCCTGCGGGCTTTATGACATGTATGCACAGGACTCGAAAACCCTAGACTCTAGGACTAAAGACACTTTTTAATGAAAACAATCATTTAATGAGCATGAATGAAATGACGATGAACTTCAGTGATTTTTTGAGGAATTTTTAAATAGCCCCGTAGGTATAGGCATGAGGAAACACATGACAACCAGACCCCGTCGTCAGTCAGTGGCATGATCCTAGCGAAATGCAACGAAGTGGAACAAGCGAGACACCTAAGAATGAATATGCAAAAAGCGAAATGATCTCTGACAGAGGGTTGTAAGGACCGACTCTAACACCTTCTATACCTATTGATGGAAGTTAGCAATAAAATGGTCTTCCGCTAAGGCCATGAGCTGCACTAAAGGTTCCTCCAAAATAGTTGGCTTGGCCATTTTTGTGAAGGTGGCGATGCATAGGCTGGGAATGATATATTCCAAGGGCATGACGACCTCCTTGCCATAGACCATCCGAAACAATGTTTTTTCTGTAAATTTTTTACAAGTGGTGTGGTATACCCAAATAACAGATGGGATACAGACATCCCAGTCACTACGATCGGCATTGCAGACCTTAGTTAGTGCATTCTCCAAAACATTGTTAAAAGCTTCAACCGCTCTGTTCGCTTGAGGGTGGTATGGGGTACTCTTTGCGTGGTGGATCTAGAATTTCCCCGTGAGTTCCTGTATTGTCGCATTAACAAAGTGTGTACCTCAATCAATCATCAGGATCTTGGGACACCTGAACCTAGTTAGAATCTGTTCGAAAATTATGCGCAATGGTCCTTGTGGTGCAATCGTTGACGGCTTGTGCTTCAGCCCACTGGGTTACAAAGTTGGTAGCAGTGATAGTGTAGCGCGCACCTATATTCTTTCCATGAGGGTTGATAGGGCTGAAAAAATTGATAGCACACTTGTCAAAACCTTGGAGGGCTACTTGTGGATGCAGAGACATTTCATCTCTCCGAGATGGATGTCTAGTTCATTCGCAGGTATCGCAGGCCCTACAGTAGTCATGCGAGTCAGTATGCAAGGTGGGCCACCACAACCCAACCCATAAGATATTTTTCACCATTTATTTTCCTGCATAATGACCCCCTACGACCTTGTCATGGGCTTCTGCCAGGATGTCATGCCATTCATGTTCTAAGAAATACCTGCACAACACTTCATCCGAGCCCATTTTATATAGATGACCTGCAATGAGGGTAAACTCCGCAACATGAGCTACCAACTCTTTCTTATAATTCACAGAATACCCTACAGGGGCCATGCCCATAGAAAAAAACTGGATGATTTCGGTGAAGTGTGCATCTACTACTTTAATAGTAAATAGTTGCACATCCGGCAGTCCCTCCTCTAGGTTAGTTAGGTACTCACCATTATCGATTCAAGACAGGTGATCTGGCCCAACATTTAGCCTTCCTAGCTTGAAAATGATCTTGAATTCATACTCCTGGAATAATAGAAGCCATTGACATATTTTTCCCCCCAACATAGGCTTGTTCACCAGGTACTTCAAAGCCGAGTGATCTATAAACATTTTGAAGTGACCCCCTAATATATGGTGCCAATAATTCCATAGTGCATAAACCATGGCCAATCCTTCTCATTCTGTGGTGGCATAATTGTGCTTTGTGCTAGAGAATTTTCAGCTGGCGAATGCGACCGGATGATCAATTTCCCCATCTTCAGGTTGCGTAAGGACTTCTCTGAGAGCAATTTTGGATAGATCAACATCAATGTGAAAGACCTTTGTCCAATTAGGAAATATTAGGATAGGCACAGAGACCATATTTTCCTTGAGTAGTTCAAATCTTTTTTGACACTCTTCATCCCAAAAAAATGAAACATCCTTCTTAAGAATTTTTTCCATAGGTGTTGTAATCAATGCATATCCCTGAATGAATTTTCGGTAGTAACCTATATCTCCCAAGATCAAGCGCAACTATTTTTCGATAGTTCGCACTACCAAGTTGATAATAATGGCCACCTTTGTTGGGTCAACCATCAACCCCTATCAATAGAAAATATGCCCCAGCAGGATTCTAAAAGGTACGTGGAAGGTACATTTCTTAATATTCAGGGATATTTGGTGCTTTATACAGGCATCCAACATCAAGCGCAGGTTCGACACATGACTCCTTACCAAGCCAAAGACTTCCAATCATCAAAATATACTTCCAGGAATTTGTGGATGAACTCTTTAAATACTACAACTACCACTAATGAGAAGATAGCAGGGGCATTTTTGAGTCCAAATGGCATGACTGTATATTGGAAAGAACCCCATTCCGTGGAAAACGTGGTTTTGTTGTGATCTTCTGGTGCAATTATGATCTAATGGTGTCCGGAGAACCCGTTAGTGAATGAGTATGCTTCTTGGCTGCCTATGCTATCTAGGATTTCATCGGAGAATAGTGTCGAGAAGGGATCATGTACGCATGCATCATTCAACTTGCCCAAGTCCACACAAATTTGGATTTCCCCCTTATTCTTCTTCTCCTGAACCACCATCGGAATTTCCCAATCCAACTCTTTCACTGGTTTGATAATGCCTGCGGTGAGCATTTTATCAAGTTGTTCTTTAACCTTCTACTTATACTTACGGTTCAATCGATAAGGTTGTTGTTTTACCGGCCGTACATCGGGTTTTAGTGTGATGTGTATGACCCCTAGCTCCCCGGTGATCCCCTTGAGTTCTGAGAACTTTGCGGGAAACAAGTCTTGATATTTTGTGAGTAGTTCAGCTACTCTGCTAGAATGGGTCCCAGGGCATGAAAAAATAAGTGAACCCATTCTTTTGTAGTCCGATCACCCCACTTGTCCATCCATGAAACCAAGTATTCTTGCGGATCCTTAGGGTCGAGGAAATTCATGATATACACATGAACTGGCTACTCGAACCACAGGGTCATCATATCCCAGCATTCCTCCCAAGCCCGGAATGTCCCCTTATGCATGTCCCACCATCACATAGATGTTGCACACAGAGCTAAATTTAGGACCCATAGCCTTCGTTCCCTGGGGACCAGAACCTTGAATATCCATAAAAAATATTTTAAACTTCTAGACCCATCAAAGTGGGACAGGTCCCTTACTTCCAAAGATATACATTGGAGTTCCTTCGTAATTCTAAGACATCACAACGTAGACACGTCATGCAACTGGTTTTTCCAATTTTCTATTTCTCCATCAGAGTCAGAGAAACCGTCACTATCCTTTTCCTAGAAGAGCATGCCATTAGTTGTAGGGTTGATACAATATTCATCCTATGTAGTTAACTTGTAGATGTGGTCTACCTCTTCCTCAATATGCATCGACTCTGTATACCTTTCCCGCTCTGTGGGGTCTAGAGGGATTATGACTCGTACTCCTCTGTTCTCAAATATCATGCTTCTCTTCTTTAAGTTGATAATACTGTCGATGTCAATGGCCCAGTCCAACCCTTGGAGCATAGGGTAAGGGTTCACATCTTCCACTATCTGAATGAATTCAAAGTCAGCCTAGACCTCACTCCTGTGATATCCACTACGACCTGTGATAACCATCCTAAAGGTATGATCTTCTACTGATTGGCCATGCACAGCTGGATAATGGACCATTCTAACTAAGGTTCCCCCATGCACTGCCATGTTTTCTTGGGTAGTACGTTCACATCCGATCCTATATTGAGAATAACTTTCTCCATGTTAAAATCACCGATTTGTGTTGCAAGCTGCATTTCCCCACCATTTCGTTTCTTGTACTTGTATAGTGTGTTTACATCCTTAACTTTAACGGGTACTTTGGTCTTTTCTACACAGCTGTCCAATAGTGCCTGGAGGTTCTCAACGGCCTATTGGTTGCGCAGCAATTTCATGCATGCTTGTAGAAATGGTCGGACCCCTTCTCCTTCTTTGGTGGCCATAGGAACCTATGAAGTAGGTTCTTCTGTGAAGTTTTGCCGAGCTGCGATAGAGGTCTCCCTTTCCTTTTGTAGATCCTGGCCTTCTAATTTGATGACCTCTTTCCTGATCAGAGGCTCAACAGCAGATTTTTCTTCCACCCCCCTAGTGGCTAGGCTGCTATAAGTTATGATATTAATAATTGGTCCCTCATTCCGAGGCTTCGTCGTAACCCTTTACACATTCTACATAGGTGTCTATTGTTTCTCCTGCATCTTAGCTATCAAGATCAGGCAATCCTTGATAATGTGGTCCAGCTGCCTACAATACCTGCATGATTGCCTTGTAGGGTTTGGGAAGTCCCTTGCAAAGTGACCTATCTCTCCACAATTATAACAGATCAATTTGCCTCTTCCTCTACCTGCGCTTCCACCTTGGCTTCCACCTTGGCCCCCTCCCCTACCCCTAACGGGGGGACCTCCAATACCAGAAGGGGTCCTTGGTGATGAAGGATTTGACTATACCATATAGAGTTTCCTCTGTCTATCATTAGATCATAAGTACGACAATTCATCTCATCATGCCCCACAGACCTACAAAACCTACACTATTACTACTTAATTTCTAGAATAAAAGCAACAAGGTGAGGGCAGTGGTTGGTGTCATGAAACCCCACACCATGAGAGTCGTCACACCATAGTCTCAGCCTACTCGGCTCGGCTTCTTCTATAGGGCACAGCGGGCTAGGTCCTCTTGCCTGCACGTAGTCTTCTAATAGTCGAAAGTTGCCCTTGGTGTGGCCATTCGCCCTGCATTTTATGCTACACTTGTTAGGGCTAGCCTCCGCTCCTTGTTCCTTTCATAGGTTCTAGATCTCAATGTGCATTACTTCCAGCTGGCCTTGGATCTGTTGTACAACCAACTGGGTTTCATTTCGTGATGAAACCTCCAAATTCATTGCTATCTCCAAGGGATTCTCATGCAACTCAATGTATTAGTGGCCCATCGGTCTGCATAAGTGGGGCAGCAACATAGCAATGAACCATTCCACATGCTGCCTGTCATCATACTGGAATCCTCCTTCCCTGATTACTTTTTTCAATAGCTGATCAGCTTCTCATATAGACTTAGATGGGCCTTGCTTGAAATATTTTAGGTCATTTACTATTTTGTAGTAGGCCTTAGGCTTCTTGAATTGTTTCTTCAAGGTGTTCCTAATGTCCTCAATGCTCACGTTCGCATGTTGGTCTAGGTATCCCATGTACCAGTCCAGGGCCCTTCCTTCAAAAGCAAGAGATAGTTGTGCTCTTTTCACAGCATCTCTCAGTACACTCTACGCAGTCCATACAGACCCTGCAAAAAACCAGAACCAACCCATATCTTCGTCCCCCACACCCTTCAAGGTGGGTAGCTTCATATCTGACGTCATATCATCTTCCGGTGGTGTTGGAGGTGAGTTATTTCCCCTACAAGGACTCGATGACGGTGTTGATGGAGGGCTATGCACAGCAAAATTAGTCACTAGACTATAGACACATCGACCTCCCTCTTGATTAGTTCTGTAGTACTTACTGCTCCGCATTGTACCCTCACTTTGATCAGAGCTCATTCACTTGGTGTCGCTACATAGGATACTCTTTTCGCACAATAAGATCTTAATCATTAACAACAAAGTTTTTAGAAACTTACCCTGAAAACCCTTTGAAGAACCTCTGCTCCGCTTCTGAGTAAGACACAAATTGATAAATCACAAATTTAGTCACAAATCCTCCTATCACATTGTCTACCCAATGATCCACAATGCGAGTAATGGTATTATCAGTCTTTTCCAACTGCCGAATCAGTTCTAGAGTCCATTGTGTGACCCATTCGTCTTTCCAACACTTCTGAAAATCGACCCGTCTTGCAAGCCACTCCATTCGTCTTTCCAAGAAAATATACATATTTTTCCACTCCTTTGTGGTTAAGTTCGCACTGCGATTTTATTTTACAGCGAATTCATGAACTTTATTTTCAAACCACTCACCCATTTATTTCTTTTCATGCTTCCAATACAGCCTTGGCATTACCAGATCTCTCCCTCAAAATTCTCTTGGTCCCAACAATGGAACCATTTTTCGGCTTGGGGGATCCTCACCCACGTTTGGAGGTGAAGGTTTGTGAACAAACCCCTCTACTACTGGCCCTTTCGGCAGTGACCTGCTTGAGCATGTCAAATTCCGACCTGAAGCAGTATGGGAGGGTGTTGTAACCAGGTTTCCACATGCTGAGAGAGAGGAGGTAATATCATAGGCCTATAATTGTCATATCTACACAGAAGGGTGATTCGTAGGGTTCCAGAACGTAACTAGACTATAGATTTCTCAAATCTATCCTAGAAGGTCTATATTCACGTGCTTATCATCAATTACAACCATAAAATAGCATAGTCGCAGGCAGTATTGTCAATGCAAATGGTTTGCTTTCATTAATATATATATAATCGAATTAATATATTAAATGAAACTACTTTCATACAACAGAGATAACAGACAAGTTCGCAGCTCAGTCAGAAAATCTTAGTTCATAACAATCATAACAGAATAGTTGCAGATAACATCATATGGTTCAGCAATACTTCACATATATTACTTATCAAAATCTTCTCACATTCCCTGAATACCTCCTACGCACACAGCCAGTAGGGTCCACACATAGCAGGATAGAGGATTTTCACGCACACAACTAGTGAGAGTCCTAATCCAAAAAACCCACCTAGATCTCGAAATTCATACTTCGCTTCAATCTCTATTCATTTTCTACCTATCGACTAAAAAAGGTTCAAATATTTATACTACTTTAGCCTATGCATCCAATGGTATAAAAACTGTGGTTTTTGGACTCTTGGTCTACCCTTGACCTGCTTATAATGCATTAGGGGCTTTGACCCACCCCAAAACCCCTGTGTTAGATTAATATAAGAAAAAATATACAAAATGGACCAAATTTGCAGCTTTGTAGGAGACCTTATTCCAACACTCATTGTGTGAGAAAATTAATTTTCACCTTGGTTCCTTCCGCAAGGCATTAGAGAGATAAGAAATTTCTTTTTAGGAGGAAGTAGTGGCTCCAATACTCCAGTATTGGTGCTAGCTATTTTCATTGTATACACGTGTCCAAGAAATTTTACTTAATATATGAATCTCTATGGCAATCACGTTCTTCATGCATGGATTATGAATAATTATAATACTATTCTGTGAATTTTTTTAATTCACGTGCTCATCATATTGATATTGTTCTGTAATGGTTGCAATGACCATCATATCTTTGTGGAATATTTCATCAAATGTTAGAAAGATCCTTTGTGTTTTCATGTGTTTCTACTAGAGTGGTACTATTACCCCTCTCTTAGAGGGTCAATTTATTTTACCCCCATAGTAGAAGAACCTTAACACACCTACAATTGAACACTCAGCAGACACTCACTTGATTTTCGAAGGTACATGTGCATTCCTCTTTCTTTCTAATAGTTAAAGACAAGAGCACTCTTTAAGATCATGAAAATTGCGATGTATTCAATATGGGGTTCCTATCCCAAATGGTGGAGGTCTAATTTGGACCACATATATAGGATACCCCATGAATGTAGTTTGGTGCAACACTATCAAAATTTTTGGAGCTAGAGGGAGGGAAACCATATTTTTATGGTTGATAACATAACACACCCTAATCCTACTTCTTTTGATCAAGGAAAAAACATTCCCAGCACCACCCTTGGTCATATTTCTGAAGTTGGTGATTCTTCACAAGCCAATATTGCACAAACTTACAAAATCACTTATGACTAGATCCATGCCATCCGACCTATAACCCATCAGTTTGCAAGAGTTATTGGACTTACCCTGGAATACAAAATCTTATGTATTTTGCAAAGAAGAAAGTCAGCACCCCCATAGGGATAGTGGTCTCTACATTTGAATATTTGGTTCTCGCCACCCTTGAAGAATTAGAAGAGACTCCACAAAATGTAGAGAAACTAGAGAAGCCTTCATATTTTAACATTGGTGATGAAGACGACGTTGTACTCTTAGATGACACTCTAAATAGGTTAGGAAGTTGCAAAGAAGAGGAAGAAGATCCATGAGATTCTAACGAATTGGAGGAACAAAATGAAGAATATATGGTAGACCAAGTCTAGATTGGATGACTGATGGCCCACTTACATTTCTTAGTGCTTTACACAAAATTACAAGGCACCCAGAGAAGGTCTTAAAGAAGTATGACCCTGACAAAATAATGAAAGTAGAGGACCATATGGACAAATTTTACCTACATCTACAAATGATAGAGGTAGGCTAAAATGATTTTGGATGTAGAATTTTTCCATGTACCTTAGATGGAAGAGACAATATGGTACCATAGTATTCCTCAAAACTCAATCTAGAATTGGAAGGGGTTTAAAAATATTTTTCTTGAAAATTTTGTTCATGATAAAACCCCGACCATGTTGTTGAGAGATCTGGGAAATATTAAGATGGAGCAGAAAGAAAATGTGAAATATTTTAACTAAACGTTTAACCACATATTAAATAAATTTCCTGCGAATATGAAATGTGACGACTAGATCACTATTGAGTATTACACATGTGCCTTACTCGAAAGCATTGGGAATTTTGTGGAAAGAACTACGAAATAAAATGTAGTTAAGAATTACGAAGAGGAATTGCAGTTGAAAAGTACTTGCATGCAATCAGAGTCATCATAGATGATGAACCATCAAAGGAATCCAAATACATGGGGAAAATTTCTTAGGAATTTGTGAGTAAGTCCAAGGACAAAGAAGCTACAAATATTGAGAGATTCAACTACAATATTAATTATTTTTCCAATGAATTGGTAGAGTTGAAACGAAGGTCAAGTGAGAGCATCATAAATAGAAATCCTCCTAAACTCGACTTGATATGAATGGATCCCTATTATGGGAATAATAGAAACCAACCAACCAATTATGCATAAATATTAAGCATTGTGCTGCATTTTTATGAAAATAGCTCACAAAATAGAATAAAAGAGATATCAGTGACTTAGAAATCATCCACTTTGAGGGGGAAACCTTCTTTACATTACATAAATGAAAAATTCTTAGATGATACAAATGACGAAACCTCCTTTCTATATATAGGAGTCCATGGGGTCACAATATAATCCTATTCGACCTAAAAATAATAATGTAAGGGAACAACAATAATATTGGGCTACTATGGGGCACAATAATAACATTATGGGGACTACATAGGTACAAAAATAACAATAAGAGGGCTACACTAACAAAAATAAGGGACTACACTAGTAATATAGGGCCCTAACGTACCCGTCTCCTTCAAAAAAGTGTTTTCCTCAATGATTGAGTATTTCTGGATGCTTCTGTATAAAACTATCATCCTCCCATGTGGAATATTTAGTGGGTAAGTTCTTCCACTTGATGAGATACTCTGAAATTGATTGATTTTATAGTTGTCGAGTTCATTTTTTCATGACTGATTTAGGTTCCAATATGATTTTTCCTTCCTCATCAAGTTCTGGAAATATTGTTTGAACCAGACATTTGTCGCCTATAACCCTTTTTAAGCATGAAACATGGAAAACTGGGTGCACCCGGGAAGATGCAGGAAGCTCCAATTTTTATCCCATAATACCAATCTTTTAGAATGCCTTGTAAGTACCATAGTACGTTGGTGATAATTTATTATCCTTAGCTTGCTTGAGGGAATTGTTTTTGTATGGTTGTAGTAGTAAATCTACCCAATCAACTACATCAAAACTTCTCTTGTTGCGATGTTGGTTCGCCTGTTGTTACATTAAATTTTGTTCCAAATTTAGGTTATCCTTTAAGAGTTAGAGAACTTGTTGTTGATGCTTAATGTCATCTTCCATCACTTAAACCTTATAATTTTCTCTTAAATATGATGTGATGGATCACATATGATATCCATAAAGTTCCATTCAGCCAGAGGTAACCAATTGACCCATTTTGTTTTTTATTAGATAGAAAGCAATGAAGATATCCTTCCAAATTTTTTTTCACTATCTCAGTTTGCCGATAAGATTGATGATGATAAAACAAACTATGAGCTAGTTGAGTACCCAAAGAAGAAAATAATTTCATCCAAAAATTTCCAGTGAAAATGGGATCTCTATCGCTTACATTATTCTTTGGGTTTCCATGTAGCTTTTGAATTGTTTCCATAAATGTAGTAGCAATTGTACTCACTTTAAATGGATGAGATAATGCACAAAAGTGTGCATACTTGGTAACTCAATCAACTACCACCATCATGACACTCTTTCCTTTGGACTTAGGTAAACCTGTGATAAAATCGATTGAAACCTTGTCCCAAAATTGACTTGGAATGGATAAATTTTGTAGAAGATATGGTGTCTTAATTCTTTCAACTTTATTTTGCTAAAAAACCAAAAATTCCACCAAAAATTTTGAATATCAAATTTAAGGCCATCCCAAAAAAAAAATTTCCTTCACCATGTGGTAAGTTTTTAAAAATCATAAATGTCTACCTATGGGAGAGGTGTGTAATCCCAAAAAAATATTTTTTTCTAGTTGGGAATTCTTACAAATATATAAGCGATATTTGTACCATAAGGAATCATTTTTCAAAATAAATGTATTAGATGTGTTGGGATCTTGCTACAACTTTTGAATGAGTTTCCATACTGATGCAGGAGCAAAACCACCCCAAGTCAAAGTTGAAATTCGTGAACCATCCAGAATGCAAGAGTGGCATGAGAACAAGATTTAATCACTATTTGGTTGAGTTTGTTTTTAGTTTGTTATTTTACGTAGATTTTGAGAGATCATGAGCGAAGTTAGGAATTGATCGGATCTCACTTGATCCAATACATATTGTATTGTTCTATTTAATTGTAAGTGTGAGTGATTACAAGAGGAGGCCTGATGCAATGTAATACTAGGGCGAGAGTGTGTTTTCAGGACCACAGAGGCCGTAATACCATAATCAAATTAGATTCCAATGAAGATTGGGAAATCTATATATATTATGACATGATTTAATCATGGTATATAGATCATATGTGATTGCATGAACTGTGTGTGTAAACTGAAATGTGTGAATTTCCGAAGTGCGATAAGCTTTGAGATGATGCAATGTGATATGGTCATTGTAGTGCTTTGCATATGAATTGTTATTGTTTACTCTTAAAGTTATTTTTTATAATCCGTGACATGTGATATTGTAAAATTTGCGAACTTCAATATTGTTTGGGAGCCAATGTGTGATGGACAAGGATCTGCGATATGGGATATATCATATGATTTATAGTGTGCTAACTATAATGTTAGATCTGCAAAATGATATATTTTGCGATATGAAAAGTTTATAAACTTGTTATATTGCGATCCACTACGAGCTTAAGGAAATTATGTTGGACCATAACCCACAGGTCGCGTGTATTCTGTAAATATGCAGTTTTTATACATCAAAGTGGTATCGTAGCAGGGAAAAATTTCTTCTAGAATGAGATTTGTGTGCAAATAAACGAGGTACAAATATGTCAAATATTGGTAAGTGTGTGGTCCTTATATTTATTACAGGTAGAAACCGGAGAAGGTGAGAAGATTTGCAGCAGCCTAGAGCAAGGAGTGCTCAAATGGTTCCAGAGGAGAGAACCAGAGAGATGATGAAAGACTGAGCTTAGAGGAGAATAGCTTCTTCAGGTATCATGTAGTAGGGAGGAATTTCTACTGCAGAGGCTTTGTTGCAACTCATGAGTGTTGATATGATGGAAATTCCATAAAAAATGTGGATAGAATTACTAAGAGAATGTAGAGGACTTGGTACTAATAGCAAGTAGCAGACTTGTTACAGAGATGAAGGTATATGACCAGGAAGTCTTAAATTTGTTTTACCTTGGGAGTCTGATGTAGGAGAAAAGCCACCCCAAGTCAAATTTGAAATTCATGAAGCTTCCAGAATGCAAGTGTGGCATGAGAACGAGATTTAATCAAGATTCCTTTGAATTTGCTTGTAATTTTTTATTTTATGCATTTTTTGAGCGATTGTGAGTAAAGTTATGGATTTATTAGATCTCACTTGATCTGATGCATATTGTATTATTATATTTAGTTGTAAGTGTGAGTTCTTAGAAGAGGAGGCTCGATGTAATGTAATACCAAGGCGAGAGTCTCTGTTTAGGCCCATAGAGGCTATAATACTATAATCAAATTCAATTCCAATGAAGATTGGGAACTTTGTATTTATTACGACCTGACTTAACAATGGTCTATAAATCATGTATGATTGTGTGAACTGTGTGTGTAAACTTAATTGGGCGAACTTTCTAAGTGCGATAAGCTTTGAGATGATGTGATGTGATATCATCATCATAGTGCTTCACATCGACATTGTTATTTTTCGCTGTTAAAGTTTTTTTTTATGAGCTGAAACATGTGATATTGTAAAATTTTCAAACTCTGGTATTGTTTTGGAGGATGTGCGATCGACAAGGATATGCAATACGCGATATATCATATGATTTTTGGTGTGTGATCTGTAATGTTATATCTAAAAAATGATATATTTTGCAATCTGCGAATTTTATAAACCTGCAATATTGCGATCTGCTGCGGGCATAAGAAAATTATGTGGGCCATAACCCGTAGGTCGTGTGTATTCTGTAAATATGTAGTTTTGTTGCATCACATACTTCTTTTTAATTATTATGTTACTCCCTTACTTTTCTTATCCAATTTGGTTGAATAATAGAATGGTAGAAAGAAATGCTTCCACATCCACATGCATTCTTGAGAGTACATGTGCAACAAAATTTAGCGTCCCTTTTTTGTATATGATTTCAAAGTCATAACCCAACATCTTTAGGACTCATTTTTTCTGCTCTTCTAAACATAGTATTTTTTCCACAAAGTATTTAAGACTATCATGATCATCTTTTACCTTGAAGTGTCTTCCCATTAGGTAAGTTCGTCATTTATCTAGTGCATGTAGTATTGAAAACATTTCGTTCTCATAAATAGCTTTCTGTAAACACTTTCCTTTTATTGGACAACTTTTAAAAGAAATGGGTCTTCATGATTGCATTAAAATTATACCAATTCCATTTCCTGAGGCATCACATTCCACAAAAAAGGTTTTTGTGAAAGCTGGTGTAGCTAAGACCGATGCTTGGAACATTGCCTCTTTAAGATGTTCAAAGGCCTTAGTTTCTTCAGGACTACATGAAATGCATATTTCTTCAATAATGTTGTTAGAGGTGCTACTATTCTCCCATAATTCTTAACAAACTCGTGATAATACCCTATTAACCCATGAAATCCTCGCAACTTCTTTATGGTTGTGGGGAATTTCCATAATGGATTTAATTTTGTTATGGTCTACATTAGCACCCTCCTGAGATACAATACGACCTAGATATTCCAACTTGTACTCCAAAGAAACATTCAGAAGTTTTTACAAATAATTGTCTCTCCTATAATAGTTTGATCACCCTCTCAACATGTTGAATGTGATCCTTTCAATAATTGATGTAGGTTAGTATGTCATCAAAAACTACTAACACAAAATTTCTAAGGGTTTGAACGTGGAATTCATCAACCCTTGAAATGTAGAAGGTGCATTGGTAAGGCCAAAAGGCATCACAAAAAATTAATAATAACCCTCATGAGTTCAAAATGATGTTTTTGGAAAGTCTTCAGTCTTCATTCTAATTTGATGGTATCCTTAATGGAGATCCAACTTGATGAAATAAATTTCTCCATGTGATTCATCCAATAATTCATCAATCACAGGAATGGGAAATTTATCTTTAATAGTGAGATTACTGAGCTCGCTATAATCTGGGAACATGCGCCATGATCCATCGTTCTTTTGGACCAATACTATTGGAACAGATAAATAACTTTGACTATTTTTAATTATACCAGCCTCTAACATTTATACAACCATACATTCAATTTTGCTCTTTTGTAGATAAGTATATCTGTAAGGCCTAATTTTTGGAGGAACACTTCCTGGAATCAAATTAATAGCATGATCATGATAAAGAATATGTAGGAATCTTTTTGGAGTTTCAAAACACCTTGGAATGATTGTCCAAGACTTTTTGGATATCTAGAGAAATATATGATTTTGATGTTGGAACTTCTAGTGAGAATAATTGTACAATTAAGCCTTATTTTTATTTATTCAGAAGATTTGGCATGAAATTAGTGCTTATTATATTTTCTGGCTTCCCTGCAATATGCCATAATTAAACATCCTTTCCTTCTAAAAAAAAATTGAACAAAAGTTCTTGAAAATTAAAATATACCATCCCCAAAGTTTGTTAGCACCACCCATTGGAATGGAAATCATTGGACTATTCAATAGATATGCCCCTATGGCTAGCTTGATATTATGCTACTTTCCAGATAAATTTATAGCTCCCCCATTTTCCACAATCACTTTACACTCTGGCTCTTAGTATAAGAATAAATTCAATTCCTTGGATACCTTAAAATGAATAAAATTATGTGTACTACCCAAATCAATAAGCACTACTAGATTTTTCTTCTTGATATTTACTTGTACCTTGAGAGTTTGAGGAGTGGTAATTCCTTCCAATGCATTACAGGATATGGTCAGATTCATTTCTTCTTCCTATAGGGTTGGATCCTGGTGTATATACTCTTCTTTTGAAGTTTCTTGTCCCTTTTTTTCCTCCTCTTCACAATCTATGTAAAATCATTTCTTCTCAGCACACATAGGACCTTTAGTTTATTTTCTATCACAACAATATAAAATCCCTTTTTATTTGTTTTCTTCCAATTGTTGTGGTGTCAATAGTGTAGGTTGTGGAAGTATAGGAGTAGCAACACTTCCATCTTTATATTTGTGAGTGGTAGGTTTCATTGTTGCTAGAATTTTGCTTTCAATTTTTCATGCCAACCTCAATGCCTTCTCAACTGTATCAGGTTCCCAAATGTGAACCTCATGTTGGATGATATCCTTTAGAGTCCCTATGAAGACATAATCCTATCTTCGTCTGGAATATTATTTACCCTTATATTCAATTTTTGGATGTCCATAATCTGCTCCAACTTCGAACCCTTTTGTTTGATATTTATCAATTCGTTAAAGATGGTGTTTCTCTATGTATCCTCATAATGTGCTATAATTTCCCCCATAAGAATTGACCAAGTGACGAGTGATTTATGAGAACAAATCCATCGATTCAATTCAAACTGATTTTGTTCTAAATATAAAGTTGAAATGCGTACCTTTCCTTGTGTTTTGCGTATTATGGAGCTCACAATTTTTCTCCATTTTTAGTATCCAAGTTATCAGATCCTTTTCATAAAAATTTCTCATATCTATATTTGGAATATGGTGGGTCTTAAATCCAACATTTTCATCTATTAAATCATGATTAAAATTTCTTTGGTTCTCATCAAGAGTTTCCTCTACTATTTTTTGATCATTAGGAATATTTTCTTGTAGCAACTTTGGCAAACCTTCCTCCAAAAATTCCATGTATTTCTTCAAATAATCCATGTTTCCTTATGTACCATCAATATTATCTTCCATTCCATGCATCGTAGCTTCCATGCCATCCATATTATCCTCCATGCCATTATTCAAACCATCCATATTAGCTTATGTTAGTGTCAGTTTTTGCATCCTACCACTAGTGATCAAATATACTCTTATCATGTCACATTAGGGTCTCATTTTGAAAAAAAATTCATTCCATTAGGTCATGATGCAAAAATTTGGTCACTCGATGTATATCTAGGTTTGATATCACTCCTTTCAAAATTTTACCACTTGCTAGCTCATTTCAACACTTTGTTGAGTGTACCTTCAATCATGAATTTTCATCATCATTTTAGTCATTTTCATAATGTTTTCATTCAGTCAGAGCCTCCATTAGGTCTTAGGGTTTCCAAGGTCATAAAATCACCATTTTCATGCATAAATTCCAACAAGTAAGGAGTGACAATAAAGAAATTTCATCAGTAAGTTTGATTTGTAAATTTGATTTTAGAGAAAAATATAATTTCATGTTACTAATTTGTAATAAGTTCTTAGAGTTCCAAGTAGTCGCACACTAAAAATTCCATGAACGAATCAACCAAGTTCCGAAAAGCCAATCAGTGTTCCTAAGCCATCAAAAGTTGAAGTTCAAAGATAAAATTCAGAAATTAAAGGTAAAGAAGCAATGTAAAGTTAATTTCAAGAAAGGAAATGTGGGTACAAGTTTGTTTAATGATAATTATTCAAGTATAAAAGGAACTCAAAGACCAAAAAGTTATTCATTTTCATCCTAAAGCATCGAGGTCTCAGCCTCCATAAGAGTTGTGCTTTTTACAAAAGGGACGTTGGGCTTCTTAGAATCACATTATACTTTTTGCAGGGCTTCATTGCGCCTTTCCTTGGCTCGTTGTGCTTTTTACAGAAGACAACCACGACCTCAAATATTCTCTCCAAGGGTTCTCAGCTGAACAAAATGGTTTCTAAATATATTTACAAGTAATTCACAACTCCTAAACCTATACTTTTAGCTTGTGGTCTTAATTTTATAGTGAAAACCCTCATTTCCTTCCATATCATGTTCTAAAGCAAGTAAACCCTAGTTTCACAATTTGTGAAGATAAATTTCTTTCCCCTAGACCCATTTACCCACCTTATACACTAACTCACTCCCTAATACCCTTAAATACCATCATTTCCCATTCCAAAACTCTATTCACTAAAACCCTACCCTTGAGATCTACTTTTCTAGGCAGCTATACTGCCTCCCTATATTTGAATTTCATACCCTGTTTCCCTTAAACATTTCGACCACCCATGACTTCCCTAAGCTTCATAAATCCCTTACACACTTCCCCAAATTTTCCCTCAAGTATCCATGTTGGATGGATAAGTCATTCTTGCGGACAAGACATACCTCTCAAGTGTCCTACGGACAACTAGCAACAAACAGACAAATAAAAACTATTTCCTCTAGATATTGTTTGACATGGAATTAATTATAATAGGGTTTTAGAAACATAATTGTATTCTAGCATTGATATTCTTTCTAGTGGCTTGAAGAAAGTTGTCGTCAAGGATCTGTAATCACAAACACAAGAAAAGATCAAAAGCACCTGTATAATAAATCAATTCATAAATCAAACATCCATCAAGATGATCAAGGAATTCAAGAAATGAGGTAATTAATAAATAACCCATTTAAAAAACAATATTCATTCGTATTAACTTAAATAAAGAAGAGCCTTACAACCGTGTCTGCCTTGATGTCATACAGGCCTTACTGGGGTTCAGAATAGACGTTTCCTTTACTTTGGCAAGCCTTGCACTCTCTCAGCTAAAATCACATGGGTGTGTAATCATTCCCATATAATGATCAACTTATGAGAGTATGAGTCTTCACAGCATTTCTCCTCAAAAATTCTCCAAGTCTAACTCACTAACTCCCAACTCTATCTAACCTTTGAAGCTGCACTATGGCTTCAATTTATAGGAAAAGAGAGGAGGTTATGGTTCCCATTAAGAAGGGATATAATTCTCTTTTGAAGGGATTGGGCTCCATAAATCAAGGGGTAGGCTCCAATAATGGAGGCATGAACATACATGATAGAGCAAACCTTCGACCGAATAATTGCTTCTAGAAGATTTCAGATTTGACGGCTGGGCTTCTAAATGTTACTTTTCACATTTTTTTTGTCTTTTACAAGGGTCAATACCTTTAATAAATAAAAATTTCATTTAGCTCCGCATGATTTAGAGCAAGAAATTGTGGCACCGCAGGCAATGTTTAGAGAAAGTGCGGTACAAGTATTTTTAAGACTTTTATGAGCTTTTCTCTTAATTTCAAGGCTTGAATGTAGGAACTTTGATGTTGTAGACTTATAAGGGAGTACTAAAATGTCATGGTGAAAAATTTTAGTGTAACAAATTTCCCCCTAAAGTGCGAATTATGAGAGCATTCGAAGAGTGATGTGCTTTATCATTTCAAGGATTAGCCTGTGGACACCCCAGTTAGAACCCTATAAAAACATTCAATGCAAAACATATATATATATATATATATATATATATATATATATATATATATATATATATATATATATATATATATCATCACTAAGGTAGGAATTCCCCTACTCAAATCAAAACTAAATAAACCTGTTATAATACAGAAATTATTTTAATATTACATCAACAGTGTAGAAACAACATGGGCGCAACCATCTATAATGAATAGTCTACTGCATAATGAATAATAAAACTCCTCACAACCTAGATGGTGGAATAAGGATCGAGGGTCTTGATTTCTACTTCCTGAACTAGTACGATTCTATCCATGCAATTAAATGTGTTGAAGTTGAACATGGTAGAAACTGTTAACAAGTGTGAGAGAAACCACCAATAATGACAATGGCTCTCAAAGTACTCAGTATAATCCATGAAATGTGAATAAGTGATCTGAAGTCGAACATTTCATGGAATCATTCGATCGAAGGTTAATGATGCAACTTGTCGTCGAAGGCGAGAAACCAACGATTAAGGCATGTAGATTTCAAGGTACTGACGGATTCTAGATCAAATTCCTAGATGATGAGCTGTCGTCGATAGAAAGTGATTTGTCATAAGCAAGCTCACGACATGAACCCATATATAAGGTTTTGAAGAAATTTTTTGAAGGACTGACTCAGGGATGATCAACGTGAATGGATACAAATGTTTGTAGATGAATGGTTTGTTTTACTGTCCTCTTGAACACATAATGACACTGCAGATGGTTTGGTGACAATTTCCCTAAGCTAATACCTAGAAACCGGCTGAAGACCTTCAATATGATTTGATTAACTGATAGGCAAAGGATTTCCCAACCTAGGTGACAAAAAGTGTTGTGTTCAAGAGTGGTGTAATGCTTTTACAAATCAAAGTGTAACAAATGAATCTGTTTTCTCTCTTTTCCCCCACCATTTCTGGAAAGTACCTCTTTATTTTTTACAAGCTTGATAATGATAACATTTGCTTTTTTATAAGCTTATCCTTCGGATGAGTCCAACTTAGTTTAAAATTGAACCCTAAGAAGCAGTGGTCCATTCCTGTTTGAAATTAGTAGGTCCTTTACTGTTAAATTTTAACAAGTCCAGTATAGGAAAAACTTCGTGTTTTCCATTTTTATGGAGTCAGAAGAAAAAGCTTAAGAAAACTCCATGGGTGCACTTTTTCGTAAATTTAGTCTCTCAGGCCCAAAAAAGGATAAAATAATGCAAGAGAGAACTCTGTTGACCATGATTAGTCAATGTATACCTTTTTTGTAAATAATCCATTTCAGTCTAGAAATGGGGTAAACTTATACTAAAGGGACAACTGTTCATTTCCTTTAACGAGTTCGAATAGTCAAGTACTCGGCAATATTTTCATTTTTAGAGAGTTTGAAAAGGGCTTAAAAGAGGACTCCATGGTTTCACTTTTTCGTAAATTTTAAAGAGGCTAAAAAAGTGATAAAAGTATACTCTTTATCAAAAATGATCATTTTTCCTGAAAAGTCCAGTATTTTGCACAAAAAAGTGAAAAATTTAAACATACCTATTTCAATAATAAAAATATTTTGAAAAACCATCTTTTTAAAGTGAAAAATAAACAAATTTAAATTTCATTTATTCGAAAAAACTTATAAAAAGGAGTTTTTCAAGTTCATTTTTATCATTTGAGTTTGGAGTGAACATTTTAGAGCTTTTGGAAAAAAATGCTTCAGAGGAAATTCTGGACAAACCGACCATTGGAATTGAAAAGAGTCTGGTCCAGGTAATCCACAAGCACTTTTCCTTTCTTTTCATCTGTTCATTTTCTTAAATTAGGGTTTAAATTTCATTTTTGGGATGAAAATTGGTTCAAAAATTTGCCCTTGGGGGTCCGCAGGAAGGACACTAGTTACCTGCGGACCCTAACATTTTATCGCAAAAGGAAAATGTCGAGGCCCCGCACTTTTAACATAGAGGCCGCGTAGAGCTACACACTGTCTCTAAGTGTAAAGTGGGGGTGCACTATAACGAATTTAGAAACACAATTTCCTCCTAAATTACCAAAAGGTTTTGTTTTAAAGTGATTCTAATCCTTCATTTTACTCATTGTAGGATATTTACAATGCTCATTTGGCGAGAACGAGAACATGAGGAGGTAGATAAAGTAGAAATGATTCATCAAACTACTTTGTAAGTTTTAAGAGCATGCGGGCTATTCAAATTCTGGGCTATCAGTGGCATGAGAGCTCAAGTAGATCTTCTCAGTTGGTTGGTAAACAAGTGGGATGTTCAGGACCAGTGTTTCGTGATTGGAGGCCACCGGCTCAAAATTGAGCTGGAGGACATATATTTTTTGACTGATTTGTCGAAGAGAGGTAAACCACTTTCTCTATTTGGGGCTAGGCCAGGTGACCAGTCTATTTCTAGCTTGCAATTAGAGTTTCGTAATGATGAAGCCAATCCTAGAGACAAACGGATTGACATTAAAACTATCGTCCGTCCCGAGTTAAAATTGATTACATTTACCGTTGTCAAGTTGTGAGGAAGTGTAGATTTGCATGTAGCTACTGGATCTCAGATGCAGATTGTAGTAGATTGTATCTGAGGCACCATATTCAACTAGTGCGAGGCAGTGTTAGCTAATGTCAAAGGCCAACTAACTAGAGCAAAAAATGGGAAGTTAAACAACTTTGGATATGGATCTATTGTGGTTACCTTTTCTTTAGAGAGGATTCCTCTGTTAGCCCCACACCATATTCTTGTTGATGCGGGTAGACCTAGAGAGCCTCAAATGGTTCGATGGGTTGCTTTGATGGCCCATCACAGTGAGGGTGGGGAGATTGTTTGATTTCCCTCGACTTATTTTCATTGGTTAGAACACAAAATTTTTGTGATAGAGGATTTTACTTATACAGGCATGGATTTCCACTGTGACTGAGATATGCCACTTCCTCCAGGAGCTCAGTGGGATGAGTCAGGTAAAAAATCTCTTTGACATGTTCTAATTTCTAATTTTTATTTTGTTTTTAAATCATCCAAAACTGATAACAAAAATTTCAATTGCCATTGTGGATCCACGTCGACCTACCACTCTTTGCCACTTTGACTGGAGGCAAAGTGATGCAGTAGCACCGCCACCACCATAAGATTATACAACAGAGATCGTGAATGATTTAGAACAGCATTTGGAGCGACTGACTATGGATATTTCTGAGACTATCATAGATGACATCCCACTCAGTTTACAGAGATATGTCATTGGTGTTCTTGGACCATTGAGGAGATTTTCTAGTAGAGTGGCATGAGCAATAGTGTATTATCATGATAATCACCATGGATAGTGGATGATTGACTGTATAGACTCATTTTTTGTATCACTTTTTTCTGATCATAAGGAATTTTGAACCTATGATCAAAGACGATGTACTATTTTTTGAACACTACATCTATACTATGAGATACTATTATTTCCAGTTACCTATTCAATCATGTTATTGAATGTTGATTTATTACTTTATTATTGCAAATGTATGTTTATAACACTAGAAGCTATTCCATCTGCTAATGTGTTTAAATTTCTTGGAATGTGTTGATACTCAATATAATCGAACTCTCGTTCCAAGAGATGAACCCTTAAAAATAATCTTAATAATGTTGGGTTTCTAATGGCATATACTCAGTTTAACTGTAATACAACGAGTTCAAAATCTAACCTAACAATCAAAATTCGAATTCAAAATGAAATGGATTCCGACAAGAATTCAATAACTGCACTATATTCAGCAATATTTTTCGTTATTTGACCGAGGCTTACCCCATGCATAGATAATAACTCATCAGTGGGTGAATAAATAACCCAAGCTGCAGAAGAGATGTTCCATGTACTATGAAAAGCACCATCAACAAAATCAATATATGTTTGAAAGGACGTCGACATCTGCGATATCAAGAGTAATCTAGATAAGTAGGAATAGTAGTAAAAGAAAACTTAAGCTAGGCACATGTTTCTAATCAATAGCACACCAGCTAGAAAGTAACTAATATACAGAGAAGATCTCCACAAAAAAATAAAGCGTAATATCTCTTCAAATAAAGTCCATTTTTGGGTTTACCTAAAGAGACCCCATCAAAATCAATCAATTCATAGGCCCCATTTTCAAGCTATCGCTTGACAATATAAGGACCATGCCACATGGGTTCGAATTTCCCGGCCCCCAGTTTATCATCGGCTTGATCATAAATCAAAACTAGGTCTCCTTTTGAAAAATTACGACGGGTAACACTTCTATCATATTGAGCTTTCATTCTTTTCGCATGAGTCTCGGTAGCTAATGCAGTGGTGCGCCGATTTTCATCTAATTGAGCCAAGTATAAAAAACGTTTATCCTCTTTAGAAGTGGTTGGTAGTAACTCTATGGCTAGATGGAGTGATGGTATCTTGCATTAAATGGGTAATACCGCTTCTAAACCATAAACTAGTTGAAAAGGGGTATATTTTGTCGATGTTTTTGCGGAGATTCAATATGCGCAAAGCACTAAAAAGAGCATGGTATGCCAATTCGATTTATGAGTTCCAATGATTTGTTTGATCATGGTTACTAAAACTTTATTAATTGCTTCAAATAAACCATTAGACTATGGATAATATGGTGTAGAACTATCATGGCGCAGGTCAAGTTGGTCTTTTAACTCGGTCATCATGATATTTCGAAAATGGCTCCCGTGGTCCGTAATTATCACTTGGGGTACACCGAAACAAGCAATCACATGATTGAATAAGAAAGTAGCTGCATTTTTTCCATCTGTCACAAATGTAGGCATCGCCTCAGCCCATTTGGTAAAATAATCTACTGCTAGAATAATATACCCATGCCCCCTAGCCGAGTGAGGGTTACATGTAATGAATTCAATGGCCAATTTTTCAAAAGGACCAACAACAATTATAGGTTGAAGAGGAGCAGGTGGTGCATGCATTTTTTAATCGAATATTTGACAATTATGGCATTTTTGGACTGCATAAATATAATCTTTAAATAAGGACAACCAGAAATAACTGGTGCGCAATATATTTTGGGTTGTGGCGTAACCAGATATATGACCGCTACATGCTCTAGAGTGACAGTCATTTAAAACCTTTTCGGCTTCTTCATGGGTTATACAACGTCAAAAAAATGAGTCTGCACCGCGATGGTATAGTGTATCATTATCAATATGATATTGTTGAGACTGGAGACATATTTTTCGTCGTTGCGACTATGAAATATCAGGATAAAAATATTGGGTCTGCAGATAAACAATAATATCTCCATACCAAGGATCAATGGTACTAATAAGAAACAAGGATTCATCCGTGATTGGTTGTTCTGCCATAGTTTCTGTATCATTACGCGGGAAATCACACATATTTTCAGCAAATATCAATGATTTCTTGAATTTGGATTTTTCAAAATTCAAATCAAACTCTTGCAGGATGATAATCCATTTGGAGTATTTTCCTCCTAGCAATTTTTTAGTCCAAATGTACATCATAGGGTTACAATCAGAGATCACTGTTGTTTTGCGTAACAGTATGTAGTGAAAAAAACGTTGGACAACTTGAATAGCTGACAAGGCCAATTTCTCCACATGTGAATATTTGATTTCAGTCGGATGAAAATTTCGACTAAGATAGTAAATCACACGTTCACCATGAAATTCATCTTCCTGAACTAAAACCATCCCTATTGTGGAATCGGAAGTGGCGAGGTACAAAAAGTAATCTTGGTTGTAGTTGGGAGGATGCAGTAATGGTGCGTGGTTCAATGCATGTTTTAGAGAATCAGAATATCTATCAATGACCTCATCCCAAAAGAAAGGAATATTCTATTTCAACAACCTACTGAAACCTTTCGTTAACTCAGCGTAGTTAGGAATGAAATGATGTAAAAAAATTTCTTTCCATTGCAAACTTTGGAGTTGGCGAAGGGTAGAAGTAGGAGGTAAATTTATGATTTCCTCAACCTTCGATGGGTCGACACGAATGCCTAGCTTTGAGACAATAAATCCCAATAATCGTCTGGATTGTACGTAGAAAACACATTTTTGAGGATTCAGACGAATCTTATAATGCCTACATTGTATAAATATGGCTCGTAAATGAGTAATATGATTTTCTCTATGTGAAGAGTGAGTAGGAAAATCATCGAGGTAGGGTTGCAAAATTTGTTTAATGTCGTGAAATGCATAAGACATGGCCCTTTGAAATGTGGCACCAAGATTATTAAGGCCAAAAGGTAGTTTGCGATAAGCAAAATTTCCCCATGGACAAATGAAAGCTATTTTAGGTTGATCTCCAGGGAGTATGTTGATTTTATTGTAGCCGGAAAATCCATCCATGAACGAGAACATTTCAGTTCCAGCACAATCGTCAATAATTTGATCGATGTAAGGGGTTGGATAATTGTCTTTTGGACAAGCTCGATTTATATCCCTATAATCGATGCATACTCGTATCGTTCCTTGTTTTTTATTTACCGGAACAATATTAGATACCTATTCCGTTAATGGGATCAGGTAAATAAAAATTGCACGAAGTAATTTCTCAACTTCGGCTTTAATAGCGGCAACTTTTCTTAGATGTATCTGATGTAATCTCTATCTAATGGGTTTAGCATCTGGGTATGTCTTGATTTCATGAAAAACAATCGACAGATCGATTCATAGAATTTCTTCATATGACCAGGTGAAAATGTCGTACAATTCCTGAAATAGGGCTTTATATGCTTGGATTTCATCAGTCGTACAAGAAGCACCTATATGATTGTTTTCAACAATTCCAGGTTTTACTGAAATGTCAAGAGGAACCATTGTAGAAATATTTTCTAAATTCAATTTAGAATCAAAATTTGAAAGAGGATTCTAAGGGTCTTCGGCATAATCAGTGGTAAAAATGCAGGAAAAAGCATCCTCAAAATCATCCTCATTAGTATTGAATACTTGTTGATGGATAATTTTATTTTGGACAAGCTCAATTTATATCCCTATAATGGATGCATACTCATATCGTTCCTTGTTTATTATTTACCAGAACAATATTAGATACCTAGTCCATTAACGGGATTTTCCGGCTACAATCAAATCAACATACGCCCTAGAGATCAACCTAAAATAGCTTTCATTTTTCCATGGGAAACTTTTGCTTATCGCAAACTACCTTTTGGCCTTCAGAATGTTGGTGCCACTTTTCAAAGGGCCATGTCTTATGCATTTCACGACATTAAACACATTTTGCAACCCTCCCTCGATGATTTTCCTACTCACTTTTCGCACAGAGAAAATCATATTACTCATTTACGAGCCATATTTATAAAATGTAGGCATTTTAAGATTCGTATGAATCCTCACAAATGTGTTTTTTTGCGTACAATGCAGACAATTATTGGGATTTATTGTCTCAAAGCTAGGCATTCGTGTCGACCCATCGAAGGTTGACGCAATCATCATTTTACCTCCTGCTTCTACCCTTCGCCAACTCCAAAGTTTGCAAGGGAAAGAAATTTTTTTATGTCATTGCATTCCTAACTACGTTGAGTTAACAAAAGGTTTCACTAGGTTTTTGAAATAGAATATTCCTTTATTTTTGGACGAGGTCGCTGATAGATCTTTTGATGCTGTGAAACATGCATTTATCCATGCACCATTACTGCATCCTCCCAACTACAACCAAGATTACTTTTTGTACCTCGCCACTTCCGATTCCACGATAGGGATGGTTTTAGTTCAGGAAGATGAATTTCATGGTGAACATGTGATTTACTATCTTAGTCAAAATTTTCATCCAACTCAAATCAAATATTCACATGTGTAGAAATTGGCCTTGGCAGCTATTCAAGTTGTCCAGCGTTTTTTTCACTACATACTATTGCGCAAAACAATAGTGATCTCTGATTGTAACCCTATGATGTACATTTTGACCAAAAAAATGCTAGGAGGCAAATACTCCAAATGGATTGTCATCCTGCAGGAGTTTGATTTGGAGTTTGAAAAACCCAAATCCAAGAAATCGTTGATATTTGCTGAACATATGTGTGATTTCCCGCGTAATCATACAGAAACGGTGGCAGAACAACCAATCACGGATGAATCCTTGTTTCTTATTAGTACCATTAATCCTTGGTATGGAGATATTATTGTTTATCTTTAGAACCAATCTTTTTAGCCTGATCTTTCACAGTCGCAACGACGAAAAATCTGTTTCCAGTCTCAACTATATCATGTTGTTGACGATACACTATACCATCGCGGTGCAGACTCATTTTTTCGACGTTGTCTAACCCATGAAGAAGCCGAAAATGTTTTAAATGACTGTCACTCTGGAGCATGTGGTGGTCATATGTGTGGGTATGCCATAGCCCAAAATATATTGCGCACCAGTTATTTCTGGCTGTCCTTATTTAAATATTGTATTTATGCAGTCCGAAAATGTCATAATTGTCAAATATTCGATCAAAAAATGTGTGCACCACCTGCTCCTCTTCACCCTATAATTGTTGTTGGTCCTTTTGCAAAATGGGGCATTGACTTCATTACATGTAACCCTCACTCAACCGGGGGGCATGGGTATATTATTCTAGCAGTAGATTATTTTACCAAATGGGCTGAGGCGATGCCTACATTTGTGACAGATGGAAAAACTACAGCTACTTTGGTATTCAATCATGTGATTGCTCGTTTCAGTATACCGCAAGAGATAATTACTGATCACAGGAGCCATTTTCAAAATATCATGATGACCGAGTTAATGGACCAACTTGGCCTGCACCATGACAATTCTACACCATATTATCCACAGGCTAATGGTTTAGTTGAAGCAATTAATAAAATTTTAGTAACCATGATCAAACGAATCATTGGAATTCATAAATCGAATTGGCATACCATGCTCTTTTCAACACTTTGGGCATATCAAATCTCTGCAAAAACATTGACATAGTTTACCCCTTTTCAACTAGTTTATGGTTTAGAAGCGGTATTACCCATTTAATGCAAGATACCATCACTCCATCTAGCCATAGAGTTACTACCAACCACTTCTAAAGAGGATAAACGTTTTTTATACTTGGCTCAATTAGATGAAAATCGGCGCACCACTGCATTAGCTACCGAGACTCATGCGAAAAGAATGAAAGCTCAATATGATAGAAGTGTTACCCGTCGTAATTTTTCAAAAGGAGACCTAGTTTTGATTTATGATCAAGCCGATGATAAACTGGGGGCCGGGAAATTCGAACCCATGTGGCATGGTCCTTATATTGTCAAGCGATAGCTTGAAAATGGGGCCTATGAATTGATTGATTTTGATGGGGTCTCTTTAGGTAAACCCAAAAATGGACTTTATTTGAAGAGATATTACGCTTTATTTTTTTGTGGAGATCTTCTCTGTATATTAGTTACTTTCTAGCTGGTGTGCTATTGATTAGAAACATGTGCCTAGCTTAAGTTTTCTTTTACTACTATTCCTACTTATCTAGATTACTCTTGATATCGCAGATGTCGACGTCCTTTCAAACATATATTGATTTTGTTGATGGTGCTTTTCATAGTACATGGAACATCTCTTCTGCAGCTTGGGTTATTTATTCACCCACTGATGAGTTATTATCTATGCATGGGGTAAGCCTCGGTCAAATAACGAAAAATATTGCTGAATATAGTGCAGTTATTGAATTCTTGTCGGAATCCATTTCATTTTGAATTCGAATTTTGATTGTTAGGTTAGATTTTGAACTCGTTGTATTACAGTTAAACTGAGTATATGCCATTAGAAACCCAACATTATTAAGATTATTTTTAAGGGTTCATCTCTTGGAACGAGAGTTCGATTATATTGAGTATCAACACATTCCAAGAAATTTAAACACATTAGCAGATGGAATAGCTTCTAGTGTTATAAACATACATTTGCAATAATAAAGTAATAAATCAACATTCAATAACATGATTGAATAGGTAACTGGAAATAATAGTATCTCATAGTATAGATGTAGTGTTCAAAAAATAGTACATCGTCTTTGATCATAGGTTCAAAATTCCTTATGATCAGAAAAAAGTGATACAAAAAATGAGTCTATACAGTCAATCATCCACTATCCATGGTGATTATCATGATAATACACTATTGCTCATGCCACTCTACTAGAAAATCTCCTCAATGGTCCAAGAACACCAATGACATATCTCTGTAAACTGAGTGGGATGTCATCTATGATAGTCTCAGAAATATCCATAGTCAGTCGCTCCAAATGCTGTTCTAAATCATTCACGATCTCTGTTGTATAATCTTATGGTGGTGGCGGTGCTACTGCATCACTTTGCCTCCAGTCAAAGTGGCAAAGAGTGGTAGGTCGACGTGGATCCACAATGGCAATTGAAATTTTTGTTATCAGTTTTGGATGATTTAAAAACAAAATAAAAATTAGAAATTAGAACATGTCAAAGAGATTTTTTACCTGACTCATCCCACTGAGCTCCTGGAGGAAGTGGCATATCTCAGTCACAGTGGAAATCCATGCCTGTATAAGTAAAATCCTCTATCACAAAAATTTTGTGTTCTAACCAATGAAAATAAGTCGAGGGAAATCAAACAATCTCCCCACCCTCACTGTGATGGGCCATCAAAGCAACCCATCGAACCATTTGAGGCTCTCTAGGTCTACCCGCATCAACAAGAATATGGTGTGGGGCTAACAGAGGAATCCTCTCTAAAGAAAAGGTAACCACAATAGATCCATATCCAAAGTTGTTTAACTTCCCATTTTTTGCTCTAGTTAGTTGGCCTTTGACATTAGCTAACACTGCCTCGCACTAGTTGAATATGGTGCCTCAGATACAATCTACTACAATCTGCATCTGAGATCCAGTAGCTACATGCAAATCTACACTTCCTCACAACTTGACAACGGTAAATGTAATCAATTTTAACTCGGGACGGACGATAGTTTTAATGTCAATCCGTTTGTCTCTAGGATTGGCTTCATCATTACGAAACTCTAATTGCAAGCTAGAAATAGACTGGTCACCTGGCCTAGCCCCAAATAGAGAAAGTGGTTTACCTCTCTTCGACAAATCAGTCAAAAAATATATGTCCTCCAGCTCAATTTTGAGCCGGTGGCCTCCAATCACGAAACACTGGTCCTGAACATCCCACTTGTTTACCAACCAACTGAGAAGATCTACTTGAGCTCTCATGCCACTGATAGCCCAGAATTTGAATAGCCCGCATGCTCTTAAAACTTACAAAGTAGTTTGATGAATCATTTCTACTTTATCTACCTCCTCATGTTCTCGTTCTCGCCAAATGAGCATTGTAAATATCCTACAATGAGTAAAATGAAGGATTAGAATCACTTTAAAACAAAACCTTTTGGTAATTTAGGAGGAAATTGTGTTTCTAAATTCGTTATAGTGCACCCCCACTTTACACTTAGAGACAGTGTGTAGCTCTACGCGGCCTCTATGTTAAAAGTGCGGGGCCTCGACATTTTCCTTTTGCGATAAAATGTTAGGGTCCGCAGGTAACTAGTGTCCTTCCTGCGGACCCCCAAGGGCAAATTTTTGAACCAATTTTCATCCCAAAAATGAAATTTAAACCCTAATTTAAGAAAATGAACAGATGAAAAGAAAGGAAAAGTGCTTGTGGATTACCTGGACCAGACTCTTTTCAATTCCAATGGTCGGTTTGTCCAGAATTTCCTCTGAAGCATTTTTTTCCAAAAGCTCTAAAATGTTCACTCCAAACTCAAATGATAAAAATGAACTTGAAAAACTCCTTTTTATAAGTTTTTTCGAATAAATGAAATTTAAATTTGTTTATTTTTCACTTTAAAAAGATGGTTTTTCAAAATATTTTTATTATTGAAATAGGTATGTTTAAATTTTTCACTTTTTTGTGCAAAATACTGGACTTTTCAGGAAAAATGATCATTTTTGATAAAGAGTATACTTTTATCACTTTTTTAGCCTCTTTAAAATTTACGAAAAAGTGAAACCATGGAGTCCTCTTTTAAGCCCTTTTCAAACTCTCTAAAAATGAAAATATTGCCGAGTATTTGACTATTCGAACTCGTTAAAGGAAATGAACAGCCGTCTCTTCATTATAAGTTTACCCCATTTTTAGACTGAAATGGACTATTTACGAAAAAGGTATACGCTGACTAATCATGGTCAATAGAGTTCTCTCTTGCATTATTTTATCCTTTTTAGGGCCTGAGAGACTAAATTTACGAAAAAGTGCACCCATGGATTTTTCCTAAGTTTTTTCTTCTGACTCCCTAAAAACGAAAAGCACTGAGTTTCTCCTATACTGGACTCGTTAAAATTTAACAGTAAAGGACCTGTCAAATTCAAATAGAAATGGACCACTTCTTATTAGGGTTTGATTTTAAACTAAGTTGGACTCATCCGAAGGATGAGCTTATAAACAAGAGGTACTTGCCAAAAATGGTGGGGGAAAAGAGAGAAAACACATTCATTTGTTACGCTTTGATTTGTAAAAGAATTACGCCACTCTTGAACATGACACTTTTTGTCACCTAGGTTAGGAAATCCTTTGCCTATCAGTTAATCAAACCATATTGAAGGTCTTCAGTCGGTTTCTAGGTATTATCTTAGGGAAATTGTCACCAAACCATCTTCAGTGTCGTTATGTTTTCAAGAGGACAGTTAAACAAACCATTCATCTGCAAACATTTGTCTCCATTCGCATTGATCATCCCTGAGTTAGTCCTCGCAAAAAATTTCTTCAAAACTTGATATATGGTTTCGTGTCGTGAGCTTGCTTACGACAGATCACTTTCTATCGATGACAACTCATCATCTAGGAAGTTGATCTAGAATCTGTCAGTACCTTGAAATGTACATGCCTTAATGGTAGGTTTCTCGCCTTTGATGGCAGGTTGCATCATTAACCTTCGATCGAACGATTCCATGAAATGTTCGACTTCAGATCACTTATTCACATTTCATGGATTTTACTGAGTACTTTGCGAGCCATTGTCATTATTGGTGGTTTCTCTCACACTTGTTAACAATTCACATCATTGACTGGTAATCAAGTGGTTTCTACCATGTTCAACTTCAACACATTTAATCGCATGGATAGAATCGTACTAGTTCAAGAAGTAGAAATCAAGATCCTCAATCCTTATTCCACCATCCAGGCTGTGGGGAGTTTTATTATTCATTATGCAGTAGACTATTCATTACAGATGGTTGCACCCATGTTGTGTCTACACTATTGATGTAATATTAAAATAATTTATGTATAAGAACAAGTTTAGTTACTTTTGATCTGAGTATGGGAATGCCTACCTCATCGATGATATATATATATATATATATATATATATATATATATATTTTGCATTGAATGTTTTTATAGGGTTTCGACTGGGGTTTCCACAGGCTAATTTTTGAAATGATAAAGAACATCACTCTTCGAATGCTCTCATACTTCGCACTTTAGGGTGAAATTTGTTACACTAAAATTTTTCACCATGACATTTTAGTACTCCCTTAGAAGTCT
This sequence comes from Pinus albicaulis, assembly GCA_034641835.2. Taxonomy (NCBI): domain Eukaryota; kingdom Viridiplantae; phylum Streptophyta; class Pinopsida; order Pinales; family Pinaceae; genus Pinus; species Pinus albicaulis. Next base: position 333,286,101 of record CM076577.1, on the reverse strand, counting down.
AGAACATCAAAGTTTCTAAAGTCAAGCCTTGAAATTAAGAGAAAAGCTCATAAAAGTCTTAAAAACACTTGTACCACACTTTCTCTTAACATTTCCTGCGTTGCCACACTTTCTTGCTTTAAATCATGTGGAGCTAAATGAAATTTTTATTTATTAAAGGTGTGGACCCTTGTAAAAGACAAAAAAAAAGGCAGAAAGTAACATTTAGAAGCCCAGCAGTCAAATAAAAAATCTTCTAGAAGCAGTTATTCGGTCGAAGGTTTGCTGTATCATGTATGTTCATGCCTCCATTATAGGAGCCTACACCTTGATTTATGGAGCCCAATCCCTTCTTAATGCGAACCATAACCTCCTCTCTTTTCCTATAAATTGAAGCCATAGTGCAGCTTCAAAGGTTAGATAGAGCTGGGAGTTAGTGAGTTACACTTAGAGAATTTTTTAGGAGAAATGTTGTGAAGACTCATTATTACACCATCTTTTGGTCATCTAACCTATTATCATTAGATGGACCCAAGTACACCATGTAAGACCAATTTCACCCTAAGTAAAATTTCTTTCACTATGTAAAATAACTTAACAAACCACATTTATTAGGTTGTTTATGGTCTAAACAGGAAACCCCAAAAGGAAATATTAAACAAACCTATTTTGTTTAATTTCCTCATGGAATAATTAATTAAACCATAATTTAATTATTATTCCTAGTCATTTTTAACCCAAAAACAAAGAAATTAATTAGATAAACCTTTATTTATCTTATTATTTTCTAGGAATAATTATTTAAATCTTATTTAGATAATATTCCTAGTTAAATATGACCAAATCACCCACAAATAATTAAATAAATCATTATTTATTTAATTATCCTTCAACCACTTCCTTAAAAAGATAAATAAATCATTTATTTATTTATTATTAACAAATAAATGGATTTGACCCAAGTCAAATACTTTTTCCCTCCAAAAAATATAATAAAATATTCCATAAAAGGTGGATCTAGATTTGGTTAGCATTATTTTAATCATGCACCAAGATGTAGAATGACCCAATATTTTGTTATAAATAGGAGGGTTTTTCCTACCATTATTCACCTTTTGTTGCCTATTAGATCACTCTGGATCTATACACTTGGTCACATTTTTCCATTATTTGTTGTGCGAGCTCCCTTTGAGCTCTATTCTTTGCACAGGTTTTCTACACCAACAAGAGAGAGAGAGATTCTAGATATGAAGTGCTGAGGACTTTCAAGTACCCATCCCATTGAGAAGAATTGGATACGCCTTCTTGTTTTCCTCCCAGGTGCCCTTAATACAAAAATTCTTTCAAAAATTGTTCTTGTCTTGTCTATTGGTATATGGAGCAAACCCTTCCTTTTACTACTTAATGTCTTTCTATTCATAGATCTGGTTTTTTGCAGCTCTTTTCTTGATCAACTAGCTGCAGATTTGAAGATATTGGCAGCCACATTTGTTGTTAGGGCTATTAGTTATGCGTAGCTAAAGTGGTCCTTTTTCGTACACTTTGACAGAGGATTCATACTAACAAATGGCGACTCCACACGGGTTTTAAATTACGACCGTTGTCGTTTTTCATATTCCTGCATATCCAGCTACTTCAGACCCTAAGGTTTCTTTTCAGCTTTTTGTTTTTCCTATTTTCATGTTGTTTTTCTCCTATAAAACCCTAAAACATTAAAATTTCTAACTTTCGTGTGTTTCTGGCCTATTGCGTAGGTAAGCGACATCAGCTGCAACTGAGACGGCAACTTTTTCGGAAATCTGCCGCCGAGACACCCGGAGCTTCAGGTCGCACTTTTCAGCCCATAAACTGCGACCTGGACCTCCAGGTCGCACTTTTCAGCCCATTTTCTGTGACCTACAATAAGAACAGGTTAGAACTTGCGACCTGCCAATTTTTCCGCTGTTTTTCTGCAATTTTTCTGGGTTTTTCTGAAGATTCTGTCAGGGTTTTCCAGCCTCTGTCTCAGCCCATTTCGACCTATTCCTGATCTGTTTTGCTCATCTAAGTGGGCACCTAGCCCCCCAGGGCTTCAGTAACCTCCACTTTTGGTGGAAGAGTTTTAGCTGCTTCAGGTGTCTGATTTTTCAAAGTTTCAGCCTCCCCTTTTCCAGATCTGATACCTCCTTTTCAGATCCCTTTTAATCAGCTATTCTACCTCTCAATTTACCTCCTGAAGATTTGTTTGGATCTACTTTCAGGGCCTCCTCCTTTCCCGTTCTGCTTTTTGCTGATTTCCTCGTTTTTTCCAGCCACCTTTCCTCTGCCTCTTGGCTGTGATCTGCACCTCTTTTCAACAGCTTTATCCTTTAGATCCCTATCCCTTTTGACCCTAGACTAGATTTTTGCACTTTTTTAGATTAGTTTTGAGTGACCTGCCTTCTTGGGTTGAATCAATGCACTAGTAGCTGTTATTTTTCTGTTATTTCGGCATTATATATTGTTCTCTGCAGATTTATTTTCAGTTACGCAGCACACTTTTTCTCTTGCTCTAAAAACGCAAAGGGTTTAAAAATTAAAATTAACGCACGCCACACACTCACCCTGAGCGAAGAAGAGCCTAGTTTACAACGCCAGGCAAAGAATTTAAAATCAATTGACACTGCACCTATCTGCCCTTGTTTCGACTTCATTTTGCACCTCCTTGCCCTTGTGTTCATTCTTCTTCCCCTTGTGTCGTGTTTGTGTTGACATCATTGCGCCCCCAAGGTGCACTTCCCAGAGACTTTTTTGCCTTCACCCTCAGTTTCTGGTCGATCGACCTGCTCCGTCCCGCCGTCGTCGAGCCAGTCCTCCTCTGAGTCCGCACTCTGACTCGTCTTCTGATTCATTAGGTTATCCTTCTCCTTCTGGTTCTCCCCCTGTCACCTTCACTATGTCTGGTCCAGAGCCTAACGCTAGCGGTGCTCCCGGCCCTAATGCCAGAACTACCTTGGCCATACCCTTGCTCCCGTACATCGCAGGCCTTAGCCTCGCTGATTTCAATCAGTTGATCAATGACCCTATCCGCCATGATGTTGGTTGGCTTGCTATGCCAACCAAGCTCCCCTCCGACATCCCTAAGTTCGAAGGCCTTGCTAGAAAAGATCCAACCAATCATGTCCGATCTTTCCACATGTGGTGTTCCTCCAATTCCATTACCGATGACTCCATCCGTCTTCAATTGTTCCAACGCATGCTTACTAGCGAAGCTTCTAAATGGTATGTAGACCAAGCCACCTCTTTCTATACCACCTTTGTGACCATTTCCCAAGCCTTTTTATCTTACTTTCAGCTCCCTCTCTGATACGATACTAGTACGGAGCTTTTGACCTCTTTCAAGCAAACCTCTTTGACCCACCTTTCCGCTCATGTCCAGGAATGGTGATGAAGATGAAGCTTATGTCGAGCTCCCCCCTTCGAAGATCGAATCTATATGGACTGGTTCCTTCGCTCTCTCTTAGCTCCCATTGGCAAAGATGTCGCCTCCCATTTTCCTCAAACCGAAGAAGCCTCCCTCCAAATAGCCTTGAAATATGACCTGATCTATGCTCAGTCTGGTTATGTTTATACCGTTCTTCCTGACCTCCCTAGGCCTGGCGGCGCTAACGTCCCGGGGGCATCTCATTCCACCGACGGTATCGTTGGAGCCCTTTCCCATCCGTACGCTCAACCTCCTATGGGCTATGGTCTCCCTCAGGGAGGGGCCAGCACCTCTAGCACTCTTCCCCCTCCCAGTAGCATGTATCCAAGATACGGCATGCCTCCTCCTTTTGCCCAACCTCCTACTTACCTCAATGTTTCCCAACCTAACCATTACCTTTATCTGCAGCCTGGTGCGCCAGCTCCTCCAGCATATGCGCTTCGATCTCCCTTGCCTCCTCCAAACCCGCAATAGCACCTACAGCCCCCTCTAGGGCAAGTATTTGCACAGCAGGGCACAACTAATCCCCCTTCTTCTCAAAGAAGGCGGAGAGGCAATCCAAACCAATATGCCCGTGGTACTCGTGGACCCAATCCTCAAGGTGTTGACCCTAACACTGCCAACCAGCAACAGGGCACTCAGCCCAAGCCGGACAGGCCGCTTCGCACAAATAAGCCTTGTTCGTGTTGCGATGTTTATGGTCATTACACCCACGATTTTCCCCTCTTACCCCGGATGCGGCAGATGTGGGAGTCTCTAGCCACATTGCGCGCACAACACGCCTCCCCTCATGCTCCTCCTAATGTGGCCACTACCCAACCAGTTTTGTTTACTGATCCTTTCCCTGAGTAAGGATTCGTGGCTACCCAACCGCCTGACAGCCAGGTCGCCACTCCACCTTCCCTTTCTGGTTCGTCCGATTACCAGATCCTTATGATGAACTTTGATCCTTCCCCAACCGTCGACCTTCACCTTCAAACTCGGTCTCGCCAGTACCCCAAGCCTCCCGCTCAGTCTGCCCCTGAGTCCCCTTCTTCCGGTTCTACAAAGCCTCTTTCAACAACCAATGGTCCCTTACATATCCCTCAACCCAAAGTTGAGGTCCATCCCAAGATTCCTAAAGGACCGTTACGTCGAAATGTTGCTTCTGGTCGAGCTTCTCATTCATATAGCATAGTAGATGATTTGGCGCAATCTCCTACTGCCATTTCCACACTGGAACTCCTCCAGTCGTGCCCTTCCCAAAAGAAGGCTCTACTACTTGCCATGGGCACTGTAGATCCTGCTGATGACCAAATGATTCTGTTCGATGCCCATCAATCAGACCATCCTCCCCTTCCTACTTCCGTCGCCTTCCAAATCCCAGTCAAAATCCGGAACGCCCAATGTAACTGGGCAGACACTGATGAGATTGAGAGGGCATCCACTTGTGTGGATATCCACGGCTTGGAAGCAACCGATCTACCAGACGTGGGGGGCCAAAAAGACCTTCGAGCGTGATGGCTACGCCCAATTTATATTGGCCTTTTCCGTAATTGTCCTATCACCCTTGCCGGTAAGACCATTTGCGTTGACGTCGAAGTCATTGACGCCCCTCTAGACTACAACATTCTATTAGGGCGAAGCTACACCTATGCCATGTCTGCTGTCCCATCCGTGGTTTTTTGCAAGATGTCTTTCCCTCACAATGGAAAGATAGTCACCATTGACCAGCTATCTTACCATGAGCCGCCGTCTCAGACCTCCCCCGAGACGACCATATCTTCTTTAGCCAATAAGCAAACCGTCGAATCCTTGACTAGTGTCCCCCCCGGCATCTACAAAGATTCCTCCCTGCTTGTAACTTTTCCTAGTCTTCCCCCTCCTCATATCTTTGATCCTATCTTGTCGAATGTTTGCATGATGCAATCGTCTCGAGATGCCCTTAAGCGACCTGCTTCGGCTAGTCAACAACCTCAGACTCAACCCCGCCCACTACAACCTGCTCCTAGCCCTTCATCTCCGCCAGTCAGACCTCCTCCTTTTGGCCCTTCTCCTACAGCTGGTATCCCTGAACCCCTTTATCCCCCTGGAACGGTTCCCCCAGGCCTTAATCATCTTGGAGCCGTCCCTCCTGGTCATTATCTCGCTGGTCAGATATTGTTCCTGGCTCCCCCTCCCGGATTCTATTCAGTCCCCGTCATGGCCACCCTCTCTCTCCCTAACCTGACCCTGGGTATACCCGTCTGGTACCTTGACCCTCCAGTCACTACCCCTCCTAGTCACCCCAAACCCTATCTTGCTTTGACACCGGTTCAACCAGTCCCCCTTGCTTCCTCCATTGCTACGGTGCCCCCTGCACCTCCCCAGGACCTTACCCCTGTGGTGATAGCTTCAGGAAAGAAAGGCAAAGCCCGCAAGGGGGCATCCAAAGACAAGGCCACCCCGACTGACCCAGCTCCTCCTCTGCCCGCAAAGCCTTGCGCCTTGTGTGATGTTGTCTGTCACGCCACCCATACTTGTCCTGAGTTGCCCCGCATTCAACCCATGGTTAAAGTCGCGTTCCCTGAGTCTATGGTCTCTGACCCTTCTCTTCCATCCTCGTCTGTAACCAAGAACCCCAAAACTATTCGCACTAGCAAACCCTGTGCTTTGTGCAGTGTCCATGGCCACTACTCCCACCATTGCCCTCACCTGACGCATTACCACGCCTCTTTAGAAGTAGTCCGAGAGTATGAGGTTGAACAAAATCAATCCGGCTCTCCCGTACTCGCGCAGTATGCTTCGGGCCAGCCTGAGGATCTCCCCGCTCCCATCGACATCCCCCCCCTGATGTTCAGATGACGGAGTCTACTACAACCATTCTTTACCTATCCTCCTCTGTGCGACCTTTGGAGCCCAGTCCCCTTGCATCCTCCCCTGTTGTTTCGCCTGATCCCCTCTTTTCTACCGATACACGAGATCACTCCACCCGTATCTGTGTTGCCCTCCGTAGCCCGAGTCCCCGCCATACCTCCTATAGCCCTCATATACCACCCTCTAGTTTGTATATGAGCCATAGCCATCCTGCTCATTGCACTCCCTCCCGAAGTTTCCGCTCGATGTCTTCTGTTCACTCACGCTGTCGTCATTTTATCTCCTACCCCCATTTGTTGTCTTGTAACACCATTCTGCAGGACCTCCCGTCCCCACCCTTTATCGGTTACGCCGATGGTGCAATTCGTTACTCCCGGAATCTAGCCTCGGTAGGCTGGGCCATTTTCACCCCCTTGCATGCCCTTGTCCTCTCAAATGGGGTCTGCATTGGTACTGCCACCAACAATCAGGCTAAATATGATGCAGTGCGTGGTCTCTTAGCAGATGCCCTCTTTCATCGCATCCTCCATCTGCATGTTCGTTTGGATTCCCTACTTCTTTTCATGCAACTAAATGGTGTTTATCGTGTCCATAACCTTGTGCTGTTTAGACGATATTTACGCATGACACTCTTGATACGTGAATTTGAAACCATAACTTTCAACCATGTACCTCGAGAACAAAATCAGTATGTAGATAGTATTGCAAACCATGTTCTAGATTGGCACTTATCGCACGCATTTCATACAATACAATAACATTCATAATCATTAAAAACAATGCATATCCATAATATGTGTCGCAAAACATGTGTTTAGATTCCATCTACTCTGATACATATGACATGCCCATAGCATGTTACAAAAAACTCAAAACTGGGGGCACCACCTGCCCCTACATACACACTAGGGGGCACCACATGCCCCACACTTACTCACTATCTGGCGGATCCCAAGCCAATGGCTCTACCCCTACAGCCCGTACATCACATATGCCTTGACCGGCCATCGCCATGCACCGCACGACACCTCGCCATTCCGAGGGAAGACCAATGCATGCCTCCACGTACTGGTCGTCTAAGTCTTGCCACCCACGCTCTGAAACTCCGGTCAACAACGTCTCGCATCTACGGCAGATTTCCTTCAGAAGGGCGGCCACATCCTCATTGCACGCTGCTCTCGACCCACTCGACCCTGTAGCTCCAGAGGCTGCTGGGCGTCCCATATATCCGGCCGGTTTTACCGAAGCTATATCTGCATACCAAAAGTACATGAATCAGTACCATATCTACTATTCAATAACTTTAACATGCCCATACAAGAATAGTTACTTATCACTTACCATCGGGCCCCATACTCGACCAAGCGGAAGTGGTAGGTCTGGATCCCCACAATAACTCATCCCACTATAGGGATAGTCATCTATGTATAATGGCATATGATCCCAATGGGCAAAGAACTCAGGTCGAAACACTCGCCCGACCACCCCTCCTCCTCCTCTACATAGTAGCTGCCCCCACCGGCGCATCCTGGGCTCTCTCGGGCCCCCATCTGGGAGCTGTATATGAGGCCGCAAGGTCGGGATCCTCTCAAAGAAGAAGGTGCACAATAAAGTCCCATACGAGCAATCATGGTTCACTTGCCACTTGCAGAGCGAAAACTATCGTTTGAGTGACACCAGCATCATTTGGGCCTACCCATAGAAGGTCCCACTCAACACACTCTCCACAATCATCATCTGCCCCCCAGTGATGTGATGGAGCACCTGGTTGCCTAGGATACGCAGCAGCGCTGCAGCCACTACACGGGTCTCTAAACTCTCTAGATCCCCGATCGGTATCCAAGTCCCCTTGACTTAGAGACCCGGTCAAAAATTTCGCTCCACAAACTCCATAATATGCTGCCCCCGCGGTAATACTGGCTGCGTGTTTCCCACCATCCCCAGTGGCGGGAGACCCATAAGGAAATACACATCCTGGACTGTCAATTCGATCCTATGCCCTTGCACTACAAAGAACTCATGCTCTGGATCCCAGTAACTGATAATTCGGGCCAACAAAGGCTCTCCCGCTCTCATCAAAGGGTTCTCCAAAAACTTTAGAACCCCAAACCTGGCCAACACACGACGGACACCCTGATCTGCCTGGATCTCTGCCCGTAGTGTACCCAGGTCTCTCTCTCTCCAGTTAACCCATATATCTACCATATCTGCACAAAAACATCATCTTTGTCAGCATACAGATTTGGAATACCATAACCAAACACAAAAACCCAACTCTCTGCCATAAAATAGCACTAAAACCCCCTCATCTCCCAGGTCGCAGTTTTCTGCCCAATTCTGGGATAGGTCGCAGTTTTTTCCCTGAAACCTGCTTCCCAAGTTGCACGTTTTGGCCCAAAAAGTGCAACCCGGCCGTAGAGATGAAGGAGGGTCTGTTACTGAGATTTTGGGCCCTAAACTGAACTTTCAATCCATCAAAATGAAAGAGTAAGGTTAGGCCTCTTACCTGCAACTGACGGATCTCGATTCCAACGATCGGTTTGTCCGCTACGCTCGCCGCAAGATTTTGGGCCTTCTCTCCTCTCTACATTCACCACAACAACACTAGCAAATGATTGAATTTGGAGGGATAACTGCCTGATTAAAATAGAACCCTTGTTTCTTCTTTCGCCTGTTGCGACCATACCGTAGCCCCGTTTGACAAACCGTCTGCACCGTTGGAAAGCTCTCACCGAGCCCTCAAATGGGTATCTGTTAGTTTTTTGTGATTTGATACTTCACCAGGACACATTTTGTCCAAGATGGGTCACTTCACCTATCCTTAAAATCACATTTATTCACTTACAACACTTGTACTTGGGGCACCACTTTGCCTCCTTACTTGTCTTTGTTCGTGTCGATTTTCATCATGAGTTACCATCTTGTACTCATGTTATCATGGTCCCCCCTTGGGCCTTTACTGTGTGGCAACATCATCGAGTCGCCCTTGTCTAGAGCATCCAAGTTGAGTCATCATTGCATTCATGGAGTCTATCCCGAGTCCCCTTGTACCCCGCTATAGCCCTCCATCCTTCTTTGCTTGGTCCCTCTATTGTGTCACACATTATGGCCTTCAGTCCCACTGTCCCCTATCCCTTATGATATTGCGTCAGTCTCTGCCATGTCATTCATGCCCTTTATGCTCTAACAAGGGAAGTCATCCATTCACTACTTAGTCCTTTCCATTTCACCATCATCATTTGTGTTAGTCTATCTGTCGCTCTACTATTTTCTCTCGTGCCTTAGTTGAGGATCTCTCATTGCCTCACCTATGGCAGACCTCCTTCTGTCGACATCAGCTCCTTTATTCCAGAAGACAGGTCTAGAGGGAAGTGTACCTTAGTTCCAGCTTCCACTCTTGTTCGGTGCCTCGAATCAGGCAAAGGGATCTCTCATTTCCCTTTGACTTGATTGTTTCTCCACTCCAGCTCCTTTCAGCATGATCGAGATCCGTATGCTTGATGGTTCAGCGATGCAATAGCAACTCTTGGTGATTCCCGGGTGTGTGTGAGATGTCTCAGCCCTCATGAGGGGGTGGCCCTGTAGGTAGCCCCCCACATGCCCGGATGACCTCTTCATTGCAGCCCTCGATGCAGCTCCATATATTTGATGATGTTGGCCTTAGCCGCTTGCAACGCCTCTTTGATTTGCATGTATTATTAAGATCTTGTGAGCCCTTCCCCGTTTATAGGGGGTATTTGGGTTGTATTTGTATCTCATGTACTCAGATATTATTGTATAGGTCCTGGCTGTTATCCCAGGCACAACATGTATGTGGGATTCCTCATTATTATCTAGCTCTTGTTTATGCTGGTTGTACTTTATGGTTCAGTCCCTTGTTTACTGGACACACTATTCTTTTGTACTTTGTCTCAGCGGGCATAGGTATGCCTCCCCCGCTGCCTTTAGCATAGGTACACTCTCATAAAAAGAGACTTGTTGCACCTGCGAGTCTCATCTCCTCAAGGTCTAGTTCTTCAGCACACTCGTCTCCCTTACATTTCTCTAGCTGACTTCCCTCTTGATGTCTGGTGATTGAGTTCTTACAATGTACTTCGGTCATACGATTTGCTCCTAACACTCGCACGCTGGGGGGCAATCTGTTACACCATTTTTTGGTCATCTAACCTATTATCATTAGATGGACCCAAGTACACTATGTAAGACCAATTTTACCCTAAGTAAAATTTCTTTCACTATGTAAAATAACTTAATAAACCACATTTATTAGGTTGTTTATGGTCTAAACAGGAAACCCCAAAAGGAAATATTAAACAAACCTATTTTGTTTAATTTTTCTCATGGAATAATTAATTAAACCATAATTTAATTATTATTCCCAGTCATGTTTAACCCAAAAACAAAGAAATTAATTAGATAAACCTTTATTTGTCTTATTATTTTCTAGGAATAATTATTTAAATCTTATTTAGATAATATTCCTTGTTAAATATGACCAAATCACCCACAAATAATTAAATAAATCATTATTTACTTAATTATCCTTCAACCACTTCCTTAAAAAGATAAATAAATCATTTATTTATTTATTATTAACAAATAAAAGGATTTGACCCAAGTCAAATACTTTTTCCTCCAACAAATATAATAAAATATTCCATAAAAGGTGGATCTAGATTTGGTTAACATTATTTTAATCATGCACCAAGATCTAGAATGACCCAATATTTTGTTATAAATAGGAGGGTTTTTCCTACCATTCTTCACCTTTTGTTGCCTATTAGATCACTCTCGATCTATACACTTGGTCACATTTTTCTACATTATTTTGCTGTGTGAGCTCCCTTTGAGTTCTATCTTTGTCTGGGTTTTCTACACCAACAAGAGAGAGAGATTCTAGATCTGAAGTGCTGAGGACTTCCAAGAACCCATCCCATTGAGGAGAATTGGATACGCCTTCTTGTTTTCCTCCCAGGTGCCCTTACTACAAAAAATTCTTTCAAAAATTGTTCTTGTCTTGTCTATTGGTATATGGAGCAAACCCTTCTTTTTACTGCTTAATGTCTTTCTATGCATAGATCTGGTTTTTTGTAGCTCTTTTCTTGATCAACTAACTGCAGATCTGAAGATATTGGCAGCCACATTTGTTGTTAGGGCTATTAGTTATGTGTAGCTAAAGTGGTCCTTTTTTGTACACTTTGACAAAGGATTCATACTAACACTCATACTCTCATAACTTGATCATTATATGGGAATGATTACACACCCATGTGCTTTTAGCTGAGAGAGTGCAAGGCTTGTCAAAGTAAAGGAAAATTTTGTTCCGAACCCCAATAAGGCCTGTATGACATCAAGGCAGACATGGTTGTAAGGCTCTTCTTTATTTGAGTTAATACAAATGAATATTGTTTTTTCAATGGGTTATTTATTAATTATCTCATTTCTTGAATTCCGTGATCATCTTGATGGATTTTTTTATTTATGAATTGATTTATTATACAGGTGCTTTTGATCTTTTCTTGTGTTTGTGATTACAGATCCTTGACGACAACTTTCTTCAAGCCACTAGAAAAAAGATCAACGCTAGACTACAAGTAGGTTTCTAAAACCCTATTATAATTAATTCCATGTCAAACAATATCTAGAGGAAATAGCTTTTATTTTTCTGTTTGTTGCTAGTTTTCCATAGGACACTTGGGAGGTCTGTCTTGTCCGCAAGAACGAATTTTCTGTCCAATAGGGATAATTGAGGGAAAATTTTGGGAAGTGTGTAAGGGATTTATGAAGCTTAGGGAATTCATGGGTGGTCGAAATGTTTAAGGGGAATAGGGTATGAAATTCAAATACAGGGAGGTGGTATAGTTGCCTAGAAAAGCGGATCTTAGGGGTAGGGTTTTAGTGAATAGAGTTTTGGAATGGGAAATGAGGGTATTTAAGGGTATTAGGGAGTGAGTTAGTGTGTAAGGAAGGTAAATGGGTCTAGGGGAAAGCAATTTATCTTCACAAATTGTGAAACTAGGGTTTACTTGCTTTAGAACATGATATGGAGGGAAATGAGGGTTTTCACTATAAAATTAAGACCGCAAGCTACAAGGAGAGGTTTAGGAGTTGTGAATTACTTGTAAATATATTTAGAAACCATTTTTTTTCAGCTGAGAACCCTTGGAGAGAATATTTGAGGTCGTGGTTGTCTTCTGTAAAAAGCACAGTGAGCCAAGGAAAGGCGCAATGAAGCCCTGCAAAAAGTATAATGTGATTCTAAAAAGCCCAACGTCCCTTTTGCAAAAAGCACAACACTTATGGAAAAAGCACACCGAATGACCCAAAACTTGGTTTTTCAAAATTTTGTTCTTAGGGAGGTTGAGACCTCGATGCTTTAGGATGCAAATGAATAACTTTTTGGTCTTTGATTTCCTTTTATACTTGAATAATTATCATTAAACAAACTTGGACCCACATTTCCTTTCTTGAAATTAACTTTACATTGCTTCTTTACCTTTAATTTCTGAATTTGATCTTTGAACTTCAACTTTTGATGGCTTAGGAACACTGATTGGCTTTTTGGAACTTGGTTGATTTATTCATGGAATTTTTAGTGTGCGACTACTTGGAACTCTAAGAAATTATTACAAATTAGTAACATGAAATTATATTTTTCTCTAAAATCAAATTTACAAATCAAACTTACTGATGAAATTTCTTTATTGTCACTCCTTACTTGCTGGAATTTATGCATGAAAATGGTGATTTTATGACCTTGGAAACCCTAAGACCTAATGGAGGCTCTGACTGAATGAAACCATTATGAAAATGACTAAAATGATGATGACAATTCATGATTGAAGGTACACTCAACAAAGTGTTGAAATGAGCTAGCAAGTGGTAAAATTTTGAAAGGAGTGATATCAAACCTATATATACATCGAGTGACCAAATTTTTGTGTCATGACCTAATGGAATGATTTTTTTTTCAAAATGAGACCCTAATATGACATGATAAGAGTATATTTGATCACTAGTGGTAGGATGCAAAAACTGACACTAACATAAGCTAAGATGGATGGTTTGTATAATGGCATGGAGGATAATATGGATGGAGTGGAAGCTAAGATGCATGGAATGGAAGCTAATATTGATGGTACATAAGGAAACATGGAATATTGGAAGAAATACATGGAATTTTTGGAGGAAGGTTTGCCAAAGTTGCTACAAGAAAATATTCCTAATGATCAAAACATAGTAGAGGAAACTCTTGATGAGAACCAAAGAAATTTTAATCATGATTTCATAGATGCAAATGTTGGATTTAAGACCCACCATATTCCAAATATAGATATGATAAATTTTGATGAAAAGGATCTGATAACTTGGATACTACAAATGGAGCAATATTGTGAGCTCCATAATACGCAGAACACAAAAATGTTACGCATTTCAGCTTTATAAGTAGAAAAAATCAGTTTGAATGGAATCGATGGATTTGTTCTCGTAAATCACTCATCACTTGGTCAATTCTTATGGAGGAAATTATAGCACATTATGAGGATACAAAGAGAAACACCTTCTTTAGCGAATCGATAAATCTCAAACAAAATGGTTCAAAGATGGAGCAGATTATGGACATCCAAAAATTGAATATAAGGGTAAATAATATTCCAGACGAAGATAGGATTAATGTATTCATAGGGAATCTAAAGGATATCATCCAACATGAGGTTCACATTTGGGAACCTGATATATTTGACAAGGCATTCAGGTTCGCATGAAAAATTGAAAGCAAAATTCTAGCAACAATGAAACCTACCACTCACAAATATAAAGATGGAAGTGTTGCTACTCCTATACTTCCACAACCTACAATATTGAAACCACAAAAATTGCAAGAAAAAAGAGAAAAATGGCTTTTATAGATTTTACAGGGCTTTTATAAATAAACTAAAGGTGCTATGTGTGCTGAGAAGAAATGATTTTACATAGATTGTGAAGAGGAGGAAAAAAAGCGAAAATAAAATTCAAAAGAAGAGTATATACACCAGGATCCACCCCTATAGGAAGAATAAATGAATCTGACCATATCCTATAATGCATTGGAAGGAATTACCACTCCTCAAACTCTCAAGGTACAAGTAAATATCAAGAAGAAAAATCTAGTAGTGCTTATTGATTTGGGTAGTACACATAATTTTATTTATTTTAAGCTATCCAAGGAATTGAATTTATTCTTATACTAAGCGCCATAGTGTAAAGTGATTGTGGAAAATGGGGGAGATATAAATTTATCTGGAAAGTAGCATAATATCAAGGTAGCCATAGGGGCATATATATTGAATATTCCAATGATTTCCATTCCAATGGGTGGTACTAACAAAATTTGGGGATGGTATATTTTAATTTTCAAGAACTTTTGTTCAATTTTTTTTTAGAAGGAAAGGATGTTGAATTATGGCATATTGCAGGGAAGCCAGGAAATATAATAAGCACTAATGTCATGCCAAATCTTCTGAAGAAATAAAAATAAGGCTTAATTGTACAATTATGCTCACTAGAAGTTCCAACATCAAAATCATATATTTATCTAGATCTCCAAAAAGTCTTGGGCAATCATTCTAAGGTGTTTTGAAACTCCAAAAGGACTCCCACATATTCTTGATCATGATCATGCTATTAATTTGATTCCAGGAAGTTTTCCTCCAAAAATGAGGCCTTACAGTTATACTTATCTCCAAAAGAGAAAAATTGAATGTATGGTTGTATAAATGCTAGAGGCTGGTATAATTCAAACTAGTCAAAGTTATTTATTTGTTCCAATAGTATTGGTGCAAAAGAAGGATGGATCATGGCGCATGTTCCCAGATTATAGGGAGCTCAATAATCTCACTATTAAAGATAAATTTCCCATTCCTGTGATTGATGAATTATTGGATGAATTACATGGAGAGATTTATTTCATCAAGTTGGATCTCCATTAAGGATACCATCAAATTAGAATGAAGACTGAAGACTTTCCAAAAACATCATTTCACACTCATGAGGGTCATTATTAATTTTTTGTGATGCCTTTTGGCCTTACCAATGCACCTTCTACATTTCAAGGGTTGATGAATTCCATTTTCAAACCCTTAGAAAATTTTTGTTAGTAGTTTTTTACGACATACTAACCTACATCAATTATTGAAAGGATCACATTCAACATGTTGAGAGGGTGCTCAAACTATTATAGGAGAGACAATTATTTGTAAAAACTTCTGAATGTTTCTTTGGAGTACAAGTTGGAATATCTAGGTCGTATTGTATCTCAAGAGGGTGCTAACATAGACCATAACAAAATTAAATCCATTATGAAAAGTCCCCACAACCATAAAGAAGTTGCGAGGATTTCATGGGTTAATAGGGTATTATCACGAGTTTGTTAAGAATTATGGGAGAATAGTAGCACCTCTAACAACATTATTGAAGAAATATGCATTTCATGTACTCTTGAACAAACTAAGGCCTTTGAACACCTTAAAGAGGCAACGTTCCAAGCATCGGTCTTAGCTACAACAGCTTTCACAAAAACCTTTGTTGTTGAATGTCATGCCTCAGGAAATGGAATTGGTATCATTTTAATGCAATCATGAAGACCCATTTCTTTTAAAAGTTTTCCAATAAAAGGAACGTGTTTACAGAAAGCTATTTATGAGAACGAAATGTTTGCAATACTACATGCACTAAATAAATGACGACCTTACCTAATGGGAAGACACTTCAAGGTAAAATATGATCATGATAGTCTTAAATACTTTGTGGAAAAAACTCTATGTTGAGAAGAGCAGAAAAAATGAGTCCTAAAGATGTTGGGTTATGACTTTGAAATCATATACAAAAAAGGGACGCTAATTTTTTTTGCACATGTACATTTAATAATGCATGTGGATGTGAAAGCATTTATTTCTTCCATTCTATTATCCAACCAGATTGGATAAGCGAATTAAGGGAGTAACATAATAATTACAAAGAAGTATGTGATGCAACAAAACTACATATTTGCAGAATACACACGACCTACGGGTTATGGCCCACATAATTTTCTTAAGCTCGCAACAAATCGCAATATTACAGGTTTATAAATTTCGCAGATCGCAAAATATATCATTTTTCAGATCTAACATTACAGATCACACACCAAAAATCATATGATATATCGCGTATTGCATATCCTTGTCGATCGCACATCCTCCAAAACAATACTTGAGTTTGAAAATTTTACAATATCACATGTTTCAGCTCATAAAAAAAAAGCTTTAACAACAAAAAATAACAATGTCGATGTGAAGCACTTCGATGACGATATCACATCACATCATCTCAAAGCTTATCGCACTTCTAAAAATTGCACAATTAAGTTTACACACACAGTTCACACAATCATACGTGATTTATAGACCATTGTTAAGTTAGGTCGTAATAAATACAAAGTTCCCAATCTTCATTGGAATTGAATTTGATTATAGTATTATGGCCTCTGTGGGCCTAAACACAGACTCTCACCCCAGTATTACATTGCATCGGGCATCCTCTTCTAAGCACTCACACTTACAACTAAATATTATAATAAAATATGCATCGGATCAAGTGAGATCTGATCAATACCTAACTTTACTCACATTCACTCAAAAAATGCGTAAAATAAAAAATTACAAGAAAATTCAAAGGAATCTTGGTTAAATCTCGTTCTCATGCCACACTTGCATTCTGGAAGCTTCATGAATTTCAAATTTGAATTGGGGTGGTTTTTCTCCTACATCATACTCCCAAGGTAAAACAATTTTATGACCTCCTGGTCATATACCTTCTTCATCTCTGTAATAATTCTGCTACTTGCTATCAGTACCAAGTCCTGTAATTTTTCTTAGTAATTCTATCCACATTTTTTATGGAATTTCCTTCATAGCAACACTCGTGATTTGCAACAAAGCCTCTGCAATAGTAATTCCTCCCTACTACATGATACCTTAAGAAGCTTTTGTCCTCTAAGCTCAGTCTTTCATCATCTCTCTGGTTCTCTCCTCTGGAACCATTTGAGCACTCCTTGCTGTAGGCTGCTGAAAATCTTCTCACCTTCTCCTGTTTCTACCTATAATAAATATAAGGACCACACACTTACCAATATTCGACATATTTGTTCCTCCTTTATTTGCACACAAATATCATTCTGGAAGAAATGTTTCCCTGCTCTGATACCACTTTGATGTAGAAAAACTGCATATTTACAGAATACACACGACCCGTGGGTTATGGTCCAACATAATTTCCTTAAGCTCATAGTGGATCGCAATATAACAAGTTTATAAAATTTTCATATCATAAAATATATCGTTTCACAGATCTAACATTATAGTTAGCACACTGTAAATCATATGATATATCGCATATCGCAGATCCTTGTCCATCACACATTGGCTCCCAAACAATATCAGAGTTCACAAATTTTATAATATCACATGTCGCAGATTATAAAAAATAACTTTAATAGTAAACAATAACAATGCATATGCGAAGCACTATGATGACCATATTGCATCGCATCATCTCAAAGCTTATCGCACTTCGGAAATTTGCACATTTAATTTTACACACACAGTTCACGAAATCACACATGATTTATATACCATGACTAAATCATGTCATAGTAAATATAGAGTTCCCAATCTTCATTGGAATCTAATTTGATTATGGTATTACGGCCTCTGTGGTCCTGAAAACACACTCTCACCCTAGTATTACATTGCATCAGGCCTCCTCTTCTAATCACTCACACTTACAATTAAATAGAATAATACAATATGGATTGGATCAAGTGAGATCCGATCAATCCATAACTTCGCTCACAATCGCTCAAAATCTACGTAAAATAACAAACTACAAACAAACTCAACCGAATCGTGATTAAATCTTGTTCTCATGCCACTCTTGCATTCTGGATGGTTCACGAATCTCAACTTTGACTTGGGGTGGTTTCGCTCCTGCATCAGTATGGACACTCATTCAAAAGTTGTTGCAAGATCCCAACACATATAATACATTTAGTTGGAAAAATGTTTCCTTATGGTACAAATATCGCTTATATATTTTTAAGAATTCCCAACTAGAAAAAAATATTTTTTTGGGATTACACACCTCTCCCATAGGTGGACACTTATGATTTTTAAAAAATTACTACATGGTGAAGAAACAATTTTTTTGGGATGGCCTTAAATTTGATATTCAAAAGTTTTGGCAGAATTTTTGGTTTCCTATCAAAATAATGTTGACAGAATTAAGACCCCATATCTGCTACAAAATTTATCCATTCCAAGTCAATTTTGGGACAAGGTTTCAATCGATTTTATCACAGGTTTACCTAAGTCCAAAGGAAAGAGTGTCATCATGGTGGTAGTTGATTGACTTACCAATTATGCACACTTTTGTGCATTATCTCATCCATTTAAAGTGAGTACAATTGCTACTACATTTATGGAAAAAATTCAAAAGCTACATGGAAACCCAAAGAATAATGTAAGCGATAGAGATCCCATTTTCAGTGGAAATTTTTGGATGAAATTATTTTCTTCTTTGGGTACTCAACTAGCTCATAGTTTGTCTTATCATCGTCAATCTTATCAGCAAACTGAGATAGTGAAAAAACGTTTGGAAGGATATCTTCGTTTCTTTCTATCTGATAAAAAAAAAAATGGGTCAATTGGTTACCTCTGTCTGAATGGAACTTTATGGATATCATATGTCATCCATCACATCATATTTAAGAGAAAATTCTAAGGTTTAAGTGGTGGAAGATGACATTAAGCATCAACAACAAGTTCTCAAACTTTTAAAGGATAACCTAAATTTCAAACGAAATTGAATGTAACAACAGGCAGACCAACATTGCAACAAGAGAAGTTTTGATGTAGGTGACTGGGTAGATTTACTGCTACAACCATACAAAAAAATTTCCCTCAAGCAAGCTAAGGATAATAAATTATCGCCAAAGTACTATGGTCCTTACAAGGCATTCCAAAAGATTGGTATTATGGGATACAAATTGGAGCTTCCAGCATCTTCCTGGGTGCACCCAGTTTTCCATGTTTTATGCTTAAAAAAGGTTATAGGCGACAAATGTCTGGTTCAAACAATATTTCCAGAACTTGATGAGGAAGGAAAAATCATATTGGAACCTAAATCAGTCATGGAAAAATGAACTCGAAAACTATAAAATCAATCAATTTCAGAGTATCTCATCAAGTGGAAGAACTTACCCACTGAATATTCCACGTGGGAGGATGATAATTTTTTACAGAAGCATCTAGAAATACTCAATCGTTGAGGAAAACACTTTTTTGAAGGAGACGGCTATGTTAGGGCCCTATATTACTAGTGTAGTCCCTTATTTTTGTTAGTGTAGTCCTCTTATTGTTATTTTTGTACCCATGTAGTCCCCATATTGTTATTATTGTGCCCCATAGTAGCCCAATATTATTGTTGTGCCCTTACATTATTATTGTTAGGTCGAATAGGATTATATTGTGACCCCATGGACTCCTATATATATAAAGGAGGTTTCACCATTTGTATCATCTAAGAATTGTTCATTTATGTAATGTAAAGGAGGTTTCCCCCTCAAATTGGATGATTTCTAAGTCACTGATATCTCTTTTATTCTATTTTGTGAGCTATTTTCATAAAAATTCAGTACAATGCTTGAGCTTTATGCATAATTGGTTGGTTCATTTCTACTATTTCCATAATAGGGATCCATACATATAAAGTCGAGTTTAGGAGGATTTCTATTTATGGTGGTCTCACTTGACCTTCATTTCAACTCTACCAACTCATTGGAAAAATACTTAATATTGTAGTTGAATCTCTCAATATTTGTAGCTTCTTTGTCCTTTGCCTTACTCACAGATGCCTAAGACATTTTACCCATGTATTTGGATTCCTTTGATGGTTAATCATCTATGATGACTCTGATTGCATGCAAGTACTTTTCAACTGCAATTCCTCTTCGTAATTCTTCACTACAGTTTCTTTCGTAGTTCTTTCCATAAAATTCACAATGCTTTCGAGTAAGGCACATGTGTAATATTCAATAGTGATCTACTCGTCACATTTCATATTTGTAGGAAATTTATTTAATATGTGGTTAAACCTTTAGTTAAAATATTTCACATTTTCTTTCTGCTCCATCTTAATATTTCCCAAATCTCTCAACAACATGGTCGGGGTTTTATCATGAACAAAATTTTCAAGAAAAATATTTTTAAACCCCTTCCAATTCTTGATTGAGTTTTGAGGAATACTATGGTACCATACTATCTCTTCCATCTGAGGTACATGGAAAAATTCTACATCCAAAATCATCGTAACTGACCTCTATCATTTTTAGATGTAGGTAAAATTTGTCCATATGGTCCTCTACTTTCATTATTTTGTCAGGGTCATACTTCTTTAAAACCTTCTCTGGGTGCCTTGTAATTTTGTGTAAATCAGTAAGAAATGTAAGTGGGCCATCAGTCATCCAATCCACACTTGGTCTACCATATATTCTTCATTTTGTTCCTCCTCTTCGTTAGAATATCATGGATATTATTCCTCTTCTTTGCAACTTCCTAACCTACGTAGAGTTTCATCTAAGAGTACAACGTCGTCTTCATCACCAATGTTAAAATATGAAGGCTTCTCTAGTTTCTCTACATTTTTTGGA
This sequence comes from Pinus albicaulis, assembly GCA_034641835.2. Classification (NCBI taxonomy): domain Eukaryota; kingdom Viridiplantae; phylum Streptophyta; class Pinopsida; order Pinales; family Pinaceae; genus Pinus; species Pinus albicaulis. Next base: position 333,265,120 of record CM076577.1, on the reverse strand, counting down.
GTCTCTTCTAAGTCTTCAAGGGTGGCAAGAACCAAATATTCAAATGTAGAGACCACTATCCCTATGGAGGTGCTTACTTTCTTCTTTGAAAAATACATAAGATTTTGTATTCCAAGGTCAGTCAAATAACTCTTACAAACTTATGGGTTATAGGTCGGATGGTATGGATCTAGTCATAAGCGATTTTGTAAGTTTGTGAAAAATTGGGTTGTGAAGAATCACCAACTTCAGAAATATGACCAAGGGTGGTGCTGGGAATGTTTGTCCTTGATCGGAAGAAGTAGGATTAGGGTGTGTTATACTATCAACCATAAAAATATGGTTTCCCTCCTTCTAGCTCCAAAAATTTTGATAGTGTTGCACCGAACTACATTCATGGGGTATCCTATATATGTGTTCCAAATTAGACCTCCACCATCTGGGATAGGAACCCAATCTTGAATACATCCTAATTTTCATGATCTTAAAGAGTGCTCTTGTCTCTAACTATTAGCAAGAGAGAGGAATGCACATGTACCTTCGAAAATCAAGTGAGTGTCTGTTGAGTGTTCAATTGTAGGTGTGTCAAGGTTTTTCTACTATGGGGGTAAAATAAATTGAGCCTCTAAGAGAGGGGTATTAATACCACTCTATTAGAAACACATGCAAACGCAAAGGATCTTTCTAACATCCAATGAAATATTCCACAAAGATGTGATGGTCATTGCAACCATTACAAAACAATCTCAATATGATGAGCACATGAATTAAAAACATTCACAGAATAGTATTATAAATATTCATAATCCATGCATGAAGAACGTGATGGCCATAGAGATTCATATATGAAGTAAAATTTCATGGACACGTGTATACAATGAAAACAACTAGCACCAATACTAGAGTATTGGAGCCACTAATTCCTCCTAAAAATAACTTTCTTATCTCTCTAATGCCTTGTAGAAGGAACCAAGGTGAAAATTAATTTTCTCACACAATGAGTGTTGGAATAAGGTCTCCTACAAAGTTGAAAATTTGGTCAATTTGTATATTTTTTCTTATATTTAATCTAACACAGGGGTTTTGGGGTGGGTCAAAGCCCCTAATGCATTATAAGAGGGTCAAGGGTAGACCAAGAGTCCACAAACCATGGTTTGTAGACCATTGGATTCATAGGCTAAAGTAGTATAAATAGTTGAACCTTTTTTAGTCGATAGGTATAAAATGAATAGAGATTGACGCGAAGTATGAATTGCTAGATCTGGGTGGGTTGTTTAGATTAGGACTCTCGCTGGCTGTGTGTGCGGAAATCCTCTGTCCTACTGTGTGTGGACCCTACTGGTTGTGTGCGTAGGAGGTATTCAGGGAATATGAGAAGATTTTGATAAGTAATATATGTGAAGTATTTTTGAACCATATGATGTTATCTGGAACTATTATGTTATGATTTCTATGAAATAAGATTGTTTGATTGAGCTGCAAATTTGTCTATTATCTTTGTGGTATGAAAGTAGTTTCATTTAATATATTAATTCGATTATATATCTATTAATGAACACAAACCATTTGCGTTGACAATACTACCTGCGATTATGCTATTTTATGGTTGTAATTGATGATAAGCACGTGAATGCAAACCTACTAGGATAGATCTGAGAAAAATATAGTCTGGTTATGTTCTGGAACCCTACGAATCATCCTTCTGTGTAGATCTGACAATTATAGGCCTATGTTATTACCTCCTCTCTCTCAGCATGTGGAAACCTGGTTACAACACCCTCCCATACTGCTTCGGGTCAGACTTTGACCTGCACAAGCAGGTCACTGCTGAAACGGCTAGTAGTAGAGGGGTTTTTTCGCAAAATTTCACCTCCAAACCTGGGTCAGGACCCCCCGAGCCAAAAAATAGTTCCATTGTTGGGACCGGGAGAATTTTTAGGGAGAGATCTGGTAATGCCAAGGCTATATTGGAAGCATTAAAAGAAAGAAATGGATGAGTGGTTTGAAAAGAAAGGTCATGAATTCGCTATAAAATAAAATCGTAGTGCGAACTTAACCACAAAGGAGTGGAAAAATATGTATATTTTCTTGGAAAGAAAAATGGAATGGGTTGCAAGACTGGTCGATTTTCAGAAGTGTTGGAAAGATGAATGGGTCACACAATGGACTCTAGAATTGATTCGGCAGTTGGAAAAAACTGATAATACCATTACTCACATGGTGGATCATTGGGTAGACAGTGTGATAGGAGGATTTGTGAATAAATTTGTGATTTATCAATTTTTTTCCTACTCAGAAGCGGAGCAGAGGCTCTTCAAGGGTTTTCGGGGTAAGTTTCTAAAAACTTTTTCGTTAATGATTAAGATCTTATTGTGTGAAAAGAGTATCCTATGTAGCCACACCAAGTGAATGAGCTCTGATCAAAGTGAGGGTACAATGCGGAGCAGTAAGTACTATAGAACTAATCAAGAGGGAGGTCGATGTGTTTATAGTCTAGTGACTAATTTTTCTCTGCATAGCCCTCCATCGACACCGTCATCGAGTCCTTGTAGGGGAAAGAACTCACCTCCGTCACCACCGAAAGATGATATGATGTCAGATATGAAGTGTCCCATCTTCAGGGGTGTGGGGGACGAAGATATGGGTCGGTTATGGTTTTTTTTAGGGTCTGTATGGACTGCGTAGAGTGTACTGAGCGATGCTATGAAAAGAGCACAACTATCTCTTGCTTTTGAATGAAGGGCCCTAGACTAGTACATGGGATACCTAGACCAGCATGTGAATGTGATAATTGAGGACATTAGGAACACCTTCAAGAAACAATTCAAGAAGCCCAAGGCCTACTCCCAAATAGTAAATGACCTAAAATATTTCAAACAAGGCCCATCCAAGTCTGTATGAGAAGCTGATCAGCTATTGAAAAAATTAATTAGGGAAGGAGGATTCTAGTATGATGATAGGCAGCATGCGGAATGGTTCATTGCTATGTTGCTGCCCCACCTATGCATACCGATGGGCCACCAAGACATTGAGTTCCAAGATAAGCCCTTGGAGATAGCAATGAATTTGGAGGTTTCATCACGAAATGAAACCCAGTTGGTTGTACAATAGATCCAAGGCCAGCTGGAAGTAATGCACATTGAGATCCAGAACCTACAAAAGGAACGAGGAGCAGAGGCTAGCCCTAACAAGTGGTTCATACAATGCAGGGCGAATGGCCACACCAAGGAAAAGTGTCCACTATTAGAAGACTACATGTAGGCAAGAGGACCTAGCCTGCTATGCCCTACAGAAGAAGCAGGGCCGAGTAGGCTGACACTATGGTGTGACAACTCTCGTGGTGTGGGGTTTCACAACACCAACCACTACCCTCACCTTGCTGCTTTTATTTTGGAGGTTAAGCAGTAATGGTGTAGGTTTTGTAGGTCTGTGGGGCATGATGAGCTGAACTGCCGTACTTATGATCTAATGATAGATAGAGGAAACCTCTATACGGTATAGTCAAATCCTTCATCACCAAGGACCCCTTCCGGTATTGGAGGCTCCCCCGTTAGGGGTAGGGTAGGGGGCCAAGGCGGAAGCGCGGGTAGAGGAAGAGGAAAACTGATCTGTTATAATTGTGGAGAGATAGGTCACTTTGCAAGGGACTTCCCAAACCCTACAAGGCAATCATGTAGGTATTGTAGGCAGTTGGACCACATTATCGAGGATTGCCCGATCTTGATAGCTAAGATGCAGGAGAAACAATAGACACCTATGCAGAATGTGAAAAGGGTTACGACGGAGCCTCGGAATGAGGGACCAAGTATTAATATCACAACCTGTAGCAGCCTAGCCACCTGGGGGGTGGAAGAAAAATCTGCAGCTGAGCCTGTGATCAGGAAAGCAGTCATCGAATTAGAAGGCCAGGATCTACAAAAGGAAAGGAAGACCTCTATCACAGCTCGAAAAAACATCACAGAAGCACCTACTTCATAGGTTCCTATAGCCACCAAAGAAGGAGAAGGGGTCCGACCATTTCTACAAACATGCATGAGATTGTTGTGCAACCAGCAGGCTGTTGAGAACCTCCAGGCACTATTGGACAGCTGCGTAGAAAAGACCAAACCACCCCTTAAATTTAAGGATGTAAACACACTGTACAAGTACAAGAAATGAAATGGTGGGAAATGCAGCTTGCAGCACAAATCAGTGATTTTGACATGGAGAAAGTTATTCTCAATCTAGGATCGGATGTGAACGTACTACCCAAGAAAACATGGCAGCGCATGGGGGAACCTTAGTTAGAATGGTCCATTATCCAGCTGTGCATGGAAAATCAGCAGAAGATCATACCTTTAGGACGGTTATCACAGGTCGTAGTGGATATTGCAAGAGTGAGGTCTGGGCTGACTTTAAGTCATTCAGATAGTGGAAGATGCGAACCCTTACCCTGCGCTCCAAGGGTTGGAATGGGCCATTGACATGGGTAGTATTATCAACTTAAAGAAGAGAAGAATGATATTTGAGAATAGAGGAGTACGAGTCATAATCCCTCTAGACACCACAAAGCGGGAAAGGTATACAGAGCTGGTGCATATCGATGAAGAGGAAGACCACATCTACAAGTTAACTACATAGGATGAATATTGTATCAACCCTATGACTAATGGCATGCTCTGCTGGGAAAAGGATATTGACAGTTTCTCTAAATTTGACGGAGAAATAGAAAATTTGAAAAACCAGTTGCATGACGTGTCTACACTATGACGTCTTAGAATTATGAAGGAACTCCGATGTATATCTTTGGAAGTAAGGGACCTATCCCATTTTGATGGGTTTGTAAGTTTAAAATATTTTTTACGGATATTTGAGGTTGAGGTTGCCAGGGAACAAAGGCTATGGATCCTCAATTTAGCTCTGTGCGCAACATCTACGTGATGGTGGGACATGCATAAGGGGGCATTCCGAGCTTTGGAGGAATTCTAGGATATGATGACCCTGCGGTTCGAGCAGCCAGTTCATGTGTATATCACGAATTTCCTGGACCCTAAGGATCTGCAAGAATACTTGGTTTCATGGATGGACAAGTGGGGTGATCGGACTACAAAAGAATGGGTTCACTTATTTGTTCATGCCCTGGGACCGGTTCCAGTGGCATGGTATTTAGATTCAGAACTACACAGGTGAACCCGCCACTAGGAAAACTTGAAAGATGAATTCATAGGGACGTTCAACCTGATAGGAGGCTCAGAGGTGCTCAATGAAGCTCTGTAGGATATAGACACATTTTTTTTAGGCAACCCAACCCCCACGCAGTTGTCAAGGCACCAATGTGGGAAGCACGGATGCACGACATTTCCAACTGTCATAATATTAATATCAAAGAGCAAGACGAAGATCCGCGCAATATATCTATCTCAGAATTAGAGGGGGAGCACAACGTGGCTAGACACCCACTACAAATTGTGGACGTAATGAAACCTCTAAATCTGCAGGAAGTTAACATTGGCATAGTAGAGAAACCTAAATTGGCTAAGATCGGGATCTATTGGGATATGAAACTGTTAGCAAAGTAGCTGAACTACTCACAAAATATCAAGACTTATTTCCCACGAAGTTCTTAGAACTCAAGGGGATAACAGGGGAGCTAGGGGTCATGCACATCACACTAAAACCCAATGCGCGACAGTAAAACATCAACCTTATCGATTGAACCCTAAGTATAAGCAGAAGGTTAAAGAACAACTTGATAAAATGCTCGCCGCAGGCATTATCAAAATAGTGGAAGAGTTGGATTGGGAAAGTATGATGGTGGTTCAGGAGAAGAAGAAGAAGGGGGAAATCTGAATTTGTGTGGACTTGGGCAAGTTGAATGACGCATGTGTACATGATACCTTCCCGACATCATTCTCCAATGAAATCCTAGATAGCGTTGGTAGCCAAGAAGCATACTCATTCACTAAAGGGTTCTCCGGATACCATCAGATCAGAATCACACCAGAAGATCACAGCAAAACCACATTTTCCATGGAATGGGGTTCTTTCCAATATACAGTCATGCCATTTGGACTAAAAAACGCCCCTGCTATCTTCTCATGATTCGTAGTTGCAGTATTTAAAGAGTTCATCCACAAATTTCTGGAAGTATATTTTGATGATTGGAAGTCTTTCGCTTTGTAAGGACTCATGTGTCGAACCTGCGCTTGATGATGGATGCCTGTATAAAGCACCAAATCTCCCTGAATATTAAGAAATGTACCTTTTGGATACCTTTCAGAATACTGCTGGGGCATATTTTCTGTTGATAGGGGCTGATGGATGACCTAACAAAGGTGGCCGTTATTATCAACTTGGTAGTGCCAACTATCGAGAAATAGTTGCGCTCAATCCTGGGACATAGAGGTTCCTACCGAAAACTCATTCAGGGATACGCATTGATTACAACACCTCTAGAAAAACTTCTTAAGAAGGACGTTTCATTTTTTTGGGATGAAGAGTGTCGGAAAATATTTCAACTACTCAAGGAAAAGATGGTCTCTACGCCTATCCTAATATTTCCGGATTGCACAAAGGTATTTCAAATTCATGTCGATCCATCCAAAATTTCTCTCAAAGAAGTCCTTACGCATCCTAAAGATGGGGAAATTGATCATATGGTCGCATTCACCAACCAAAAAATATCTAGCGCAGAGCGCAATTATGCCACCACAGAATGAGAAGGATTGGCCATGGTTTGTGCACTATAGAATTATCGGCACCACCTATTAGGGGGTCACTTAAAAATGTTTATAGATCACTCGGCTTTGAAGTACCTGGTGAAAAAGCCTGTGTTGGGGGGGGAAATATGTCTATGGCTTCTATTATTCCAAGAGTATGAATTCAAGATCATTTTCAAGATACGAAGGCTAAATTTTGGGCCAGATCAGCTGTCTCGAATCAGTAATGGTGAGGACCTAACTAACCTAGAGGAGGGACTGCCAGATGTGCAACTATTTACTATTAAAGTAGTAGATGTGCACTTCACCAACATCATCCAGTTTTTGTCTACGGGCATGGCCCCTATAAGGTATTCTATGAAGCAGAAGCAAGAGTTGGTAGCTCATGTTGCGGAGTTTACCCTCATTGCAGGTCATCTATATAAAATGGGCATGGATGAAGTGTTGCGTAGGTATGTCTTAGAACATGAACGGAATGACATCCTGGTAGAAGCCCATGAAAAGGTCGCAGGGGGTCATTACGCAGGAAAAGAGATGACGCAAAATATCTTATGGGTTGGGTTCTGGTGGCCCACCTTGCATACTAACTTGCATGACTATTGTAGGGCTTGCGATACCTGCCAATGAACTGAACATCCATCCCGGAGAGATGAAATGCCTCTAGAACCACAAGTAGCCCTCCAAGGTTTTGACAAGTGTGCTATCAATTTTTTCGGCCCTATCAACCCTCATGGAAAGAATACAGGTGCATGCTACATTATCACTACTACCAACTTTGTAACCCAGTGGGCTGAAGCACAAGCCATCAACGATTGCACCATAGGGACCGTTGCACATAATTTTCGAACAAATTCTAACCAGGTTCAAGTGTCCCAAGATCCTGATGAGCGACCAAGGTATACACTTTTTTAATGCGACAATACAGGAACTCACGGGGAAATTCTGGATCCACCACACAAAGAGTACCCCATACCACCCTCAAGTGAACAGAACGATTGAAGCTCTTAACAAGGTTTTGTAGAATGCACTAAATAAGGTTTGTAATGCCAATCGTAGTGACTGGGATGTCTGTATCCCATATTTTCTCTGGGTCTACCACACCACTTTTAAAAAATTAACAGAAAAACACCGTTTTGGATGGTCTATGGCAAGGAGGCCGTCATGCCCATGGAATATATCATTCCCAGCCTATGCATCACCACCTTCACAAACATGGCCAAGCCAGCTATTTTGGAGGAACCTTTAGTGCAACTCATGGCCTTAGAGGAAGACCATTTTATTGCTAACTTCCATCAACAGGTCTAGAAGGCACGGGACAAAGCATGGCATGACCGACATATTTGCCAAAAGACCTTTACTACGGATGACTTAGTTCTACTATATGACAGCCAGTTTTCCAAACACCCAAGGAAGTTCCGACAACACTAGCTTGGACCTTATGTGGTCAAATAAGTCACAGAAGGCGGGGTTGTTCAGCTGGCTACCTTACACGGTGATCTACTGCCTGGGTATGTTAATGGTAGTCAGCTCAAACCATATCAGGTCAAATGACTATATGACTGGTGGTGGGGTTCGTATATCCTTGGTCACATTCGGACTTATATCATGCAACCATAATATTGGTAGACCTGAAGAATTCATAGGAGAATCAAGGATGAAGCCATAATAATGATACGAGTGACGCTATGCTACTCCCATAGCCGGAGTGATCAGACGTTTGCAGGCGCAGGTGGATACCTCGCCACCTCAGTGACTCAGGACGAGTCACAAGATTGTGTTGGGGGAATATTGGAAGAGGGTCTCCTACAAAGCTATGAATCTAGTCCATTTTGTATATTTTTATTATATTTACTCTAATGCAGGGGTTTTGGGGTGGGTCAATGCCCCTAATGCATTGTAAGCAGATCAAGGTTAGACCAAGAGTCTGCAAACCACAGTTTGCCGACCATTGGATGAATAGGCTAAAGTAGTATAAATAGTTGAACCTTTTTGAGTCGATAGGTAGAAAATGAATAGAGATTGAAGTGAAGTACGAATTTCTAGATCTGGGTGGGTTTTTTGGTTTAGGACTCTTGCTGGCTATGTGCATGAAGATCCTCTATCCTACTATGTGTGGACCCTGTTGGTTGTGTGCGCAGGGGGTATTCAGGGAATGTAAGAATATTTTGATAATTAATATATGCGAAGTATTGCTGAACCATATGATGTTATCTGGAACTTTTCGGTTATGATTTCTACGAACTAATATTGTTTGATTGAGCTTCAAACTTGTCTATTATATTTGTGGTATGAAAGTAGTTGCATTTAATATATTACTACGATTATATCTTTGTTAATGAATGCAAACCATCCGTGTTGAAAATACTGGGTGCGATTATGCTATTTTATGGTTGTAATTGATGATACACACGTGGATGTGAACCTGCTAGGATAGCTCTGATAAAACTATAGTCTGGTTACATTATGAAACCCTGCAAATCAACCTTCTATGTAGATCTAACAATTACACGCCTTCTTTATTACCTCCTCTCTCTTAGGTTGTGGAAACTTGGTTTCGGCACCCTCCCATACTGCTTTGGGTGAGACTTTGACCTGGGAAAGCAGGTCACTGCCGAAAGGGCCAGTAGTATAGGGGTTTGTTGGCAAACCTTCACCTCTGAACCCGGGTCAGGACCCCTCGAGCCAACAATGAGGGTGTATATATAATAAATGGGGTGATGCTTCACCTCCCTTATGACTCTTTGACTACACTCATTACTGTTTGAATTCCTACAAATTTTCAACTTGACATGTCTTGTCATATTCTATATGTGTCCTTTGGACATCCATTTTTTAATAAAATATTACATAATCTACATGGATGAAGTGCCATATAATGTTTCATGACATGAAAATAAATGACACTACTAACATGGAGATTTCAATCCATTCTTGATAATTTTGACTATGTATCTTCTTTAGTATACTCTTTTTTCCCCCTCCATATAGATTAGAGGTAAGGGGTCTTCAATGATATCAAGTCTTGAGTTGCCATCACAAATTGGTGTCCCATTTATTTGTCTTGATTGATCAACTTCCACAGTCAGCTGCAAGTATGTTTTATCACATGCTAATATTCTATGTATCCTTCTTCATCATATTTTCATGGTATGAGGGAGCACCAACATCTATAATTCACACATGAAAATATGAAATCAATCTGAAAAACACAAGTCTAAGATATTTCATTTTAACCCACTAATTGAGCTAGAACAAGATGATAGGATGAGGGAGAGGCTATGTTACTACTTATTTTTGTAAATGATACATTTAGGGGTGAATCTTAAGACTTGATATTGTTCAATGCACAATTCAGGCTAGATTGAGGAAGATAATTTTACAATTTGGGAGCTCAGTATTTAGGCTGAGGGGTTGGGCATTGATATAACCTATTTCATAGTATTCGATGGAAGACGAGGCTGAGTGACGATGCAGTTGTTCAACTCAGGAGATCAAGGGCTAGGACTAAGGTCTGAGACTATGTAATTCTTAGTTTAGGCCAGGATAAAGGACTTTATTGTGTAGTTTTGGAGGCCAAGGTCTGGAATTGTGTACTGGGATTGTACAATGCATAGTCCTGGGAGGCAGAAAAATGAATTATGCAATCTCAAGAGGGATGGATTCATATAGAGGGCTAAGACTGCATAGTGTGCATTTTAGGAGGGTTATATGAGGTCAATTTTCTAGAAAATTTATGGAATTTGGCTAAGTGTGGGATCAATAAACCTAATGTGAACAATGATATGAATTGACTATGGTCACCCACTTATACCACTTGAAAAAAAAATAACATGGATCATCAAGGAAAAATGAGAAACATATTTCCCTCAGTGTGGCAACTTTCTGATGACCTACAATAAGTGTGACACTAAATATACACTTTACGATGTCTGTGACGACACTTATGCGACAATGCTTAAGAAATTTAGAAATGAGTGAAAATGATATTTAAATGATAGGATCAAATAATTTACACAAATATAACCCATTGAAACCACCAAAATAAGCTTGTGTACATTGTGCAACACTTAACATGTGAAAATTTTATATTTTCCCTTTCTTGGGAAAGGGACCAAAACACTTAGAGAAAACATGTGATGAGTCTTAGAGAAAACACATGTGATGAGTCTTAGTCTTTGCGAGTAAAATATATAGGACCAAGGTAGGATCTGAAGTTGAGTGTAGGAAAAAAAATTGGAGGGTTGTATAGGAGTGACAAAAACACACTTAAAATAGTCTACAACCAAATTGAGGCTCTAACATTGACAATGTGCAAGAACTAGCCTATTGTAGGATTCAACTTCATTCATCCACAAACTTGAGTGGAGGAACCCACCTCATTCTTCAATGTGGTTTGGAAAAATTTTCATAATAATTTATTTGATCCATGAGCTCAACTCATAATCAATTCATAATGTCTTTCGTTCACCTAACAAAAATGTGTTCACGTGCTCACATTGATAATAGTCATGACCTACCTCATCTTGACAATTAATTTTGGCTTATCTTTTCAAACTATAAAATAATACAACAAAAAATACCTTTTCGAAAAATCAATTTGTGTTAAATGGATTCCATAAAACATTAAAAATATTAATTATTCCACAAAATAATTCCTTCCAATGTGCATTCTATAAAATGGAAAAAAATTGGCAATCGTTCTAAAAAACACTCACCTTTGGTTTACTTAATCATTCGAAAAATTTCCTATCCGAATGGAAAAAATTAATAGTAAAAAAATAATAAACCTCCACCCAAGCTCAAACCCTTGACCTCACAGGAGGCCATTATAAACTACACAACTTGTGCTACAATGTACTTCATATTGGATCGAAAAAAATAGTTTATTTGAACTTACCCTGAGGTTTTTACCCGACCATACTGCCATACGAAACTAATATAACCATTTCAAAAAGGGGGCTATGTCGATCGACTAATATATGCTTTCCACATCACAACATTGGCTAGGTATGTCAATGAATCTATGGTGTCAACATCACAACTGAGGGTGTTGAACCCTTAGTTAAACTGAGAGGGGGGAGGGGGTGAATCAGTTTAACACATTCATGGATTTTTAAACCTTTTTCATTAACACTTGTTTACACCTTCATTTCATGTTCAACTTAACATGTGAGTAATATTAGAATGTGAGCAGCAAACATTAATATAATGTAATAGTAGACTTAATATCAGAGCACCAAATATTAAGCAGATGATATAAACCAGATCAACACATAAACATCATGCACAGAGACACCAGATATAAGTGGAAACCCATAAAGGGAGAAAACCACATCTTATTATTGTTGCGATGCAAAGGCAAGCTCCAACTCCTTCTCACCATTGATTTTCTGTAGGCACCAACCTACAGGAGGCTCCTACCTCAATTCTGCAAGCTACAACTTGCAAGGAAGCTCCAACTCCCATCTATTTTCTGCAGGAACCAACCTATAGGGGGCTCCAACCTCAGTCAGCTACAACTGACATCTATCAAGCTACAACTTGATAGGGAAGCTCCAAATTCCTTACTCTTTCAAAAGAAAACACTTGTTGATTTACCTTGGATATCAGCTCTGTTCTGTAGCATCTCTTCTGATGTCCATTAGTCCTCATATCAGCCTTGCATCATCTATGCTCAGCTCCTCCTTCTTCTTGTCTCACTGCTTCATTTCTGCATTCTCTAACTTTTCACTACATCTTATTCTGCTCCTCCTTCTTCTTATCTTTTTTGCCTCAATCTTCTGTACTCTGCATTCTCTTCACTCACTCTCTAACCTCTTTATGCATATCAAGATTATATTACTTATAGATATTTCCTGATGATTGTTTTTTCTCCTCTAGGAACTCGAAATGGATAGTCATACCCCTTGGTCTTCTGCCTCCTCATTTGTTTTTAGCTCACTTAGAAAAGTATAACTGTAGGTACTAATTTTAATATTGTAGTGGGATTTTGTTTTCTTCCAGAGACTTTCCAATGCATCACAAACAATAAAAGTTTAATTACAACATTTACATTCACATTTTCAGTTACACACTTCAATTTCACTCAGCTTCTTTTCTGGATTTTGGCTTGACTGGATTTGTCTTTTCTACTGCTATTTCTCTCTCTTTCGTTCTTGTAGGCTCTCTTGTTCATTGTAGTTGTATAATTGTTGTACATATAATTTTCTTTTAATATAACTGATGGGAAATTTCAATACTTTTAATTTCTGTAGTGGCAACCTTTACATGTTGAATCTTTGTCAATACACTTGTAAGAATTTGGTTCAACCTTCGACCTTTATAATAAATTTCAACCTCTGTGTAAAATACATTCAAATTTATTTTCTCGACCAACCCATAATTCGAATAGTTCAATATCTTGGTTCGTTCTATTAATTCAATAAGGGAGCCTTCTTGATCCTTCCTTCAAGTTCAATTATCGAATTCATAGAATTAGATTAAGGAATGCATTGATGGGCTTAGTACCAACTGATATAATAGACATCCCTTATGTGACCCAAGACCTTTGATATTTAAATAAACCCGACAATTATTATTTTATTTCGAGGGCTTCCTTCACACCTCATAACTAAATGTTCGAACCTTATAACTATGACCCCAATGGTTAATAAATCCACAAATCTTAATAATGATCAACGCATTTGTATGCATGAGCCCCAATGCTGACAGGCTTTCACATCTAACGGTGGACAACACGTCGCATCGGCTTTGACGATCCAATGGATATCGCACAGCTAAGATGCATGAGGGTTAATATTCAATAGTTGCACGATGAACTGGGCCCCAGCATTAGCAGTCATCTCCATTCAACAGTTGTTATCGCGTCGCGCCGCCTCATTTGATCGGACGGATATCGCTTGATGAAGTTGTGCAAACAATAATGCATGATGGCGCGTAGTGAGAGCGGTTTTGAAAATTTTCTCGGGGACACGTGTCAGATATCATATGGAATTGCTCTGAAATTTTGAATACCGCTTGCCCGACAAAGGTGGTGCGATGAAACCCAGAAACCGCCTTCATTGTTCACTCCCGCAAGGTTTCTCCTTCAAGGTTCCACTCTTCTCCTTTATGCTCAAGGTCTTACTTCAAGGTTCCACTCACTCTTCAATGTATTATTATAATTAAACTCCGTTTCAATGTTTTTTTTTTCATTACAGTTCCATTGCTAATTTTAATGCTTTGTTCACGATTTCGTTCGTGTCTTTTAGTGATCCGGTTCTGTCTAGTACAACTCCATTAATCTATGCCATCTCCCAACATTTCAACAGAGTTAAAGTGACTCTTTGGCTCCACCGTGATTCTCCAACCACTGACTTCACCTTCTTACAAAATAAATGTGTGTCAATCTGTCTACAGGAAGCATAGGCTCAAGGGTTCCGAGAATACACTTCCACACAAGATTTAATAGCCCTCAAGTGGACCTTTCTTGCTCACTCCAAGGTAGATTCATTGTGATATTAATTCCAACATATTCAATTGCTTGTGGTTCGACCACTGGCATTCATCCTTGTTACAATTACTCAACAACACCGAATTCCTTCTTATATGCAAGGCCTTTCCACAACCCTTCACACAAAGTTTCTCAAGGGCGAGAGGGATATTTTATAGTCCTCCTCTACACAAACTACGAGCACTTGCTATTAAACACAAAAATATAGACCTTGCACAGAATTACTAATTCAACCAAGAACACAGAATCCATACTAACTCTCAGAATTCAACTATTCCCATGTAATTTGACCAAGAATACATGAAGTCACACATGGAACTTATAAACAATTCTCCATAAACAGATATATATATATACAGGTGATCCATCTCAAAAGTAATCACTTACAATTTCATGGTTGGCTAGATATTCAATACAAAGGCCACTACCCTCCAGTCTGGATGCTATTCAAACTCCTTACAAATTACAAATCATTTTACATAACTCCTTTAATGACCTCTACTGGTATGGTTTGTGCATAAGAGGTAACTTTTCAACACTCTTTTTATACTTTCATAGACAATTTCAGCTGTCAATACATGTTTCCTTTTTGCCACAGAACCTCGAATGTTCCTTCTATAGTATGTTCCCACACTCAAAACCAGTTTCTCAAAAAAAATACCTCTGCTCCTTGACTGATGCTGCTCCTTGCTCCTGAAGCTCCTATGCTGCCTCTCTAGATCTCCAATCAACTGACCCTTATAAAACTGCCTCTGCATCATGTCTCATGCTCTCTTTGCCTTGTTGCTGTTTCAAGTGCTCCTCCTTTTTCATTTCCTTTTCCATCAATGACAACATTTCAAACAGAGGGATGGTCTATGAACAAATATCTTCTCTCCACATTATAGTAGAGGCCAGGTTGTCTAACATACAAATAAAATGTAATTGTGCTCTCCCATTTAGGCTAAATGAATGTTTTATTTTTCCATGTCACGACCAAGGATAGGCTTGCCAATAACCAATCACACTAATTGTGCCCTCCTTGCAAGGTCAATAATTTTTTTATGTTGATGATGTCATGACCTAGGCTATGAAAACCAACAACCAATAATACTAACTACGCTCTCCATCCCAGACTAATAAAAATTTTGCCCATGTCATAATCAAAATCCAACAAATAATTAAACTTATTGTTCTTTCCACATCAGACCAACTGGAATTTTTTTTTCGTGTTACAACCATGAAGCAAATCAAAGAATAACAAATCGATCCAATTGCACGCTCCACATCCAGCTTAAAAAAAAATTGGGGTCTCCACATCAAGAATAGGGCAAGAATTCCCAACAACCAATCAAAATCTATATGCTATCCATGTCTCACCATGTATACCCACATAGTTTTTTCCCTGCAATGTAATATTCCTAAATTTTCACATGATATTTGGAATATTAGAGTTTTTAATTTTCTTAAATAATTAAGTAAATAAAAGGGTGGAGAGACCAATAATCCTCAAAGATGAATAAGATCCACTTCTGATGTGCCAATGTGGATTAATTAAACATAGATCTACATAATGGAGTAGTGGATAAACTACTAATGTGGATGGAATGGAGATCATGTCTCATTAATCAGATAGATCATGGGGGTTGAAACAGTAAACTGAGATCATGGAGGGAATCTATTGTAAGATCCTAGACAAATCATGATGAAGTGATAGAGTAAGTAGTGCATTTAATGCACACATGATGGAGTGGGTTCACATAGCATGTAGACATGATGTAGGACTTGGGTAAACATCACAATCAACCATGCAGGATTATGTCCACATGAACAACATAGTTTAGAGGTGGGCCAAGACTTGGGAAGGCTCACTTTGTATATAAAGAAGATGAATGCAACATTGAAGGAGGCTTTAGTTTATGATTTTGTGATCTGTTTTGACTATTCAGCTAAGTCTGCAGTGTTGTTTAGCAGAGCATGTTCCCGAGCACAAATCCCACCCTTATCCATGAGGGACTTGTGTGCCTACTTTTGGAAGGTATTCTGAGCTGCTATTTCATCACTAGGCATTGGTACCATAGTATTCTTACTCTCTAGAGAACATCCATATTCATAAATTGCGTTATTTATGAATATTAGTTTGGGAGGAGAAGGTTGTCTCCAATATTTCCGTGGGAGAACTAGTGAAGGATTATTCCTATCACCTTGGACGTAAAGATCAACATTCCCAGAGCCTCATTTTAGATATAGCTTCAGGCCAAAGTTTATTTACCTCCTATCAGCAACAGTCCCATCAAGGATTGCGCAATCCATCATTGTACATCCAAAGGAGGAAGGAAGTTTCTATCATTTCAGCTTGGAATCTTGTGAGGGATCATCCCCTCACCTTTCCATCACTATTTCCATCAGCTTGGAGATTATTGCAGTACCTTTCAGCAGTAATTGAGTCTCTTCCTCTTGTATGATGCATTTTTCCTAGCAACTGCATCTTCACTTGGTGCATTTTGAGGAGGAAGAAGAGACAAGATCTGAAGCTTCTAGTTTGGAGATCTCAAGGAGGGATCAACCGTCAAACATTTGATATGGTTGTACATCATATTTTTGCCATCATATGATCATATATGGCTTCAAATCTGCATAACCCAGTGGACCGGGAATCAAATCCCAAGAGGGTAAATTTCCATTCTCATAGATCTAGAATTTCCTTTCTGGGATATCATGGGTTGCCATCATAGAGCCCAGATCTAGAATATTGGCATAATCAAAGCTATTGAGCTCCATAGATCTGCATTTCCATTTTTAGCAGCTATATGTACATCATCAAGAAAAGGGACAATGCAATATTTCCCCCTATAGCTCTCCAGTTACGTAGTGATTGTTGTAACATGTTTACAGGGTCATTCTAGGCCACTTGTTTAGCTAGAGTACCTCTATTTGTACACTGTTGTAACTGTAATCCATCTCTAATGAATAAAATGGCTCACATGTTCTGTGTTTATATGTTTTGATCCTAATATTTATGTAAATTTACTATGTTTCAAATATTGTGTTTTTGTATCAATGCATTATTCCATTTTGGGATATTACAGTGGTATCAGAGCATGATCTTTGGCTCAGCTTGCATACATTATTGACAACATATTAAAAGAAGATAGTAGAGATCTACTAAAATGGAGGGATTAATTTTTTCCTCATATTTATTTACAGCTATGAAGGATCTCTCCAAAGATATCAATGAAACAAGAAGAGAAAGGAAAAGAGAATCCTCAAGAAGTTTTCAAAAAGAGGAAGATCCTAGTACTTCTTATTAGCAACAAAGAAGACAGGAGAATCGTAGATCTCCTCATAGATCTACTATGCCCACTTTATTTGAAGAAGTTGAATGGTGTATAAATTAAATAAGAAGAGAACCTGAGACTCAGTAGACTCTCAGTCTATATCTAGAAGAGTACAAGGCAAAGTCTAGAGCATTCAAGGATAATCTAACTCTCCAACAATTCTTCGAACTCAAACAAGAAATAAGATCCTATAGAAGCAATAGAAGGAAAAGGCACAATAGATTCTATTTTCCTACAATTGATGGGTCTTCCTTAAGCACTCTTAAGGCTTGAAGGAGAGACTTAGATGCATTTTTCAGGCTACATCCTGTAGTGAAAAAGAGGTTGTTCAGATTGTAGCACTTCATCTTTTAGATGAAGCCAATGATTGGTGGTTTGGTCACATGGAGCATGCAAGGGTGAATAAATATTCAGATTTCTTTCATAAATTGAGAAAGAAGTTTGATGTGATAAAACCAGAGATGTGTCCCAAAGAGACATTTCCTAAGGAAGCAAGGGAGGATTTCATTCTTGTTACTCTGGAAAAAGAGTCACTACATTCACCACTAGCTACAGAAGTACCGGTATCCGGAGGAGGGACACTTGCATATTTTCAAGATAGTCTTAAGCTTTTGACACATAGAGTCCCATGCATGATTCAAGAGATGCATGAGGAAGAGGACGTAGATTCCAGCACTAGTACATTGATAGAAGAGCATCCATCACTCTTATCGGTAGCTGGAGACACCATTGTCTTGGTTGTAGGAACTCTTGTGATATTGAAAGAGATTCCCACACATCAGTTGATCCAATTTATGCATCCAGTTTCATCTCATATTGTCTCATTACCTATTATTGAAACTTACGGATACATGCCATCAGGGCTATTGTGTCACCAGGGGTTAGAACAACATGCTGAATTAGAGCAACATCATATCACTGCGGAGATGACCCTTGATATAATCAAGGAGGAGATGAAAATCTATCCCATTTTTTCATTAATGAACTACATTCAACCCTTTGAGTTGAGAAGTGGGATTTCAGAAAATGGGATGAGTATGATCCTATGTACAATGGCTGGCTTTGAGTTCAGCATTGTGCCTTCCTTTGAGATAACACATGTATCACCTTCTAGATATAAGGCGCTATTAATGAGAAACAATGAGAGGAAGAGGACCCATTCCTTATGGGAGAAATCAAATGGAATCTTAATTCATGAAGAAATGGAGAAAAAGATGATATATGGTAGAAATCTTTAGATGGGCAATATTTCCCCTTTCAAGATGACCCTTTCTGAATGAGCATCTCACCGCTCAAAGAGAAACCTCTACCTACAACAGATCTAGAACCTTATTGGTTTTGGAGGGCCATTTATCATAATAATATCTCATGGAGGGGTCTCATTAGAGGTTCACTTCAACATTTCATGGAGTGCAATTTTCCTCATTAGTTTGAGGTGGATGGTATTCTACAAAGGGAGGATACCATGTTTTTTCATTAAATCGTTCATCATCCACATTGGGATGAGTCGGTGAGGATGATAAGCAAGGGGCTGCATGACCACTTGAAGATATATGACATCGCCTACCAAGAATCTTGGTTACATTGGTTGCTCTTGGGTGAGTTTGGTTACTACCGAAAGGCTCCTATTTCTTTGATCCATGCCCTGAATAACACTCATGTGATGAAGAGGGAGGCACAACTTCGTTGCCTTCTCTTGGGTGAGTATGATTACCACCCAATAGATCATATTTCTTTGACTCATGCCTTGTGTATCAATGATAGAATGCAACAAAAGAAGGCATGTTCACTTTGGTTTTCCTTGAGAGATTTTGGCCATCATATGACATCTCCTATGTCTATGTGTTTTGTATTGTGTAGAACTTGGCATCGTACTCTCATAATGTGTAATGATGGTGTTTGTTTGTATTGGGCTGATGTGATATTACACATGTCTATCATTATTTTTTTACTCCATGATGCACATGAGGAGGTGAAAAGGCAACAATATCTCTTGTTTCTGTAGTTACTTTTGGGGGATTTTGGCTTGTCCATCTTACATGGTGGAGATGAAGGATGGAAGCAAGAGGACTACTTTGGTGGTTCCTATTGGAATAATATGGTTTTGCATATTTTTCTAACCATATGTCTCTATTTCTTCTTTTTTATAATGTTGGAATGATGCTTGGATCCAGCAAGGCCAACAACACTAAAGATGAGGGCATGTCAATGCTCAATGAACTTCATAAAACATGGGATGTAGAAATGATTTGCGATGTGGGACTTTTTCTTTGTGAAAAGAACTACTTTATTTTATGTATCTCATGTACTGATGATGATGTTGGATAGCATATGTTTGTCACTTGGTACTTCTTGCAGAAAGAAGGACATATAACTACACAGTTGGAGGTCATTCTATGCATTCTTGAGAGACAACCTTGGAACCAAGCATGCATAACACATTGTAGCAGATGGAGGAGGCCTTCCTCATGTGCATGCCATTTGCAGTGGAACAGATGGATTTTCATCTACTTTTGCAGTTGCTTCAGGACAAGAAAATTTTTTTGAGGGAGGAATAAAATATTCCTAAATTTTCACATGATATTTGGAATATTAGAGTTCTTAATTTTCTTAATTAATTAAGTAAATTAAATGGTGGAGGGACCCATAATCCTCAAATATGAATAAGATCCACTTTCTATGTGTGAAGTTGGATTAATTAAACATAAATCTGCATAATGGAGTAGGGGAGAAACTATTAATGTGGATGGAATGGAGATCATTTCTCATTAATGAGATAGAAAATGGATGTTGAAGCAGTCAACTGAGATCATGGAGGGAAAATAATGTAAGATAATAGAGAATTAATGATGAAGTGATGGAGGAAGTAGTGCATTTAATGCACACATGATGGAGATGGTGCACATTGCATGTAGACATGATGGAGGACTTGCAGAAACAGTGCAGTCAACCATGTAGGATTATGTCCACATGAAAAACGTAGTTTAGAGGTGGGCCAAGGCTTGGGAAGGCTCACTGTGTATATAAAGAAGGTGAAGGAAAAATTAAAGGAGGATTTAGTTTATGATTTTGTGATCTGTTTAGATATGGAGTGGTATTTTGGCATTCCATCCACTCTCATGTTGTTTAGCTATGTCTGCAGTGATATTTAGCACAAGGTTTTCCCGAGCGAGAATCCCACCCTTAACCACAAAGGAATTGTGCGCATACTCTGGGAAGATATTATGATATTCTATTTAATCATCAGGCATTCATGCCATAGTATTCTTACTCTCTTAAGAACATCCATATTCAAAAATTGAGTTATTTCTGAAGATCAATTTGGGTGGAGAAGGTTGTCTCCAATATTTTAGTTGGACAACCAGTGAAGGTTTATTCCTATCACCTTGGACCTAAATATCGACATTCCCTAAGCCTCATTCTAGATCTAGCATCAGGCCAAACTTTATTGACCTCCTATCAACAACAATCCCATCAAGGATTACACAGTCCATTATTGTAGATCTGATAGAGGAAGAAAGTTTCTAGCATTTCAGCTAGGAATCCTATGAGAGATCATCCCCTCATCTCACCATAATTATTTTCATCAGCCTAAAGCTTATTGCAACACATTTCATCAAGAATTGATTCCCCCCCTCTTTTACAGTGCCATTTTCCCAGCAGTTGCATCTTCAGCTGCTGCATTTTGAGGAGGAGGAAGAAGAGACAAGATCTCAAGCTTCTAGCTTGGAGATTTGAAGGAGGGATCAACCATCAAAGCCTAGATATGGTTGTACATCATATTGCAGAAATATTATGATAATGTCTAGCTTCATATCTACATAACCTAGTAGACCATGGATCAAATCCCAAGAGGTTAAATTTCCAATCTCATAGATCTGGAATTTTCTTTCTGGGTTATCCTGGGATGCCATCATAGAGTCCAAATCTAGAATATTGGCATCATAAGAGCTCCTGAGCTCCTGCATTCCTGCACATATAGGCTCGAGGCCAAGCATAAATATTCATCTACAATGTTATTTTTGCAGAGAATAATGTTGTGTTGAAGGGTGTTGCAGTGGAGGTTTGATAACACCACTTCCGGGTTTTTTTCCCAGTAGAGGGAGCCTTCATCCTCTTAAGGGATCAGATAGGAGAATCACGGGCTAATTTCAAATATTGGCAGTTGGCAAAACTATTCCTCATCTCCTACAGTGCAGTCCCTTGCAGGAACTACGTCAATTTTCATAGAGCTGCAGCAGCAGGGTTCAAGCCCTTTTTTTTGAGTTAGTTTCCTAGGGAAAGGGCCAACCCTTCTCCCAGAAAGCTAGAGGAAGGGATTTTCATCCCTCTATTGTATTATTCAGCTATATTTATGTAATTTTGTATTAATATTGCGCTATTTCGGAGCCGAATATTCATATATTCTCTTTTTGTACTCAAGCTTTCAAGAAACCCTTGCCGAGTTATCTTTATAATGTATTAAGGAGGCCAGATCTTTATTTTCTTAGCATATTGTTCAATAACATTACAGATATATTATTATCTATCCTATTATTGCATAATCCCTTAGAAAATAACGCTATCATTTTCTTCAGAAATTTTGCATAGATTAAGTCATGGGATTTGGCTATTTTTAGGCTGATTTGAGGCCAGGAGGTATGTTTAGCTTATCAAAAGAGATTTGTTTATTTTCCTATTTTTTATGTGAGGGCCTAAATATATATGCTAAGGGAACCAATAATTATTTCTTCTTTTTAAAACGTAAATCTTTGAAAATAATGTTTTTAGGGTCAAATTGCTGCATTTTCCCCACTTGGGAGGATGTAGAAGAGCTCATTTTTTATGTTGTTACATTAATTTGATGGAAATGTGTTTCTAAACACATTTTATGATTTAATTTCTCCATGATATTCCTGTATTATTCTTATGCACTACTACATTCCAAATTTGGGATATTACATCCGTATCCAAGCACGTTCGCAACACCCTCATACACAAAGGTCTAATATCTCACTATGTTCCCAACACAAAAAAAAAATCACACTGCACTATTCTCCTGAAGCTATAATTGCTTCTCCTCTCTATCATCACTAAGGTTGTAGAGCTGAAGGAGGTCTCCTTATATAACAATGGAGGAGGAGGTTATGGGCCCTTAAATAATGGGAAAAGAGCTTATCCTTTAGATTAGTTCCTATTTCTTGGGAACAAGAAGCCTAAAGGGGAATTCATTGGCCATATCTTCAAAAACAAATTCCATCTCATCACCTCGCAAAGCTTCTAGTCATTGAAGCTTCACTTCTATTTAAAAAACTTTCCAAAAGAGGATCAGCGCGGGTCCAACATTAAGAAAAAGTGTCGATCAGTGTGGGCCTCACTGTTAGACACTGAGAGAAAGTGACAACCTTAAAAACAGTGTTGTTATAGGGGTCTTTCAAAAAAAATTTAAAGGGACATGATTTGGCAGACAAATTGTGGCTCAGGGGTATGTATTCCATGCTTGGAAAGTACACAAGTGTCACTGTATGGGTCGTTTACGATCAAGGAGTGGGGATTACAAGGATAATGAAAAATTACTGTGTAAAAATTTGTTGAACATGTTCACCTTTTGGCTCCTCTATCGATGCTTCTGGAGCATGGATCATTGGACACATGGCTTGTTGCTGTCCCACTTCATTTCAACAACTACAATGATTCTTTTTCCTCCAAAATTTTTAGGTTTCCTTGGGGCACTTTCACCTGGTGTCCCTCCGATAAGTGTTCATGGAGCCCTCACTATCGCTGGACTGTGAGGAAAGGATTTCAACATCTATCGTTGGCTGGTCACTAGTTGTATTGGAGCTTTCTCCCATTTCATTTTTGGTGTATCCGAGTCCTGTACGATGTGGAAATACCTTGGCTTCAATGGGGTTTACATTTCCTTAACCATGGATTCCGAGGCATTTTTCTTATAACCCAAGGGATAGAATTGTTCTTTAAGTGCAGTAATCAAATTTGACCATAAGGAAAGAAGGTCACCCAAATTACTATTTCCTTGAAGTTTTCTCTCACACCAAATGAGATTTGTGCCATTCAGTCAAAGAGAAGCCAACTGGATCCTTTCCTCGTCCTGCACAATTTGCTGAATCCTGTAGTAGACTTCAAGCTTCCTAATCCAGTTTTAAGTCTCTCTGCATTACTTTAACCATTATACATGGGAATATCAAATTTTACATCTAACTTAAAGAAATTTTTATTAGCTGCATTTCCTGAATTACTATGATGATGGTGAGAAGAGGAGGAGGAACTTTCACTCACTGGATGAGAAGGAGTTGCAACTCATCCATTATCTCCATGCACTGAGCCTTGTCCTTCTGAAGAATTCTCCCTTGCTTTCTCTAGTTTCTCAAGTCTCCAGAGAAATTTCTCGACCTGATCTACCATGGTGTAGAAGGTCTTGCAGAATTTGATCTCTTCCTCATTTTGAACATCGTCATGCATGTTCGTTCTCTGATGTTCACGTCTCGATTCGGGATCAAAATACCTTAATGTCCCTTCCCCTCTTCATAGCCTATCTCTAGCTAGCATACAAGCATGTAATTCACATCCAAAAACACTTGCCCTTATACCACTTGATCCAAAATATTTTTCTTGAGATTTGTCAAAGAATTACATGTGAAATTTGCAACTTAAACAATAAAAATTTAAAGGAATAAACATAAGAAGATAGAAGAAATTAAAATAATGCATGAAGACACATAATTGATATTGGAGTTCATCCAGGAGGGACTACGTCTCTAAGGCCCTCTTTCATTAAGTGGAAAAAACTAAAAGTACAAGTATAAAATTAAAAATTACACACTTATACCTCCATAGCTGAAAGTGCCTGAAAATTGGAGTCCTTAGATGAATAAATGGACAACACCATTCAATTTTTGGTTTCAAGAGGTGCAGGATCCATATAAACTTTTACAGAATTTGACAAAGTGAAAATATAGACCCTCTGTAAAATAGCTCAGCTCATGGTTCCTCCCCCCTCCTACACAAAACTCATGGTTCCACTCTCTCGATTATTGTGCCCACTCCTGGCTGTCTGGGTGCACTTATGAATTGCAGGTTTAAATAATAAAAAATTGGGCGAACTCCCCAAGGGAGTCGCCAGCCAAATTGGTGGAGATCCAAGGTTGGAGAGAGGGGGTTGGGAGGTCAAACCTTGCCCCCTCTATATTAAGGCTCAAATGGTTTTATACAAATCTATGCATTTTTTTAACGACCGATCACATTATTTTTAAATGGAAGGTGTTAGTGTCTGAATATGCATTCTGCCATCTGTGATCAAAATCACTCTATTCATCCTCATTTTTAGGTGTCCTGCTCTGAATTTTTTATTTCATTCCATTAGGTCATGCTAAGAAAAATTCACTGATGGTAGTCCTAGTCATAAAATCTCACTCTCCCTCAGAAACTCTCATTTTCTAGCCCACCTTCATGTCTTGCTCAGAATATTTTTTATTTTGAAAAATATATTTCATTATGTCTCTTGTCAGTCAAAGTCAATCATGGAAGTTAGGTCATTCAAGGTCCCACTAGGTTTCAATGTTCAAGATTGAAAATTGTACTATTTCATATTTATAAGGCTAGCAAAATGTGTGAGAGTGACTCAATAAAAATTTCATTTTCATCTACAGAATATTATCAACATCTAAATATGATATTTTTAAATTTGTAATTTTGATTTTTATGATTTTCATATCAAAATGTCATTTTGATATGAAAACATAAATGTAATTTATTTTTAAATATTTATGTAATTTTATGATTTCTATATGTAATAATTTCAATCCCTAGCTTCCAACTAAAAAAACACATGCCAAAATAAAAGAGAAAAGTGTCAAGCTCCAACAACTCCATCCCACAAGAGAGAAAAAATCAGATGAAAGGGTAATAAACAAATGTTTCAAAAAAGTGAAAAAAGACATTAGAAAAGTGGGTTTTTAAATTCAAATTCAAATTCATTTTTACGTTTATGCCTAAAACACATAAATTCAAATTCATTTTCTTCCTCCAAGTATGAAGCCAACACTCCAAGAGACAAAAATTTCAAAATTCTGAGCGAAATTGGAAAAAGAGCAAAAACCGAGGCGCAAATCAATTGTTGAGGACGCAAAGTAGTTGCTGAGGGTGAAAATCAATTGCTAAGGGTGAAAATACATTGCTAAGGGCACAAATAGCCTGGATAGGGCACAAATGAGCAGCAAGCTCAGAAAAGCATCCAAGTGATTAGAATTTCCTTGCAAAGCTCCTCCACTAAGTCATTCACCTCTAGCAATACAATAAGAGGCATTTTACATCACAAATCACCTTCTTAAGTTATATATGTTGAAGTTTTTCATGTTGAAGTTGTAATTTGGTGTTTTCTTGAAGTAAAATCCTAATGTTTCTCCCTTTCATTCATAAAAGCCAAAATCCCATTTTCCTTACACTCAATACCATCTCTACACTATCGAAAATCATTCCCTAATCCCTGTTATCATAATCCCTCTCCCTAAACTACTAATTCCTAAAACCCTAAGCCCTAGGTGTTATTTTGACCTAGGCTCCGAAATCCCAATTCCTATCACTCTTTCATTCCTATTCCCTTCCCCATTCCTCATATCCTTAAAACATTACTCCCTATACCCTCCCCATATCATATATACCTATCAAACATATCCCTTAGTTTTTGTTTCCCATCTCCCTTTCCCATTTCTCTTCCCTAATCCCTAGTTTTTTAACAAAAACACCATGGTAACATAAGATGAAAACACGTCATTCATTGAAGGAGAAGAAAGAGAGATAAGGAGGTCACATAGAGGAGGAAGAGTGATCAAAATTGAACTTTCTAACACCGAAGAAATCTTAGATTATCCATTGAATGTCGCATGCTTCATCCATGTTGCCTAGTATGATTTTTGTGAGAAAATTTAGAGGGTTAAACACCACCCCATGCTAACTAGACTGTTCATATCAAGATTCCATTGCAAACAAGTTAAATTAGTTCGGGTCACTTTTACCTTATCTATTTTTGTCATTTTATATGCTACAGGGATCCAAGATGTTGGGGAGAAATGGTTAAAGAAAGGAAGGTTGAAGAAACAGGATTTTGACTTCTTCCTAAAACTAAGACACCAAAATCAAAGAAATAATTTCTTCCATTTTTCACACCTCTTGGACAGATATGAACCTATGATGAATATTATAATGATATATTTCTCATGTGAAGGAATAATTTCAAGGCTCTATTCCTATCACATCCAACTCTTGATGCATTTCACTAAGGTAAGTATGCTTAACGTGCCCTATTATCTTTTCTAGAGTATAGATAAGATGGCATACATTGCCTAGAAGAAGGGTTATGAGCACCAAATGAAAAGACTATTCCATCATTCTCTCATAAAATTCATAGTCACCCATCATCTAAATCAACTTAATATTGCATGGAGTACCTTCATAGAAAATAATATATTCATTGAGCCATCCATTCAGCATGCACAAACTGTCCCTTCATCAACTCATCCCATGAATCACTCATCATCGACAAATCATTCCCCTTCACTTCCTTCATCTTAGTCTCACCAGGATCATTCATCTCCATCTCATCATGATTTTGGGTCACCTAGCAGGATAGATGACATTCAGCCTATGTGGGCTAGTATGGTTGAGGTTGAGCCTTTCACAAAAGCCTACTAGAGAGGATATAGGCATGTGTTTCCCTCACTTGGAGTGAAAGGGGCCATGCCTTCTACATCAACACAACAGGTGGATAAAATTAAAGAGAAGGCCATTGAGCTTGTCATTCACCATGAGGAGGAAAATCATGAAACAAAAGATGCATTTTAGTTGTTTGACCTAGATAAGGATGACAATGATAAAATCACAAATGCTACTATCGAAGGTAAGGATGCCAAGATTAGTGAGCTTCAGACTAATATTGACAGGGCTAGATATGTTTTACACTTTCTTGAGAAATAAAATGAGTAGTTGAAGACCAAATAGGTCATTGATGAGGTGAAGTACTTCACTACTCAAAGGGAGGCTCAAAATACTCAAGCCATGCTAGATGAAATAGTTGAGAAGTATGGTTTGATTTATGGTGAAGAAAAATAGGTACCAAGGAAGAGGCCTAGAACTAGAGGGCTCAAAGGAGCTCTATCTCTAGAGAGACAAAGGGAAGCTAAGCTACTTGATCAACTAACCCTAAATGAGCATCTTTCCATAGTGATAAATCAAAACAGGGAGACATGGATTGATAGATCCAATCAACACTTGGAGAAGCTACTAGAGAGGGAAAATTAAGATAATGACTTCTTGAGGAGGAAGGTCAAACTCCATGCCCCAAAAGAGAAATTTGCATTGGCCAAGATCAAATAATCCATTGCCAAAATTGAAGAATTGAATAAGGAAGAGGAGAAAACATTGGACATCCTTGTTGAAGCTTCCTTACAAGCTTAAACACATCATCATTAGCCATTCCAACAATTCTGAGGAATTTCTAATTTTTTTTCTAAATTTGGAAATATATGTGTTTTTTGAGAAAATTAATTAGCATAAAATTGGGCATTTGTGTAGCACCCTAGGTGCTACACAAATAATTGGAACACTTTTTGAGGAGAAGGAAGGTATATTCTCTTTCTATTTTTCTAACACTATTCTAATGCAATCTGAAACTTCATGAACATCCTCTATTTCTACTAATTCACAATCTACATCATTTAATACATAATCATTGTACAATATGAAGGACTCTTATTCTGTATGTAGAATGTTGATAGGATGATTATTAGGCCTTTCCTTATTTTTTATAATGTATTTCATTTTAGTCTCACGATATAGTTTTCTCATTTGACCAATGACAGGAATGGTAGCATAGGAAAATTCCATTAGCAATGTACCTCTCAACTTAGACCCCCAGGATCTTGACAACAACATATGGAAACGTGGTGGAATATCAACGACTACCACGTCCATAAGGACATTTTTGGCTGGAATTTTCTCTAGAGAGACAACTAGATATTTAATTGCACCCAAACAATGGACATGACTAGAATGGAAAGAATGGACAATTTATGGCCAAGCTTCTGTTGGAAATATTGAGAGGGGGGTTGACTCAGTATTCCTTTAAATTAGAGCATTATTTAATATTCAATTATTATCATTGTTTCTACAATAGCAGCAAACAACAGGAACACAAATGCACACAGTTTTTAAGGTGGAAACCCACTCCGGAACAAAAACCACCTAATGCTTTTCTAATAATTCTTAATATTCAACTCCAATTGGAATAAAGCTCCAAATTCCTAGAATCTAGAAAATCATTATTCTCGAGCTCCCACTGGATGGATGCTCCAATGCCTAAGATTCTTCAGTAGTCAACTGAATGGATGCCCCAACACCCAATGAGCTACAACTCACCCTAGCACCACCCTACCACCCTATAGAGGAACAAAATAAGAATGGACTCCCGTACCAAGGAAAATGGTCCACTTTACAATGATATAGAATGGTGTAGAAGAAGAATATATACTAGACCATAACCCCAACTTTGACACAACCACCTAATGATGATTCTAGACCTCCCAACACTACCTCTTCAACCCTTGGTAGATAGACACTACTACAATTTTTACAATAATGTATTTACAATGACTTAGTACAATGATACCTTTACAATGATTGTATGCAGTGCTGCCCACTTGAAGACTTCACATGATGAAATTATTGTTGTTGTTATGAACCTTGGTTGCTTCTCTTGTCATGCTACCCTCTGCTACACCTTGCTTTGCTTTTCTAGCATAGAAAGTCTGGTCCTTTGCAACCCTTGACAACATGTGATCTATATTTTTCTTGCCTTATATGAGCACGATATTGAATATGGTGTATCTGTATTATTTTAGATCCTCAATATCTAATTTTTGGTCTTGTAGTATTCCTCTGAGTCATATTTCCAATGCCACAGGTCTGACCCAATTTTGATTCTTCAAGAGAGAGTTATACCCAATCTCTCACAATGCCCTAATTATGGACTGTTTCAGCAGAGCACAATTGTATGGCATGCCACGTGTGATTGTTTCTTCATTTGGCCATGAGATTGATAAAGAGAAAATCAAAGAATGTGCACTATCTGCCGCATTTTATGGAATTCCAATCCGATACTCAGAGGGAGAGCTATGATGAGTTTACAAAGGTCACTTCTTTGAGATGGATTTCAGGAGCCTGTAAAAGTGCTGACTTCCACAGATCATATCGCAAAAAATATTGCGCACCTTGATCTGAAATTTTTACAACATATTCGTCAGGATTTCACCTTCACCTCATAAAAATTTCAGCTTCTGAACCTTTGTAGAAAAAAATTGAGAGTGAAAATTCCAAGATTACCTATTTCATATGGCCGAATCCCTTTCCTAAGGAGGAAATGAAGATCACAATTTATATAAACACTTAAGTTGAGAGGGGCTTCAACAAGTAAACGTGGGAGGGATTTTAGGAGCTTAAAAAATATTATTTATTACTTTTCAATGACCCATGCCCCAACCCCATGGAGTTTTAGCCCACTAACTGGGGGTACAAACTTCAAACATGAATATCTCTCAAACCGTGAAGAATTACATGGCGTGCCATATATCAACAAAAACATCTCGACAAGTAGAAACCATCAAAATCATTATTGACCCAGAATATATTAATTTGGTAGGTAAAAATTCCCATGCAATATTTGGTTAGCCTCTGGTGCTGCTTGGGTTGACATCAATGACACCCGCTGATCAAAAATCTTCCCCTTTGGCATTGATGGCAACACAAGTACTCCCCCTGCGATCATGACACCTCTTCCTACAAAATTCTTTCCCATTTTGACATAAATTGAAAAGGGTAACTCCCCATCAGATACAACCATCGTGCGGACCTATACACACTTTCACTCCCCCTGACACACAACCTTCCTACAAACCTATACTCTAATTCCACTCCCCCTTTATATTCTAAGAAAAAAATAAAATA
The DNA here is from genome assembly GCA_034641835.2 of Pinus albicaulis. Lineage (NCBI taxonomy): Eukaryota > Viridiplantae > Streptophyta > Pinopsida > Pinales > Pinaceae > Pinus > Pinus albicaulis. The sequence continues at coordinate 333,234,641 of CM076577.1, read as the reverse complement.
TAATGAGAACTTGGGATAATCCCAAGCTTCTGGAGAAGATATTCCAATGTTGGCAAATATTTAATATGTGATTATTTTGGTGCTGCTTGGAATGTTGCTACTTTTCTAACTACTTTCATAACATCTTCTCGGGAGGCTATTACATAAAGAAGACTACTAATCATAGATCTGTACAACCTTTGATCCACATCCTTAGATGAGTCATCTATGTTCAATTTGCAACCTGTTAACATTGGAGTAAGGATGGGTTTGCAATCTTCCATTTTAAATTTCTTGAGCATTTCTTTGATGTACTTGGCTTGACATATAAATATTCCTTTCTCTTGCTGAGATATTTGAAGCCATAAGAAGTATGTCAGCTCACCAAGTAAAGACATCTCGAAATTACTTTGCACCTTTGTAGCAAACTTATTACTTAGTCAATCGTCATTGCTACCAATTATTGTATCATCCTCTTTAGCTATTAGACATGCTTTAGTTGCTTCATCCAGGACATATATGTCATTTGGAGCTCGAATTGTTGTAGCCACAATTTCACCATACAAGCCTTTCTTGATTTCACATTTCGTGGAGTTGAATAGTATTGTGTGCCCTTGATCACACATTTGTCCAACATTGAGCAGATTGTGATTCATGTTTCAACCAATAGAACATTTTTGGCTAGAGCATATTTGCTTCCGAGAGTGATAGTGCCTGATCCTATAACATTTGAAGATCCATCATTTCCAAAGGGCATGGTTCCATCCTTCTTCTCTTTCAGAGATACAAATTTATTTCTATCTCCAGTCATATGCGTTGAGCAACTGCTATCAACATACCACACATATTTGTTCTTTTGAGCCTTGAAAGTAAGAGCACAATTATCATTCTTCTTCTTCTTCCATGTTCGTTCGTTCTATCGCTTTGAAGATTCTTCTGGAGGATTTTCCAGTCTGCAGTCCTTGGCTATGTGTCCAAAGTTTCGACATTTGTAACATTCAATATTATTTCTTAAATGTTAAAATATATTGATGTTTTGTTGAGCCTTGGGAGGTTCATATTTGACATATATCCTAGAATTGTATTCGTTCCTAGGGTACGTGTGACATTCTACAACTTTATGACCAAATTTTCCACATGAAGAATAGTAGCCATAAAAAATATTTTGGTACTTGGATGGAAATTTTCGTCGAGGAATTGTCTTCCAAGTCTATTCTTGCAAATTTTGTCCAATGAAGTCTATATGCATGTCAGATCTCATAGCTTCATTTTATTTTGTTGTAGAAGGTCCTGCTTCTTCTTCTTTGTAACCGATTCCAGTTTTGTCATTGTAAGATCATTGATTGTTGATGAGTTCTTCCAATGCCCTTGAGATGTTGGCATACTTTTGGATAGTTTTTCCTTTCTTCACTTCCTCACGCAACGAGACTACTTTGACTTCTAATTCTTCCCTTTCTTGGTTTATTTCTTCCAACTTCTTTTGAAGTGACTCTTTAATGCATTTTTGTTCTTCAACTTCAATTTTGAGACCTTGAACTTGTTCTTCAAGAGTATTGGAACGGATCTTCTCCACCTTGAGATATTTTATAAGCTTGATTGCTTCCTCATAAAATTATTCTATGTTCCATGCTTCTTCTTCGTTGTTTGATACCTCTTTTTTATTGTGCTTGGGTTTATTTTTCTTGGCCATAAACAATACTCTCTCATTGCCTTCTTCTTCACTGTCATTGTCTTCATTGGATGATGAGCTTTCTTCTTTAGAGAGAAAGTTCCTTTTGGATCCTTGATTGTTGAATTTCTTAAAGCCTTTCTTTCCTTTTGAGTTGCCATTACTTCTGTTTGGACATTTTCCTGCAAAATTCCCAACCTCATTACAGCTGAAACATATCAATGGAAGTTTACCTTTGAATTGTCCCTTACCAATTTTTAGTTTTCTAGTGAAGTAAGCATATTCTTCATCTGAAATACCTTCTCCATCATCTCTCTTTTCTTCACACTTGCAGGTGCATGTCATTTCAATTGAAGTTTGTTTGTCCTTATTGGTTTTCTTAGATGCAATGAACACAGTTTCTAGATTTGAAGTGCCCTTTTCTTCATCAAGTCTCATTTCATATGCTATGAGAACTCCATGTAATTCTTCCTTGCTGAGTTTGTCCAGATTTTTAATGTATTCTAAGATAGATACCTTTGGGTTGAATCTCATGGTAACATTATAAGAATCTTCTGTATAATAGTATTCTCGTCAACTGGCTCTCCCAATCCTTCTAGAGTATTGGTTATTTCATCATCGTATTGAAAGTATGTAGCAATGTTGCAATCTTCTTTCATTTTGAGTTGCTCAAATTTTGCTCTATAGATTTGAAGTTTTGCTTCTTTGACATTTGATTCACCTGCATATATATTCTCAAGCTCGTCCCATACATTTTTGGTAGTTTTAGAACTAAACACCTTATGATAATCATATTCAATAAGTCCCAGTGATAATAATATTCTTTTCTTTTGCATCATTTACCAAATTCTTCTTACCTTGTTCATCCGTAGTTGATGTAAATCTATTTAAAACAGTGTCCCATACTTCGTAACCTTGCGCCAAGAGATAGACCTCCATTCTTCCTTTCCAGAGTGCATTATTATTTTCATTGAATAGAGGTAGATCATTCTTAGTATGCTCCATGACCTCCTTCTAGTTGTTAAACTGCTATTGAAGGAACCAAACTCTGATACCAATTGTTGGAAATACTGAGAGGGAGGGGTGAATCAATATTCCTTTCAATTAGAGCATTAGTTAATCTTCAATTATTATCAGTTTTTGTACAATGATAGCAGCAAGCAAGAGGAACACAAGTGCACACAGTTTTTAAGGTGGACACCCACTCCAGGACAAAAACCACCTAATGCTTTTCTAATAATTCTTAATATTCAACTCCAATTGAAAATAAAGCTCCAACTTCTTAGAATCTAGAAAAGCATTCTTCTCCAGCTCCCACTATATGGACGCTCCAATGCCCGAGATTCTTCAGTAGTCAAATGAATGGATTCCCCATAACCCAATGAGCTACAACTCACCCTAGCACCACCCTACCACCCTATAGAAGAATAAAATAAGAATGGACTCCCATACCAGGAAAAATTGTCCACTTTACAATGATATAGAATGATATAGAAGAAGAATATATACTAAACCATAACCCCAAATTTGACATAACCACCTAATTATTATCATAGACCTCCCAACGTAGCCTCTTCAACCCTTGGAAGATAGACACTAGTACAATTTTTACAATAATGTATTTACAACGACTTAGTACAATGATACCTTTACTATGATTGTATGTAGTGTTGCCCACTTGAAGACTTCACATGATGAAATTATTGTTGATGTTATGAACCTTGGTTGCTTCTCTTGTCATGCTACCCTCTTCTACACCTTACTTTGCTTTTCTTCTGTAGAAAGTCCGGTCCTTTGCAACCCTTCACAACACATGATATAGCTTTTTCTTGCCTTCTAGGAGCTCGATATTGAATCTGGTGTATCTCTATTATTTCAGATCCTCAATATCTAATTTTAGTTCCTGCAGTATTCCTCTGATTCATCTTTCCAATGCCATAGGTTTGACCCAATTTGGATTCTTCAAGAGATATTTATACCCAATATCTAGATATGATGTAATTATGGATTCTTTCATCTAAGCGCACTTGTACGAAATACCACGTGTCATTGTTTCTTCATTTGGCTCTGAAATTGATAGACTGAAAATTACAGACTGTGCACTATCCACCACTTCTTATGGAATTCCAATCTGATACCAAGAGATAGAGTTATGATGAATTTACCAGGGTCACTTCTTTGAGATGAATTTCAGGAGCCTAAAAACACCCTAAATTCCACAGATGATATCTCCAAAAATATTGTGCACCTTGATCTGAAATTTTTACAGTAGCTTCCTTAGGATTTCGGCTTCACCTCATAAAAATTTCAGCTTTTGAAACTTTGTATAAAAAATTTTAGAGCGCAAATTCCATGATGACCTGTTTCATATGGCTGAATCCCTTTCCTAAGGAGGAAATGAAGATCACAATTTATATAAATGATTAAGTTGAGAGGGGCTTCAACATGTGAATGGGGGAGGGATTTTAGGAGCTCAAAAAATATTAATTATGAATTTTCAATGACCCATGCCCCAACCCCATGGGGTTTTATCCCACTAACTTGGGGTACAAACTTCAAACATGAATATCTCTCAAAACGTGAATAATTACATGGTTTGCCATATATCAATGAAAACATATCGACAAGTAGAAACCATCAAAAACATTATTGACCAAGAATATATTAATTTTGTAGGTAAAAGTTCCCATGGAATATTGGGTGAGCCCCTGGTGCTTCTTAGGTTGACATTAATGGCAACCGCTGATCAATAGCTTCTCCATGATAGCTTTAGGTATGAGGTTGTGGGAGGCCTCGGTGTCTAAAATAGTGTTATGAAGGATGAATTGATGAACTTTAAGACTCAAGTAAAATGGTGGGACCTCACTATCTTCATGGGATTTGTATTTATCAATTTTTACCAATTAAATAAGATAAATAGACACCTTTAACATCAAAATTTCTGACTCTAAACTAAAAGACATAGTTTTATCTACCTCTTTTATGATAACATCCCTTTTCTAAACATGATGTTTTGGTGCAGCTTCTTTTCTCTAAATATCTCTTTCTTTGACACATGCACTTGTATAAGGTTGATCACTTCTGTTCTGATTCGGAGCTAAAATCTCTTTACCCTTATTTTCAACTTGTATTGGTGGTGCTTCTTTTGGCTAAATTGTCTTCTTCAGAGGTGGATTTATTGGAACATCACAACCTCTTAAGGTATACTTCCTTTGCTAGGAACTCAATGCATTGAGGTATCCTCCCTAATAATCATCAGATTCTACTTCTAACTCATGATCATTTTCCATTATGAAATTTTTATCATTAGGTGAACTTGTTTTTTCCACATATTCCTCTACCTCAGTGAGAAAGATGGGTTGACCATCGGCTGTGAAAGAAGGTTCTCCTCTGCTGTTGGTTCTTCCTCTTCATCACTCTAAGCATATTTCTCTTGAAGTAGAATTCTTATTTGATGTTGTTTCTTTATTTAAGGAGCTCTTTACTCTCTCTGCTTTATTGAGAACCGAGGTTGATGCTGATGTCCTTGAAAGTTTAGATTTCTGTTTTTTGGCTCTGTCTGTCTATCTGAAATAGACATCTTATCGACCATTCTCTCCATGGTTTTAAGAAAAGCATCAAATTTAGTATCTGATGAAGTGGAAGGTTCCTCATGATAGTTACTTTGCATTAAGTTTTAAGTTTTGTATTTTTGATCAAAATATTAGCCTCAACACTCACTGAATTTTTTATCATCTCTTCAAGGGTAGTGGGATTTATTTATCTCAATGATTAGGCCATATTTGGGTGGAAAGCATCACGATAATGTAGAAGGGATAATTCAGGAGGTTGTTTCATTTCATTTTGGATGGAATTGTAGATTTTTAGGTATAGAGAATTGTAATCAGGCACTGATTCATTAGGATTGTGCTTCAAGGAATCATATTCACAAAGGATTTGTAAAGGGTTTTTCTTCTCATCCCACATGGCTAGGAAGCATCAGTTAGTTCATCAGGAGTCCTAATAGAATTAAATGCTAGGGAAATAAACCAAACTTTAACTTCACCGAAAAAAAATTATGTGATGATTCGCATCTTGGCATCATCTGCATCTAACTCCTCAAGATCTATGAAGGTTGCAATTTTGGCCATGTGTTGATGGGAAATTACTTCATAGTTTTCATCGAACAGGGGAAGCCCTTGGCCGTATCCTTGAGGTAGATCAACAAGATTACCAAGGAGAACTAAATGTCCAAAACGAGCAATAATTCATGTTGAATGTGGTGGAGGGAGTGGAACGAGGGATGGATTAGTCCGAGGAGGTCCTTGATGGGGAAGTTGCGATGATGATGGAATCGATGATGAAACAGTAACATTTTGGGAAACTTGTGGTATTGATGTTTATCATTGCCTTTTATTTAGTTTCATATGTTATAATTTATTGTATTCTTTTTCACTTCATTTCTATGATATTTTCAAGTTTGATATTCATAATGCATGCTTGCTCATTCTTTGTTTTGGGGAATTGGTCATAGTTTGTCTATTTTCCTCTATCAAGGAAGAATACATCTCCCATGCTCTACCTAGCTTCTCCTCAGTCTAAAAACCATTCCATCACAATAATATTTAAGTGATAAGCCTTGTGCCTACCTTTCCCCATTGATCCATGCAACACTATCTGATTTTCCCTAACCTAGCCTTCCTTGAACCAATTCCTTAATCTAGTGATTCCCCAACCAAATCAAATTCCAGCAACCCCCTGCACTATATATCTAGCCCAAACCCTAATTTCTCTAGCCCTCCTAGCTATGATCCTTTTGGAGAGATCCCTCTCCAGCTTGATAGGAATAGCTATCAAGTAAAAATCTTGGTCTGTGGTTACCTCTGTTGGGATTCCTTCTTCAGCCTTTGGAATCTGGCAGAGTGCTAACAGCACGTTTGGTATGTTATTGGGGGGGGTGGGGGGGGCTTGCATGGGGAAGCCCGCTCGAACCCTCCACTGGCACAATATCCAAATACAGAGTGTAGGTTGGGCGGTGGGGTTAAAAACCCCCACCCACCCATTCAGTGTGGTGTTGGGATATGTATGCAATGGGTACGGGGTCCGTGGTGGTCACAACCTATCAAACTCTTATATTATATGTCGTCTGGATGTGTGGTGGCCGACGCAGGTCATGGCCTGCCAAAATTTAATATATATATAATGTGTATATATGTTGTTTTAACAGTGGGATGGCAGGGGTGGTGGCCAGCCACCCCATTTTTTTAAATTTTTTTTTTTTATTAACAACCAAGTGACTTTTAAAAAAATTCAAATTTGATCGTAGGAGTCAAACTAAAGAGGAATTTTTTTTTCTTGGAATCTAGTCAGAGCTAGCTAGAATTTGATGGTTGGAAAAGGTCAAAAATCTGCCTTCCTTAAGCCTACCCAGTCACCAAGTTAACCCTAAACTTTGACTGCTCCTAACTCCTTCATACGGACTCAGAATTGAGTTTCATCTACGTTGTTGGAATCATAGAGGCGAGATATTTGACCTGAAACTATCTTTTTTATATTTATGACACTTTTCTTTTTTAGCCTTTGTACTTAAGTCACTTGTACCTGGACCTGTTCGATCCACCTAGATCAATGAAAAATGTAGCTCCAGTTAGTATATTTTTAGCATTCACAACCTTCCAAGTCTCTTTGTTCAAACATAATTTTTTCTCCTCATCAATATGTCAGCATTGTGTTTTCTTGTAGCTCAAATAATCTAGATGTCTTTAGGTGAGAAAGCTCATTTGAGTTTTAGTGAAAAAATTATAGGGTAGGTTTCAAGTATTATTAATTTGTTAATTTGAATTGAAATTTGAGGCGCATCGAGCCTCTTCTTGTACAAATTATCATTTGTAAATACTTAAAAAAAGGTTCAAATTTTCAGCCAGAGAGGCTATTTGAATGTGTATATTTTATTGATATATTTACGAGCTAAATGAAATAGTGCTTTTATTTTGAAATTTGAGATTCATCATGGTGTTTATGTTCAATATGTTTTTCCTGTATATCATTTCCATTATTACATTTTTCTGCTAAGTATTGTCTGAGAGTAAGTGGTTGGAATTTATCCATGTTAGATGCTCCTTTCACACTAATGATGCTTCTTATGTGTTAAATGTTACTTTTAGAGAATTCATCTTTATTTGATGCTCTGTTTAGTAATTAATTTTGGTGTCCTTTCTTCTAAATATGCACTAGATATTCCTCCATTTATTGATTCTTGTAGTGTAGTGGGCTTTCTTCCCTTTTCCATCTGTCATTTCATGTCATTTATCTAGCTAAACATAAAATCTACTTTGCCTCAAATTTGTAGAAAGAAACCAACCTTGCCTCCTCTAGACGAATAAAACTTAAGTATGAAATAGCGCATAGCTTCAATACATGGATATGATACGAAATAAATAATAATTAAATAAGAACAAAATAATAGCAGAGACATAAAATTTCACAAAAAATGCTTCTCAAGCCTGAATGTATTTTATTTCTCACTCAATAATGATAATAATACAACATATAAATACATCAAGAATATGTCTCAATATAATGTGTCTATCTTGGACACACAATCACTCTGGTTGAGTAAATATCTCAGCCACACACTAATCTATGAGCCTAAATAGTTGGAGATAATCTCTCAACCAACTAGACCTAAACAAACTCCCAAGTTTGAGGAACAGTCACATTTTCCAGTACAGAGGTAGGAATAAATCCAATTTTTATGATTTTAATTGTTTTCGATTTTTTTATTGTTTTATGTGTGAGTGAGGCTAACATTATCCTACATGCCTTTTATCTATAATTTGAAAAATCCAAGTTGTAGAAATCATTGGTGTTTGCCAAATTATTATGTGATTTTCCCTATACTTAGAAGAAACCATCATAGAGGATTATATTCCATATGAATCACTCTTTCTTATCAGTAATTTACAGCCTTGGTATGGATATATTATTACGTATTTTCAAACCCATAATTTTCAGCCAGAATTTCTTAAACCGACTATCTTTGTATTCTATACCAATCTCAAAAATACACTATTGTTCGAAATACACTTTATTTTCATGGTGTTAGTTCCATCTTTAGAAGATAATTGATTCATGAGGAAGTCAAAAATGAATTAAATTACTATCATTCTGGAGCCTATCATGGTCATATCTTAGGTTTTTCCAGTTCCTAAAAAATATTGCGCACTCGAAATTTATTTCCTTCGATGTTAAATTATTGTATAACTATGATCTAGAAGTGGCACAATTCCGAAATTTACCATCGCAAAATGCATGAAACTACATCTCCTATTCATCCAATCATTTTTGGCGGTCCTTTCTCCATATGGGGCATCAATTTCATTACATGCAATCCTAAATCGGATGGGGGTCATGGGTATATTATCCTAGTTGTGGATTATTTTACAAAATGGGATGAGACGATGCCTGAATATGAGGATGATCGCTAAACTAAAAGCATTTTCATATTCATTCATGTGATTTATAGATTTCGAGTTTCACAAGCAATCATCACAGACAATGGTAAACATTTTCAAAACTGTATGATGAAAGAAATTTCTGCAAAGCTAGGCTTGCATCATGAAAATTTAGCTCCATATTTCCTGCAAGCGAATGACTAAAGAGAAGTTTCAAACAAGGTTTTGACTACCATGATTAAATGGATTTTCGAAATTAATAAATGAAATTTGCATATGATTATTTTTCCAACCTTGTTGGTATACCATACCTCAACAAAAACTTCGATCAGTTTTACTCCCTTCCTATTGGTTTACGCTCTCGAAGCAGTCTTGCTTATTGAATGTGAAATCCCATATTTGAAACTAGAAATCGAATTATTACGAGCCACTTCTGCAGATTAGGAAATTTGTTTATAATTAGCAGGACTAGATGAGAGTCATCGTGATGTCGCACTAGATAATGAGGCTCATAAGAAATGGGTTAAGGCACATTTTGATCAAAATGTAAATCCTCGATCATATTCAAAACATTACCTAGTATTGGTTTATGATCAAGAACATGATAAATTAGGTGTCGGTAAATTCGAGCCCATGTGGCATGTTCCTTATATTTTAAAACGTGTATTGGAAAAAGGGTCTTATGAGCTAGTTGATTAGATGAAATTTCTTTAGGAAAGCCTAGAAATTGTCTTATCCTAAATATATACTATGCTTAATTCACTCCGTGAATAATTTTTACTTTACTGTATCATATTTTTTATGAGTGTGCAACAGTTTTGGCATCCTTTTATGATTTTCTTCTACTCCTCCTACTCATGTTGTATTACACTTGATTTGCAGATGTAAACACTCCCTCACACTTGCATTGGATTTTTCGATGGCGTTAGTCATAGTAATGAGGATTTTCCTTCTGAAACTTGGGTTATTTATTCATCCAATAATGAATTAGTTAGTATTCATGGAATATGCCTTGGTCAAATAATGAATAACATCGTAGAATATAGTGTAGTTATTGAGCTATTGTGTGATGCAATTTCATTAGGCATTCATCGATTGACCATTACCTTAGATTCTCCACTCATACTATTCCATTTAAATAATGTCTATTCAGTAAGAAGTTCCACAATGTTAAGATTTGTTTCCCATGTTTCTCTCTTGGAGAGAGAGTTTGATTACAATTAATATCAACACTTTTTAATATATTTAAACACATTAACTGATGCATTGGCTAATTATGTGTTAAAGTGATATTTTTAACATTTGTAAGAATGAAAAAAAAAATTCATCCACATATTGAATAAGATAAACTGAGATAATAATAGTAGTTTCCATTAATCAAAATGTTTGTAAAAGGTGCGGCTTTACAAAATTCCATCCAAAACATATGACGCCCCATGGCCTTTCTTATCTGAACATGTCGATACATAAATATAAATATAAATATAAATATATATATATATATATATATATATATATATATATATATATATATATATATATATATATATATATATATATATATATATATATATATATAATATATATATATATATATATATATATATATATATATATATATATATATATATATATATATATATATATAGAGAGAGAGAGAGAGAGAGAGAGAGAGAGAGAGAGAGAGAGAGATACCTATAACTAGTAGCTAAGAATGGTGATCATGGTAGTAGAAAATGGAGTGAACTGCTCATTGTAGAAAGCGACTGATCAATAGAGGAAATCCCACCACATGCCTCTGGTAATGGAGAGGAAAATAATCAATCTCACTATCTGGGATGTCCAGAGTCAACCTCTCCTCGTTTTTCTTGAGATCAGTCAAAGCCCTTTTTGCATCAAGGTTTGGTACCACAAGAGTTGCTAGCCGATCACCACATCTGTCAAACTGACGTAACGCTACTAGTATAATTGGGTCCCAATCTGTATGATTATTTCATATAGTTATTCATGGATGTCAAAAAAAATTTGAAAACACAAAAAAACCAAAATTTGAAATTTCTACCTATGTCACCCCACTACATTCTTACTAGAAGTGGGATATCTCGATCACCAGTGTAATACATGCCTACATATGGAAATTCCTTTATCATGATGATTTTTCATTCTAGCCACCCAAAAAACTCAGGAGTGTATCTCAAAACTTGTCCATTAACACCTATGTGGTGTGCAATCAATGATACTCACTAAAGCACATGAGGATCTCAAGGCCCTCCTGCATCTGCAAGAACCTATTGTGGTGCAAGAATGGGAATCCTATCTAGAGAAAACGAGATCACAATGGCACTATACCCATTTTTTTTTAATTTTCAAATATTTTCTCGAGTTAGGTTCCCTTTGAGATTTGTGACAACCCCTTCACACCAGTTTAAAATGGTTGGTTGTGAAAAATCCACTAAAATATGAATTTGGACCTTAGTGAGTGAATGAAGCACCGCACTTCGACAGAATTGTGAAAAAATAAAGGAAATGGTTATCAAAGGAAGCCTCTCAATGGTTTTGATGTCAATCCGTCAATCTTTAAGTTCTCACCCTTGAAAATAATGTTTTCTTAGGTAACTTGTTTTTGTTTTCACCTAGTCTCTTCCCATATAATGAGATATAAATCTCTATGTGGGAAATCTTAGTTAGAAAATAGATTTCATCTACATCTATGGTAAGCCTTTAGTCTCCTCTCAGGAAACATTGTTCCTAAAAATCCCATGTTCTCACCATCCATGTAAGTAAATCTAGATGAGCCTTCATACCCAAGATATCGAGAATTTGTACAAACCATAGTTTCTTAATTCTTGTAGTGTTGTTGGATCATTTAGAGCTTCGAAATATTGATCCTCCTATTCTATTTCCCTCCACTCCATATTTTCAAGTCAAAATCTTGAAAATAAAAATAGAGGAGGATTAGATAAGAATGTGATAATTTTTGAAAAAATATCTGGGCGATTTATTAATGTTTTTAACCATGTGTGTTCTATGGGACCGTATTTTATAGAGGAGTGTGTTTGTGTGCTTTCAATGAAGAAAAACTGAAAAAATCACAATTTTACGTGTAACAAAAGAGTTTGGGATGTGCAGGCCTGACGAATGGTAAATGGGCATCCCCGAGGGCAGAATTTAAATTAATAAAACTTCCCAAAATTTTAGAATTTACATTGAATGAAGAATAGAAAAAATCAAAATGAATATAATGGAAATATCTCTTATTTGAAGAACCCAGTTCATGATTTGGTCCACCGATTTGCTCAGAATCGACGTCTGAAGCTTTTCGGTAAAAATTCCTTCTCAATGGTTCTGAAATGGTAAAAACACAAATGGTAAAAATATTTTTACTTTATCAATTGTAATAGGCATTTTAGGCTAATAAAATAATATTTTATGCCCTTGACCTTTGGAAAATCACAATTTTAATTTTTTTATCATATTTTTCAGAAATATGATGAATTTTTTAGTTTAAATGTGAAGAACATAGGTTTAATTATAAAAATGAATTATTTTTGTGATGAGTAAAATTTTCACTTTTTCGGGCTCTTTAAAAATACGAAAAATTGAAATTTGGAGTTTCGTTTTAATATGTTTTCAGACTTTGTTAACATGAAAAGATGGCCATGTACTTGAGAATTTGAACTCAAAAAAATAAATGAACAATTGTATATTTATTATAAGTTTACCCCTTTTCGAGACTGAAATAGAGTTCTCTCCTGCATTATTATACTCTTTTCCTGGCTTGAGAGACTAAATTCACAAAAAAGGACATTTGGAGTTTATTTATGTTTCTCTCTTGACTTCCTAAAACTAAAAAACATTGAGTTTTACTTTCTCTAGCTTGTTAAAATTTGTGTTTAATGATCTGAATTATTTTTCTTTTCGCGTCTTTTCAAACTCTTTAAATATTAAAACGACATCAAGTTATCCCTTCACTATTTTCGTAAAACATAAACAGTTCAGGACTGGCCCATCACAATGAGACCAAAACACTCCTTCCTATGGTATGTTAAAAATAATCCAAAGGACTCATCTAAAGGATGAGGATACACAACAAGAATATGTTATCATCCTCAAGCTTGCACAAAAATAAAGAGGTACTTTCCAGTAATGGCTGAGGTAAAGTGGGAAGAAATATTCATTTGTGTATTACGAAAGGAAGTATATCACTCTTGAACATGAAAGTCCATCAAATTTGTCTATGTGTTAGGAAATATATTTGCTTCACAACTAATCAGACATTATTGAAAGTATTCAGTTCTTTTTGGGTATTATATTTGAGTCAAATTTTTCCAAGTCAAAATGTCATGTCACTGATATGTTCAATAGAAGTCCAACCTCAGTTAAAATTACCTTGCAATTTGTAGGCTTCAATGGAATCTACCATTCCTGAGTCAGTCTGGGATCATTCAAAATTTTGTCTTCAAAAATTGACATGATTTTTGTGTCGTAGGCCCTCTTGCTATGGGTTGCTTCCTATTGAATTCATCTCATTATCTAGGAAGTTGATATAGAAACATTATTTATTACCTTAAAGCCTGCATTCCCTAATATCAGGTTTCTCACCTTCGATGTTATGTTGTTATCATTGAACTTCGATCGAATTATTTTATGAGTGTTTGACTTCAACACATATTTTCACACTTCATATATTGTAGTGGAAGTACCTTGACAACCATTGTAATTATTTTTTGGTTTCTCTCGTACTTGTTAATAGTTCACACCATTGATCAATAATTAAGTTGTTTCTACCATGTTCGATGTTGTGACATTTACTTGCATGGTTAGATTCGTATTGTGGATAGATAGAGTTGGAGATCAAGACCACAGAACTAGTTTCTTCCATCCAGGCTGCGTGTAGCTATGTATTCATTATTATATAATTAAATCCATATTTGATGGCTATGTCCATACTGTGTCTATTGTTAACATGGATCTCTCTGTATTTTCATATTGATTCATTGAGTTATTTTACTTTGAGTATGGGAGTGCATACTTCAATTACTACTATATATTGCATTGTAACCCTTGATTTATTTTTTCAGGTCTCCAACAATGTTCTATAATCCAAAATTTGGCATGATAAATCACTTCAGTCCTCAAGCACCTTTTTTGACTTTGTTCTTTAGTGGGCAATCTATTACACATCATTTTTTCATAATGGAAAATGAATACTAATATGGATCTTTTGCTATACATCAATGGGTCTCAAATCATTCTCCTGGAATTCTAGAAGCTAAAAAATCCTAAAGGAAATGAAAATTTTGGATTGCAACATTTAAAAACATAATTTAGGTTATCTGTGCATTTTCCTAGTCAAAGTTTGCACATACACAGATTTGACCATTTTTCCTAGTGAAAAAGTGAAATTTGTCTTCCACTATGAACTACGCAAATGACTAAATGAAATTAAAAATAAAAACTAAAATCTAGAAGATTTTTTGGGTGGGTATGTCTCAACTGAAATTTTCGAGGTGATACTTATTCGAGCCTGATCCCTTGCTTGATGGAGATAATTCCAATTATTTATGGAACCCTAATCCCACCATTTGATTATCTCATCCTTGATATGAGAGTCTCAAACCTCCTCCTCTTGTCCTATAAATCAAGCAAAAACCATAGGGTTAAGAGGAACTATTGAAGGTAAACTTATGTTCTTGAAATAAGGCCAGAGAGATTGTCATGCAAGGAGAAGTTTGGAGATTAGTGGAAGGATTCATACATCATCAAGACCAAGGTTGTGTAACTCCATTATTCTAAATATTAATACAAAAGAGTTTTTCTTCCCACTGCATTGTTCAATGGAATTGATATATTTTTCATTTCCTTCCGTTTTTCCATTGAAATAATATTAGGTACTAGTTTCCTTGATCAATAGTATGAGTTGTATTGAGTAATTTATCTATCATATCCCTTTGATATTTTTTTGTTACTATGTTGTAGATCTGGTTTCTAATCATTAAGGAGTTGCATCAAACCATAACGAGGATATTCATCATGAATTTCATTTGAAAGGTATGGATGTCATATTTTATCATTATTTTTTATTATTCAATAGGAATGAACATGGGAAAAGGTTTTCAATATTATACGTTTTTTACTAGATTTAGTCAATGAATCTAGGTAGATTTGTTCTATGTTCATTAGAAATTACACTGACATAACACATTTGTGGGTTGAGTTACTATTCTTGGAGCCTTGGTTGGAAAAATTCTCTGGAGCGTTGTGGAAGTTGTGGGTTTAGTTACTAGTCCTGAAGCTAGGTTGGAATAAATGATTTGGAGCCCTGAACAACATAAGTAGAGACCAATTTGGTTATGGTTAGTGATGTACGACCATGAGGTGGAATAATTGGTTGAGGTTTGAGGTTGCTTGGCCTTTGGAAGCCCAATTTTTTTTATTTGTGTATTCCATGAGATCCTACATTCACACTTACAATATGGCATGGGGTGATTGGATAAAAGAGATATTTGGCTCATTCCAATCTATGGTTAGGTGGTACATGGAATTTTGTGATTTGGTGTCATTTTCATATGCTAAAAAGTGATTTTTTCCTTTTGTGTTTTCATGAGTAATTTTATTGTTATTATGTGGCCTTCATGGCTGGTTTATCATGGTGTTTATGTTGTTCTTTTATTGGTTATATGTTGCTTATAATATGTATGTTTTAACTGGTTGATGAATTTTTAATCAATGCATGAGATAATAAATTTTATTATAGCTATTATGAGAGAGAATTATACCTTCTTTATGATTCTCAAATAAGTAGCATACCCCTATGTTTAAATATGAATTCATGACCTGTAGATTACATGCTCTCCATGTGTTTGATGAAATATTTGTAATGGATATTCCTGTTTAGATCAAGTTCTTGACTAAATTTTTTGTTAAAGGATTTTTCTTTCTGTCATTTATTGTTCTTGATAGTTTACTCAAGTTCTGGGAAGAGGAATGGATACTAGCCCTGAAAAATTGGCTCAGATTACGAGGTCGGATGCTCATAATTGGTAAATATAGATTTCCCTCATTGGGAGGTAGGATTATCCATGTGAATGGAGGGTCACAACAACTAGCATGCCTTTTTATGCATGCAACTAGGAGTCTAGATCACTAAAAAGGAAAGTTAGCTTAAGGTTTAGGCACTTGTTGTGGTTATTTAGCTCCTGTGGTTCATGTAGCTCCTCAGGAAGGTTACTAAGGTTTCATCTTGTTGAATCCATTTTCTTAATGTGATCTAGGAGGTTGAGTCATATCATAGTATCTCTTTGTCACATGTTTACCCCAGTGGACTGGTGAAATTGGGTAAGTTTGGGATGAGGTGGTTGCATAGTGGTATCATAGCTCCCACGTTCAACACTTAGACTAGATGGGCATAATGTGTTTTTCATACATGAAAGTTGGTTGTATATGTGTTAGTTATGCATGTGAGTGTCTATATGTTTTTTATGTATGTATTGTTAGGGTTATATTTTTCATGCATGAGGTTATCATATGTGTTGGATTCAGGGGTCCTAACCTAGGTTCGAAGTCTATGGATAAACCAAAAAACCCTTCAACTACTAGCCCTTTCGATAATGATATACTTGTGGAAACCAAGGTCTCACCTGAAGAAGTATGGGGGGGTGTTGGAACCAGGTTTCCGCACCTGGAGAGAGAAATTAATGAAGTGGTCCTTGGAAAAATCCTAATAGATCCTCCATAGATGTGCAAGTGAATTTCTAAAAGAATTATAGATCTTTGCAAAATCATTCAAAAAATACAAACAAGTACTTGTCTTAGATAATAAATCAGAACCATATCTTGACCTAATAACAATAAATAGCTTATAACAGAAACACAGAGACTGTATAAAAAAAATATGGTTTGCTCCAGCAAAGACAATAGATTAGAACCAAATCCTCATCTTACTTAACACAAGTCAATATTCATGCATAAAAATATCAATTAGCTCTGCGCATTCATAAAAAAAAAACCAAATAGTGCAATCCCATCAAAGCATAAACATTAAGGATAAACCAAAATTATACGCATTAGACAGAGAATTCACCAAAATTGTTCCTTCTATTATATCTTCAGATATGTCAATAAATCAAATTTCCTTAAAAAAACCTTTACAAAACCTTTAAAATCCCTTCCACGTACACGACCAGAGGATTTTTCATGTAGCGAGGACTAGGTCTCCACACAAACAGCGAACAGGATCCTTTTACCCAACCAAAAACTCTTACAAATGAAGATAGTATCTGAATATCACTATCACATATCACATCTATCTCTCCTTGAGTTAGAAAAATGTTTTAGAAACTATCTATCTTCGATTAATGATTAAATATAAAAGTAATGTGGAATTATATGCAAAACAAATTAAATGCATAGTAAAGAGAAGGATTTCATGTACCTTTGGATAAAATGGATGGAAATGATAATGTAAACTTTAAATATGAACTATAAAGAGTAAAGTGGTGTCAAAATGTATGGTCAAAATGGTACATTGTGAGGTCCTAACATCCCCCCCAGCTGAAAGGGTTGCATGTCCTCAGGAAAATTTTAGTCTAAGTGAGAGTCTGAGTACTTACTCTTTGGATGCAAGTTACTCAAGCAATAACTATGGAAGGTGGCCTCTATCGAAGATCTGAATCCCTAGTTAGTTTGCAAGTTTTGTCATGCTGCTGCCTCGTCTCTGTTAGCCAATCTGTAATGAGGCTGATATCGTTCTGTTGGTATCCATAAGACAGGGAAATGAAAATGATAACCAATCCAATTCTCAGCACATTGCTGAATGCATCTGATGTAGTTTGGTATTCTGGATAGTGTAGTTTGAAGATTATCAGG
Organism: Pinus albicaulis; assembly: GCA_034641835.2. Taxonomy (NCBI): domain Eukaryota; kingdom Viridiplantae; phylum Streptophyta; class Pinopsida; order Pinales; family Pinaceae; genus Pinus; species Pinus albicaulis. The sequence goes on along the minus strand of CM076577.1, from coordinate 333,216,692 downwards.
GCTAAATGGATTATACTCTTGTCTCTCCTTACAGGACTATTGCCAGAACATGGTGTTTTCCTTCAAAGCCGCAGTCTCTTTGACCTTGATTAACTGTTGACATTCTCGGAGTACTGAGGCTTGTAGTTGCTGTATGTACCTGCTCATTCCTGGTTTCTGCAAAAACTGATGATATTCTGCTACAAAAATGGTCGGATTTGAAGGTTCCAGCCTTATCCAGAGGAGGCTATTATCCTCATTGTGCCTAATTGTGAGAAAAGCAGTTTTCCATGTGATTTGATTGGCAAGAAAGGAAGAAAACTCCCTAATCTGTATATCACCAACAATCAGATTCAGGTTGACTTCTCTATTTTCAGGCATAGCTTCATTATGAAGATAAAGTTCACATAATAGATGTTTATCACTAACGGAGGCCTCAACAAATGTTTTGACAAACTGTTCCGCTGTGAGCAACTCACGAGGTCTCCCGTCCTTAATTGCTTTCAACTGAAAATAAATAAGGCGTTCAGAAAGAAACAAAGAATAATTCAAAGAAGGTTTCCTGGTGGCTAACAATTTTTGTACTAATGAAAACATCAGGACCATTTTATCTTTTAACTCCTTAGTTTCTTTGTTGGAATCCTTAAGTTGCTGAAGTATCTGCTCCCAGTTATCCCAGTTGGAATACATCTAATTTTTCCAGGCCAATTTATGTTGTTGTAAGATTTTATCTTGATCAATATCATACTGCTGCTTCCACTTATTCATTATTTCCAACTCTTTCCATGGTGGAGTTTGTGTTTCAGCATTATAAGTACTCGGCTGAGGCATAGTCTGAGTAGCTGTGTTAACTAATACAGGACAGGATATTTGTGGCTTGGTTTCTTTCTCCAGACTTTTTGAAGGCCCCACGGGTTCTTGTGTGGCAGTAGGGCGTTCTTCCTTAACTGTAACTGATGTGGATGCATCAAGAACTGGGACTTTAACTATCTTGTAACCAGCCCGTTGGTAGATTTTTCGACATTCATGGCAAATATATTCTTTACATGGGTCATTCTTTTATACTGATGTTGTATGTGCCAACATGTAGAGATTTAGCTCTTTATCAAAGGATTCCCTTCCTATTACCAACTCTCTTTTTTAGGCCTCTAATTCTGACTTTAAGAATTCATTTTCTTCTAAAAGAGATGTCATGGTGACTGAACCCTGTATGTTGGTTTCTTTTGCTGGAGTTGATTGTTGTTTTGCAGCTGTAGTTGGTTCTTGTGTTTCAGCTACAGCTGGTTTCCTTATAGTATCATTCTGGATGTTTGATTTTTGCACTTCAGCAGTTGTTCCTTGTGTTTTAGCTGTTATGTGAGTAACTGGTTCTTGTGGAGCAGTTACTGTTTGAGTAGAAAATGATGTCATATTACCCTGGGCATCTGGTTCTTGTGGAAGAGTGCCATAGGACAAGATGGGTAATTATTTGGGAATTTGGAATGGTGATGATGAATGAATTTTTAGCAGGATAGTTGCAGGGTCAGGGGAAATGGCAGTGACTTCAGATTCAACAGTCGTTTTCATTTTTCTCCTAGGCAGGAAAGTGGAAAAAGCAGTGACTTTCTTTTTCTTTTTATGAAAATATTCTTTTCTAGGAGAAGGGCTATCGGAAGAGGTGGAAGTTTAGGATGTAGGTCTTGCTTGCCTTTTTGAGATAGAGACTGTTGCAATTCGTCTCTTTATTTTATGAGTAGGGGGTGATGGGGGTGTTTCAGCTTGAGAGTCATCACTAGGGATGTGGATAGTGGGATGGGATGACTCTGCTAAATGAGATGGACTTGGGGACAAGTCAACTAGCTCTGAAGATGGAATCAATGGAGGGTTGAGAATATCTTCGAGTTTCCATTCGTAAGAGGTTTTGCGGATTTCTTGGGGAACTTCAGCTTCTTGGGGTATTTCGGGGGCTTTTTCGAGAAGTAAGGGTGGGTTATTGAGAGGGGGGTTTGGCTGAGCAAAACCCCTCTGAATTAATAATTGACACAGACGATGATGGGTAAGTGACAATGCTAGGAATTTTACCCGTCTACAATAATATGACATATTTTTAATACATCCAAGTAGATAATAAGGAATGTTGACTAGTCGACCATGCTGCAAATGGCTCATTAAAACAAAATCGTGTTCATAAACTACCTGGTAATGCCCCTCGCAGGTTAAATAGTTCTTGAAAAATTCAACTACCTTTGGCCATGGGGGAGGTAATGAATGCAGACCTATGCTACGGCCTTTAATCTCCACCTGTTCCTCTGGAAGAAGGAAGTCCTGCTGTGCGTTTAGGATGATTTTTTTCCTGCTAAACCACCGAGCACCTGTGACCGGCAATCCTGAAACTTGGGCTATATCTTTTTCTGTGACCAAAATTCAGATCCCTTGGACTATGGAGTGATCCTCCTGAAAATTCTGTGCAAACTCCAAAACTTGCTGAGGATCAAATTCTCCTAGCCTCTCAAAGTATGTAACCCATCCTGCCCGCTGAAAGATTTGGTAAGCCTCCGGAAAAAATTCGAGAAGAGGATCATGTCTGATAGCCAGGCCTCCCATAGCTACTAACTTGAGTCAAATGTAGAGGCGCAGAGAGCAGAAACACCAGACTTGATCAGAGTAATTGCTTACGACTAAGAACATGGTGTATCAGCCGAAGTGATGGATATAAAGAATGGCAGTGGTTTTCATGGGATGAAATGATGATTTTTATTTTCGAAATCCCCCCCCCTACGTGTGGTGAAATGATGGCTTTGAATGTACGAGGGATATAATCATAATGGGAAAGAACTTCTCTTTATAATACGATTTAACTGTATTACATAAAAATCCACTTACCTTATATTTACCTCTGTTCTGTAATTCGAAGTATAGAGTGCTTGTTCATAGTGACTTAATATTGATGGAAGAATTTTTAGAATTCTCTGTCATATAAGGGGGAATGATACCAGATTATACTGAATCATAGGAGGAAGATAGTAAATAGACAGTATTTACCCAAGGAATCTGAATAACTTGTGAAATGGGGGAAAGGAAGGGTGTTTTAACGATGGGAAGATAAATGACAGGTTGTTGAGAGTGGTGTTTCAGAAATAGAAAAATAGATGACATGTTCCTGAAAGTGGTGTTTCAGAAATGGAAAAATAAGGGAAATGTTGCCAAAATGTGATGATTTAGTACTAGGAAAATTAGGGAAGTACTTGCTGAAGGATGATATTTCAGAAGTAGGGGACAGGGAAAATGTTGGCTGAAGAATGGTATTTCAGTAGTGGGTAGAATAGGGAAAATGATATGAAAAAGGGAAAGAAGGGTTAAAGGGATAAGTGAAAAAGAATTGTTGGGAGATGAGGAAATAAATTAAGATAGGGGAGACAAAGCTTCTCTAATTGAAGCTTAGATCTTCATGAAATTGTCCTCCTTGGTAAGTTCCTCCTTAATCTGCAAAATACAATTGTAACATGCCAACCTTTGGAAAGGATTATTAGTTTTAAATCTAATCTAATACTAGAAATATAGTGCAGAAAATTAAATGCTGTGAGGAGCAGAGGACTCCCCTAGAAAAAGATAATGTGTATCAGTTATGCAAGCAGCCTTAAAATATTCTTTAGAAACAGGGCGTTGGTACAAGCGAAGCCTATGACCATTTACTAGTAGAGGTGTTTTAGAATCATCAATTGTTAAAAGTCTTACTGTTCCATAAGGAAAAACAATATCTACTTCATACGGTCCAAGCCATCTTGTACATAACTTACCTTGAAAGTTTTCAAACTGAGAGTCATACAATAAGGCCCAATTACCTTTTTGGAACTGCTTGTACTTGATAATTCTATCATGCCACTTCATTATTTGTTTTTGAATCATGGTTGTCTGGTGAATGGAATCTAATCTCTTTTAATCCAATTTAAGAAGCTGTTGTAACCTAGCTGTTTGCACGTCAGTCAAATCAAGGTTAACAGCTAAATTAGTTCTTAAAGTTTTGATTTCAAATTCCACAGGAAAAACAACACTTTTACCATAAACCAATTCATAAGGATAAAATCCTGTAGTATTTTTTCAGGTAGTTCTATAAGCCCATAGTGCTTTAGGGAGCCTTTGAGACCAATCCTTCTGATTATCCTTCACTGTTTTAGTTATAATGGCTTCTATTACTTTATTTGTGCTTTCCACCTGCCCATTGGCTTGGGGATGGTATGGTGTAGTCATTCTAAGTTGAATATGATACTTTTTAAGGGTAGATTTAAAACCATGGGAGTTGAAGGGAGGTCCTCCATCTGTAACCAACTCTCTAGGAGTTCCAAATCTAACAAAGATCTCCTCAAATAAAAAAGCTAGCACAACTTCTTCATTGGCTCTAATAAGTGCTTTGGCCTCCGCCCATTTAGTCATATAGTCTGTAGACACTAATATATAAGTTCTTTGATTGGATGGAGGATTAATGGGTCCTATGAAATCTAAGGCCCATCTTTCGAATGGTTCGAGTACTACCTGGGGGTTTAATGGCATTTGATCTCTATGATTGGGTTGACCCATTCGTTGACAGCTGTCGCAAGCCCGCACATATTTCTTTGCGTCTTTAAACAATGAGGGCCAATAGTAGCCCATCCTAAAAATTTTGTGTGTTGTTCTTTTATTAGCAAAATTCCCTCCACACGGGGCCATCGTGACAAGCTTTTAGTATATCGTACACCTCATCCTCTCTGATGCATCTTTGGATTTCTTGATCAAGCCTTGTGTGGAAAATACACCCGCTTATCGAGCTATACCTGGCACTTTTTTGAACAATTCTTCCCCTTTCCCTATGTGATAGGTGTGATGGTAAATTTCCTGCAACCAAATAATTTGCAATGTATGCATACCAAGGAGAGTGAGCAGATACTACAAATAAATACTCATCAGGAAAGGAATCATCTATTGGAATATTATTATCAGTTTTTAACCGTGAAAGGAAACCAGCCACAACATTTTCTTTAGCTAGCCAATCTACAATTGTAATATAAAACTCCTACAATAACAATAACCATCTGGTAACTCGAGCATTTGTGATAGATTTTTTCATTAAATACTTAATAGCCGAGTGATCAGTGTGGACAAAAGTAGGATAACCAGTGATGTAATGTCGAAATTTATTAATGGCATAAATTACTGCAAGAAATTCCTTTTTGGTAAATGTATAATTAAGCTCAGCAGGGGTCATGTTCTTACTGATAAAATAGATAGCATAAGGAAGATGGTTTTCTTCTTGTCCCAAGACAGCTCCAATTGCAGTATCTAAAGCATCAGAAGATATATGAAAGGGGAGTGCCCAATCAGGTCCTCTCAAAATGGGAGCAATAGATAACTGATGCTTGAGTTCTGCAAAGGATTTCTGACAAAGATTAGTCCACTTGAATTCAACATTTTTCATGAGAAACACAAATAAAGGAGAAGCTATCTTATAAAAGTTTTTAATAAATATTTTGTAATATCCAGCATGTCCTAGAAAACTTCTCACATCAGTTTGTGTTTTAGGAACAGGAAGATTCTGAATGACCTGTATTTTGGATGGGTCTACCTGAATACCTTGAGATGAAATAAAATGTCCAAGCACTACTCCTTCACTCATCATAGGAAAACGTCTTGTCTTGGTCTTGTCTTGGTCCTGTCTTGGTCTTGGGGTGCAATTCTAATTTGGTTATACCCGCTGACTCCATCTAAAAAAGAAAATAATTTATTTCCTGACAGAATATCCAATACCTGATCAATGAATGGTAAAGGAAAGTGGTCCTTTTGAGTAGCTTTGTTTAAGGCTTTGTAATCAACACACACTCTCCATTTCCCGTTTTTCTTAGGGACTATTACCAATGGGGAAAACCATTCACTGTCATATATGGGGTATATAAATCCTGCATTAAGCAATTTCTGAAGTTCTTCTTTAACAATTTCTCTTAAATTAGGGTTCATTCATCTTTGGGGTTGACAGACTGGTCAGCAACCTTCTTTAATATAAATTCGGTGAGTACATAATTCAGGAGAGATTCCCTTCATATCCATGTAATCCCAAGCAAATGCTTCCTTATTTTCAAGTAATAACTTCATTAACTGCTGTGTTTCAACAACTATCAGATCAGGATTTATATTTAATGTCTTGCCAGGTTCGATTTCCATTGTTATGCTCTTAGAGGAGATGGAGGTTGATGTTTGAGGTAAATCTTCAGATTTAATCTCGTTGTGGGTGTCTGTTTCGAAAAGTAGAGTCAATTGATTGTGTTTTTTAGCGATCACAGAGGAAGTTTCACAGATATAATTATTAATTATTTCATCCTTTGTGATGTCTTTAAGAGTTAAGGCTTGTCCAATAGTTAAAATAGGCTGAATAGCATTATCATCATAATCCATCCACACAAAATTTTCATTATTAATTATGGGTGTAGCATGAGGATAAAGAGTAAGTTGTTTAGTTTCATAACCATTAGAAATTTTCATTGAACCAGATCTACAGCTGATAAAGGCATTGGACTGTAGCTAGCCATGGTCTTCCTAGAATTAAAGGGTGCCCCCCAGCTTTGTTTTAGTTTGTAATACCACAAAATCAGATGGTTAATTCCAAGATTCAACTGAGATAACTAAGTCTTCAACAACTCCTTTTGGTTTAATTGTAGAGCGATCAACTAACTCTAGGATGGTTGGTGTATCTCTCGTTGTGTTATTCAACTGTAACAACTGTGAAGTTTCCAGAGTCATGATATTTATTGCAGCACCTAAATCTACCAAAACTTGAGGAATTATCATTTTACCAATTTGAACTGTCACAGTAGGATGGCCGGGGTTATCATATTTCACAGGAGGGGCTTTTCCGGACATTAATGCAGATAGATCACCCATAACATGAACTGTAAAGGGGTCTTTAGTCTTCCTACTAGGTTTCTTAACAAAAATATCCTGCATGGTTCTGGCATAGATTGGTACATCTCTTAGTGCCTGTAAAAGTGGAATTTCAACATACAAGTTTTTCAATTCCCCTAAAAGATTAAAAATAGGTGTTTCAGGCGTTTTAGTTAAAACTAAATGCTCAGGGAATGGTGGCTCTATTATTTCAGCATCCTTGTTAAAGGGTGGTTGTGATTCTTTGTGTGAATTGTGTTTCTCAGTTTCTTCTTTATCAGAATCCAAAGAAGTAACATCATCAATAATAGGTTCAACTATTTTCCTGGATCTTAAATGAATATCATTGAATTGTGCAGGGAAAACATGAAGTGTAGGCTGGTTTTGAATGTCAATAACTTGCACAGCTTTATTATTGGGGTTAGGGTTTGGTTGCACAGGTAGCTGAGGTCTCATTTGATTATTTTGTGGAGCTCCTGATGGTAGAGACAGTGGTTGCTGAAATTGAGGAAATTGATTTGGATACGGGAGTTGTTAGCTTCTCCAATTTGAATTCCATGGATTAAAAGAAGATGGTTGTTGTAGGGGCCAAGGAGTCCACATTGCAGGATCAACAAAGGGAGGGTTTGTTTCTTACATGGGTGGGTATTTTATCTGATTAAAGGGTGGGTATTGCATTTGGTTAAAGGGAGGGTAATTTTTCTAACTGAAAGAAGGATAATTATTCCAATGATTAGAAGATGTAAATGGCATGCTAGAATTCATACCTTGTCCTCTTGGTTGCCATTGTCTTCTTTGTGTTAGCAGATAAACTGCTTCAGCTTCTTCTTCCATTGGTTCCAGTGCTACCTTTATTCCTGGTAGAGAGGGAAATTGTTGTGTTTCATGATCTTTCTCACAAAGGGTGCAGATTGGCATCTTGTCCAATGGGCATTCCCTTAGTGGATGTTTATCTCTACATTTAGGGAAAAATACAGCCAAAGCTGCTTCTGCTTCAGCCTGCTTCTTTTTAACCTGCAAGGTGTCAATTTGTGAAGAAAAGGAACTTAACATTTCAGTTTTAAACTCTTCAAGTAAATTACCTATTTCAGCTCTTGTTTCTCCCCCACTAGCTAATTTCTGAACTCTTGAATAAGTGGGATCTCTGTTACTTGCTTTGTTCCTTGCAGCTCCTCTTGAACATCTTTTACAGAGTTCAACAATCTCATCATATGATTCTTTAGATATATCTCCCTTACCAAGCATGTTTAGAATGTCTAAACAATCGTCCCTTAATCCTCTAAGTAATATTATTTTACGAATTTCTTTACTTACATTTGGATGATCAGATCTCTGCAGATTATACTGTAGTCTTTCCACATAGTCCTCTAAATTCTCATCTGCCTTTTGTGCCATGTTGAATAATTCCTCCCTCTTTTCTCTTGTCCGACAATAATCTTGATATTTAAGCAGAAATTTCTGTTTCATTGGTTCCCATGTTGTGATTACCTGGCTTCTAAGACTCATGAACCATCTTAATGCATTTCCATTTAATGTTGCTGGAAAAAGTTTCAACTTCTGAGCATTAGTAACATAATCATAACTTCTGCATAATATATCAAATTCAAAAAGAAATTCATCTGGATCTTCAGAGGATAAACCATGGAAGTTGGGTAAAGCTGAAAATGGAATATTATTCATAGGGGTTGTTCCTCTAGGGAGATCACTGATAGGAAGTCCCAAGGTAGAGAGAGAATTTTCATCCTTTGCTTCTCGTTCAGGATATACTCATCCCCCATCAAATAATTATTCGTTGTTTCCTTCCATTGGTTGATCTCTTACTGCACTTGCTCGATCCTCAAAATCTTCTACTGGCTTCTCAATGTTTTCCACTGATTGTGCAATATCTTCTATTAATTCCTCAACATTCTCTGTTGATTCCTTATCACTTTCTTCTGATTCTGCAATACTGGCTACTGGTTCTTTAATATTTGTTGTTGGTCCCTCTACGTTTTCAGGGCCCACAACTTCTTCTGTTTCATAGTCTGATTGAGGGGAGCGTTGAGGCTTTCGTCTTCGGGAGCTTAATCTCTGCGAGAATTCAGCCTTTGATACAATTTCGTCAATGAAATTCTTTCTTCCTCCCCTTCATTTTCCCTTGCCACCTGTAGGGTTAATTTTCTTCTAGGTTCTGCGTCCTCTCATACAATCTGCACATCTAGGAAGAAAACATCAATGCTTTTGAAATCTATAATTTCCTTCCCCAGAAACGGTGCCAAAATGTTGGTCGCTTTAATTGTTTTAACAATTCAAGCACCACATAAATTTTCAACCCGGGAAGGTCTGTTTATTCCAAAGAAAATCACGCACTGGATATGATCAATTCCAAAAGTAAATAAATGGTGTAGTATCAATCACAAAAATATCAATAACACAAACCAAACTGTTCACACCTTGCTTTAACAAAGCTTAAGCCTGCTTGTGTTATAGCAGAAAAAATCCCTCTATTGCAGAACTTCATTAAAAGAATCCTAGGAAAAATAATGAAAGGAAATCATCCTATAGGAAAGGAGATCAATCAACCATAACAGAGAACAGGACCCTATTCCTCCAAATAGGAATCTTCAGCACTTATTGCCTGATATTAATCACACAGTAAAAAATCAATCCACAGAAAACAAGACCCTATTCCTTTGAACAGGAATCTTCAGCACCTGCTTCCTGATACCAATCACACTGCGGAAAAAGAAGATCAACCTACAAAGAACAAGACCCTATTCCTTCAAACAGGAATCTTTAGCACCTGTTTCCGATATCAATATATCACACATTCATCTAATAAACAAATGACTGATATTAAAGTAACTCTCAGCTTCTTAAGAATGAATGGTATAAGGCTAATGCAGTGTTAAAGAAAACATAGTACTTAATAAGAAAAAAAGAACTGTATAAGTAATTCTTCAGCAAACAAGGTTAAATTAAGGTGCAAATAACATAAAGAGTAACAGACTACAGGACCAACTGGGTGAATCTTGTGATGAAGGCGGGCCCTGTCCTTCTCACAATATTCCCCGGGGAAAGAAATTAAATTGAAGTGCTCAAAATAGACTTTTATTTATCTATCAAGAAATGATACATTACAACAGAGAAGAGGCTCTTTCTTGCTTCCAAAAATGTACTCCCGCAATCCCCCCTTCTAATGATGATGTCTCCTCTTTTTAAAGAGGAGACATCTATTACAGTTACATCAGAGAAATCCTATTTTTATCCAAATCTAATCTCTTGTTTTAATACAGGGTCTTTTCTGTTCTTCCATCCTAGAATGCTGTTACAAAAGGTACAAAAATACTAGCTTCAAAACGGTTCATGTAACAGCTTCCCTTGCTCGTCTTCATCCGGTTGCCAACATTCTTGAAATACGCTTTAAAGATCGCAAGTCACGAGCTGTCTCAGCTACGGGATTTGCGTGCATGTTGACTGTTTCAACAACGAGTTCGATTGTTTTAGCAACACGATCCTTTCATAGATTATCTGCAATATTTTAGACTCGTTTTAGCAACTATCTATCTTCGATTAATGATTAAATATAAAAGTAATGTGGAATTATATGCAAAAAAAATTAAATGCATAGTAAAGGGAAGGATTTCATGTACCTTTGGATAAAATGGATGGAAATGATAATTTAAGCTTTAAATATGAACTATAAAGAGTAAAGTGGTGTCAAAATATATGGTCAAAATGGTACATTGTGAGGTCATAACAGACATGACAAAAACATTGAGAAGTTTGAAAGCATATATTAGGAGTTTCAAGGTAGATAATGATAGAATAATTCAGTGACAAGAAATAATTTCTAGGCCACATGAGAAACAAGTAGAGGTTAGTATAATGATTCTTTAGATTCTATTACATTTCCAGAGATAGGGGTTGCTTATTCATGGATATGTGGAAAGTACTAGTGGGGCATATCAAAGCATGTATCCTTTGGCATACATGTTTGAAAAGGATGATACATTCATAGATGTTGGGTCAAAACTCTCCCAAGAGGCCTCTCAAGGAAAGAGGTGGGATTCCCGCTTGGGAACACCTGGCACTAAACAACACCACGACCTTGCTAAACAGCAAGAGGAAGCCAAGTCTAAATAGACCAATATCAAAATAATAATCTCATATGATGAGTAAAAAAGGCTCCCATCCTCTCAACATATAGCAAGTGAGCCTCTTCACATTTGTTCCCATCCATATTTTCCTCCAAGCTCATGCAATTTGTCCTCCACTAAAACTGCATTGTTCATCAAGGAGATTCAATGTATCTAGATAGCATTGTTGACTTGGTCAAAGTTGACTGAATCAACATGATCCAACCCTTGATCACACCCAAAGTTGCTCAATATAGCTGCTTATTATTCCTCCTTTCATATTAGGAGTGTTATTATTCCTTCTAAAGAGGTTAATGGGCCTACCTACCCATTTATTCACCTACCTAGTGATAAAACCAACTACAATATTCCATTTAGAGGAAGGCTAAAGTTTTGGAATATTACAGTCCTCCCCTCCAAAATGTTGCTTGTCCTCAAGAAACTTTAAAGGTGGTGCAAAATTACTCCCCTCCTCTTCTTGTGGCCTCCTCATCAATTGTTCCCACCACTGCTCAAAATAAACTGCTACAAATCTTCCCTCCAATGTTTCCTCCCAAGTATGCAAAACTGCATGGCTCACATCATAGAAAGGTGGAAGGTGTAAGTGGAAACCTCCTTGCTGTCCAATTGCCTCCTCAAGGTAGGAGTGATGAAAAACATGGGGAATCTTATTCCCAATGAGTGACTCCCTCACCCATGCTATCATCCAAATGAAAAGAGCCACTCTAGGTAGCTGATCAAAAAGATCCTCAACACCGAGTTCATACAATGTGTTGGGGCTACATGGAGAGATTGGATCCTCCCATCCAAGTGGTTTCTCTCTCCATTTATGGTAAGTATGGGGTTGCTTCTGATCTTGGGCTGAATTTTCATGACCTTCAAGAGTGGTCCAAGCTACCCCACCAAACAAATAAGCCATGAAGTGTCTCCTCCAAAAACTCAAGTTCTTCAAATAGCTCCTCCCACATGAAGAAAAGAGATGTAGTTTGGCAATCATGGGCTACCAATTTCTTCTCCTGAAACATGCATCATGTAAAGTAGGGAGAATCATACCCCCAATGGGAATCTCCAATTGATATCCCACTCTCCAAAAAAATCTCCCCATGAACATAAAAATATTAGCAATACATGGAAGCAAAACCCAATAGAAACAAGTTTTCATATGACAACCGAAAAGTGGATCAAGGTCCCACGCATGGAACCAGCGCAGTGCATCCTTTTCCTGCATCAAATAGAACAACAAAAAGTGCTCTCCTAGCCACTTTTATTCTACCACAAACATTCTATAAGATAGAAACATGAAAGTACAAAGTGTTGTCAACGGTGCACAGCACAAATCATGTGGCTTCCCCTACAAACCACAAATAAGATAGCCAATATCAAGGCTGCAAATGGCTTCAAGTACATCATCATACAATATGCAAGAAGGGACAATCCTTCTTGGTACAACATGCTACTCATATAAAGTAAAGAAGTACAAAACATAATGTGGAATTATACCTTCTCCACCATGTACTTGGGACCTTGAGCTGAAATGGCTCAACCAAAAATTATCCCTCACCTCCAAAGAGTAGGGAAGTGGCTGTGACATCCTCTCTATCACCATCTAGGCTATCAATATCTCCATATGCTGTGATATATCATGTTGTATTCCCTCCTAAATGAACTCCTCTACCAAGGAAATATATGCATCAAAGTGCATGGAAAAGAAGTCCTCATGTGATGCATGTAGCAGCTTCTCCTTGAGCTCAAAAGTTCTATTCAAGAAGACTCTGTCATAAGAATAGATGACCACATCATATACCATATATCTATCATCTCCATCTGGGTCATCAAGAATCATGAAAGCACTAAGATCCTTGGCATACTCTACCAAGAATTGAGACCTCCAATATGGATCAATCCTCCCAAGAGACAGCACTGATGATCTGCAATGTGAAGCTCTCCACAGGCTGCTCTCTTTTCCTTTGACATCCCTCATTCCAAATTCATCTTCTAACTTGCTTCCATGCCCATAATGCAGCTTCTCATGCTCAAAATGAAGTAGTGATATTTCGAATTTTTCCTCCCATGAGAAGCTTCCATCCAAAAATAATCTCTCAATATTGGCCAATGTAAGCATGAGTGGCCTCCATCTATTCCCATGTATGGAGGATTCCCTCCTCAATGGAAGTACACTCTATTTCTCCAAATCCATGGAGCAGCTCCCTTGCACCATGAAGGTGCCATCCTCCATCACTACAACAACTTTTGTCCGCGCAGTATGTGTAGTGAGAGTGGGTGATGTTGAAAATGGAAGGATGTCCCCCTCTTCCTTGAGTCTATCCCAAACTCTCTGCGTTGTACAAGATTCCTCCAAAATATTCACCTCTTCGGAACCTAAAAGGGGTGAACCACATGGAAACATGTCTCTTACCAACTCTAGATCTAGTGGCCTCCCAGGTGGAATGTATCCATGTAATGAGACATACATGTCAAGAGTAGATTGTACATATGGTTGGGAAACTTTTCCCTTTCCCTCATAGCACAAACTAGTCTGCCTTTTCTTTGCACTAGCTCTCTGAAATAGATAGTGGTGTGTACTCCTGATCAAATGATGTTGACCTTCCTCCCTACCTTCTCCTTTCAATAGTAGTATCTCACAATCATGCTACTCTTTAATTTTTCTTTGTCTTCCACATGTGAGATCCTGGGGAATTTCATGCAATTAAACAAGAATTACTCCTGTTGGAGCCTGTGCTCCTCCTTCCTCTACATTAGGTACTAGATATTCTTTAGACGTGACAACGTTGTTGCCCCCATCCTTCCCTTTCTCTTCAATATGAAGAGGAGTCTCCTGCTCAATAAGAGGATCCTCTTTTGAAAAAGGAACCTACATGCCATCTTCTCTAAAGGTATGAGACATAGATTTTTCCTCTATCATGCTGTTATGCAAGATGTTAGCTTTTCCAATAGTTTTCTGAAGTGGTTTTGAGTTTTTAGGTTCCTCCAAACCATGCACAAGTTTTGGTTTGTTTGGCTCTACCAAGAGTGTTTTAGAATGCCTCCCATCAAACCTCTCCACTAATCTCTTAGTGAACTTTGCATAAGAAGAAATATTGTAATTTTTCAATGAAAATGACTCAAAAATCCACCAAGCATAGCCTTACCTTCAAAGTGCAGTGTTGCAACTCTAATGGCTTCATCTTCAGAAACTTGGTGTTGCTGCAAATAGGTGTGTAGCTCCTCCACCCAGGCTCTAGATGAACATGTTGGTGACCCATCAAAAGAAGATAGAGTAAATATATCCATATCATTCTGCATTCTCCTCTTCACCTTGATCTTTAAAAACTCTTGAAGAGCAATATGATCTCTAAACTTTTCAATTTGACATTCATACTCTTGAAGGAAATCACTAAGAGTTTCCCTCTTAGGCATTCCTCCTTATTCCATCTCTCTCATGATAGATCTAGAAATTTGAATGCATTGTACATAATAGGGTGTAGCTACATGCTCACAACTATCATGTGAAAATATAGATCTTCTAGAGATTCCTCTACAGATTCACAACTCCTCTAGAGATTCCATCTCCCTTCTCATTTCCTTGAGATCTTCTTTAATGATGTGCATAGATTTAGGAAGAAGCTTTGAGAGCCTCTCCTCCTTATTTCCTCGATATAATTGAGTCTTCTCTTTTCTCTACATCTTCTCTTCTCCTTCTTCTCTTGATAGCATAATGGATGAGTTCCATAGTCTAAGCCAAGATTATGCTCTTATACCACTGTAATATCCAAAATTGGGAATGTAGTAGTGCATAAGCACAATACTAGAATATCAGGGAGAAATTAAATCACAAAATGTGTTGAGAAACACATTTCCATAAAATTAATGTAACAGCATCAAAAAGGAGCTCTTCTACATCCCCCCGAGTGGGGAAAATGCAGCAATTTGACCTCAAAAACGTTATTTCCAGAGATTTACGTTTTAACAGGAAGAAATAACACTTGTTTCCCATAGAATATAGATTTATGCCCTCACATAAAAAAAGAGGAATAGAAGCAAATCTCTTTCGATAAGTGAAGCAAGCCTCCTGGCCTCAAATTAGCCTAAAAATAGCCAAATCCCATGACTTAAGCTATGCAGAATTTCTGAAGAAAATGATAGCGTTATTTTCTAAGGGTTTATGAAAAAATAGGATATAGAATCATATATATGTAACTTTATTTAACAATATGCTAAGAAAATAAAGATCTGACCTCCTTAATACATTATAAAGATAACCCGACCAGGGTTTCTTGAAAGCTTGAGTACAAAAAGAGAAGATCTGAATATTCAGCTCTAAAATAATGCAATATTACTACAAAATTACAGAAATATAGCTGAATAATATAATATATGGATGTTAATCCCTTCCTCTATCTTTCCGGGAAAAGGGTTTTCCCTTTCGCTAGGAAACTAGCTCAGAAACAAGGGCTTAAACCCTGCTGTTGCAGCTCTATGAAAAAAGACGTAGTTCTTGCAGGGGTCTGCAATATAGGAGATGAGGAATAGTTTGGACAACTACAAATATGTGAAATGAGCCCAAAAATCTTCCTACCTGATATCTCAAGAGAAGGGAGGCTCTCTCTACTAAGAAACAGACCCGGAAGTGGTGTTATCAAACCTCCACTACAACACCCTACAACACAGCACTATTATCTAAAGAAATAATGACCCGGTGCTAAAAAAAACTGCAACCCTACTAAAAAACAAGAGGAATCTAAGTCTAAAAAGACCAATATCGAAATAATAATCTCATGTCATGAGTAACAAAGGCTCCCATCCTCTCCATATATAGAAAGTGAACATCTTCACATTGGGTCACATCCATATTCGCCACCAAGCTCATGTAAGTTGTCCTCCACTAAAACTGTGTTATTCATCAAGGAGATTCAATGTATCTAGACAATGCTGTTGACTTGGTGAAAGTTGACTTAATCAACATGATCCAACCCCTGTTCACACCCAAAGGTGCTCAATCTAGCTGCTTATTCTTCCTCCTTTCATATTAGAAGTGTTATTATTCCTTCTAAAGAGGTTAATGGGCCTCTCTACCCATTTATTCACTTACCTAGTGATAAAACCAACTATAATATTCCATTTAGATGAAGGCTAAATTTTTGGAATATTACAATGGACCTGTCGAAGGAGAGTCTCAACAGCAAGGCTTGGTTGTAAACTCCCCTTTTCTTTATCATAATAAAATGCAACTGATGCTTATCTTCCATTATTTTTTACATATATAGTGATATTTCTAGCATTCATTCATCACTTAAATATATTGTAATCATTTTATGTTTTTCATGATTTTACGCTTGCCGTGGTGTCTTGACTGTATGTACAAGTAATCGGACGTTGATAGCAGCGTGTATCGAACTTGAGGAGAAAAACAAATCAAGAAGCTTCGATGGAAGACGATAACATAGCATCAGAATACGGTAGGCCATATTCTTTTCTCTAAATTTAATCTACAATCTAGGAAGGTAGATGTTAGTATGTTCTTGTTCTTGCTAGACCCACTCTAGGGCTAGAGGGATTGTCTCTGTCCATGGAGAGGATTTACTCGGACAATATATTGGCAACTCCGCTATGGAGTTTCCTTTGAGTTTTTCACTCTTTGAGGTCTTCGTCATTCGACAAGTTTAGTCGAATGACCTTTTCCTTGTTTCTCCTATGTTTTCCATCAATTATGATCTTTTAGTTTTTGCTTGAAGTGGTGAGTCTCGTCTTGGTTACGGGAAATTATTTGTTTTTTATTTTTCTAGCATTGGCACTTTCATTTTCTAAAAGTTTCTCCGATTTGCGCTAGTTGTCAGTTAGCAAGCCGTGCTAATGGGCCATTGGCACTAGTTTTCAGTTAGAAACTCGCACCAATTGGTGCTAGTTTGACCCACAAAAGTCGTGTCAATTTTAGGTTGTGTGGAAAATTAAGGTTTTTCCCTAAGTCCTTCACCAGTGTGTCTTTCCCTTCTGGTCCTTTTCTCTATATGATTTGCATGTTCTCCCCTTCACTAAAGTGGGTTTGATTGGCTTGTTGATTTTTCTTTTTCTTTTTTTTTCCTGTTCGGACATGCATCCTTACATCCTAGTTTTTTCTAGGACTGTGCATCAATTACCTGGTTGCATGCTTTACAAGACATCACCCTACTAATTGAGTTAGTATCCTTTCTTTGTGAGCCATCTCTAGTTGATCTCCTTTTTCTTTTTGGTTGATTCAGTGTTCAAATATCAAGTGTCTTTCGAGTTCATTTGGTCCACTTTTTCACTTGTGAGCATAGATTACATTTCTCATTGTTCAACAGAAAAGTATTCTTTCTATAATTTCTTGATGTAAAAGGGAATGAATTCCTTGTTTTGAGATCGCGCTTTGGAAGTCCTCTTTGTGCTTTACCTCATATGTCTTGTAGCCTTTTGAGTATTTTTGTTTCAAAATGTTTAAAACAATGATTGCATTCTTAGTGTTTGTTTGCATCCCTTTTTCATTCATCATTCCATCAAGGAAATTTGCATTCATTTAGTTTTCGTTTCAAAGTTTTATTTTTGTTAAAATGCATTAGATCACATTGCATTGAAAAATATTTTTTGAGATCCATCATTGAATTTAGATTACATTGTTTGATGACTGAAAGCTAAAAATTGCATTGTCTGCATTCTCTTTCATTAAAAGCATGCATTAAGTAGATTCTCATTTCATCAAAAAATTCATTGAGTGCATTCTAATTCTTTCAAAAGAAAAAGGAAATTGTGCATATATTACAATTGCATAGTTCTCAATAATAGAATTTTGCATGGATTACATTGCATAAATCATGTCATTGAATGTTTTAGATTAATTTTGGATAGAAAAATTCATTTAGTTATGAAATATTTTCGTTTTCTGTTTGTTGCATCATTGTTTGAGACTCTCCCTTAACTAGATAGCATTCATCGAATTGAAAGATTTCTTTTCTCATATAGCTGCATATAGGAGATTGTTAGATGAAATTCAGTAGGGCCTTCAAATAATTTAATCAACCTTAAAATTCATTCAATTAATCTAAGGAAGCATTGGAACCTAACGTAAACATTTTTATAGGTCTAGGCTAGTGATGTGTTCCAGCATCATTAAACCTAGTAGCTTTCGTTCACCTAGCTTTAGACAACGCTATTATGAACTTGTGCTCCTTGTACCATCAAGTATATAAAGGGAGACCCTCATAGGTTGCAATCCTTTATCCATAGGAAGCCGAGTCTGCCATCCAATGACCATGATACACCGAACACAACATTCAGGGAGACTACCCACACGTACGTCAAGTCCTTGGTCATTTCTCTTTCATTTTATGACCAAGGTGTATATGGAAGTTCTCAGAAACTTGGAACACCCTCTTGCTTAGATTACTTGAGTAGTCATTTCGGTATTTTCATGACTCTCTAAAAGTGAAAATATCATAGAGCGCTTCTCCTTTCACGCTCATTTCAACCTGAGAGTGATAGAGCCACCTTTTGTCTGTTTCTCGAGTCTTGAAGTATAAAATGACAGAGTTTTGTTTCAATGTCTTAAAATATTAATTGTCCATGAAATATTCCTGGTTAAAGTTATCTTCCTTAGTATTTTTTTTTAAGTTTATTTCCAATGGCAACATTTCCATATTTTTACCAACCAGGGAATCCCCTCCGAAGGGACTCTTGGTCCTTTTCCTAATTTTGAGAATGTTGGTGCTCCTTAAATGGAAACATTGTCCTTGCCTGAGTTAACTATTGGATTTTCGGTTTGGTTATTCTCGACCTTTTTGGTCTCGAGTGTTCTGCCCACTATACAACCATCCCCTCCATCTGAAAAACATCATTTTTCTTCTAAGGTGGACCTCTCCCATTATTTTCTTGTTTCTTCTTCCTCCTCTTCTACTTCGCCTAGTGAAAGTCTGGATTCTATTAACCAAGTGGCTAAGAAGATGAAAAAGAAGAATTCATATAAAGGAGAGGTTAGCTCTACGACTATTGTGCCTCAGACACCCTCCATTGATAAACCATCCAACCTTCCATGGAAAGTAAAATTACCTTGCATGTTGTGCAAAGGTGACCATCTTCTTCGAGATTTCCCTGGCATTCCGAAGGTACTTGAAGCATGGTCCAATGATCGTCCCTCATTTCCTTTGGCTTCTGGATGTCATATTGGTGGCACAACTTTGACTAGCGATGATAAGGCTCGTAAGAAACATGGTAAGATTACGAATCCCTGTAAGTTGTGTGAAGGGAATTATCCCATTCAAATTTTTCCATTCATGGGTGAAGCCACGAGAGTGTTGGAAAACCCTAATTTTTCTACACCCTACCTTCCGGTTGGTTAGAAGAAGCTTTATTCGATTCCTCCACTAGTTGATTTAACGATCGGTCAAGATTCATCGTTGGTCGATCCCGCTTCCTTGAAAATTCAAATTCACGAATCCATTCCCAACCAACCATTGGTCAAGGAACCGGTTGATTTGATCCCACCTATCGTTCATTAGGTATTTTCCATTGAGAGTGGATCTCATCTACCTCATGTTCTTCTTGTTTCTTCAGATTCCTCGTACTTGGATAAAGATACTCCCGTCCTTGTGACTCAAGAAGTTTCTCTTCCTGCTCCTATGTCTTTGGTCCAGGAGGATTCTCCTCTTGATCCAGTAACACCAAGGGATGACCATATCAGTTCAATGGTACCCCCTCCAAGTAGTTTGGTCGATTCCTTTGATTGGAGTCTATTTGTAGGATACTGCCTTCCTTCTTATGTGCCTTTTGAGATTACGGTATAGACCCTTGATTTGGCTATACCTAGCATGATTATAGATGAAGGCGTGTATGTTAGTGTTCTATCTTCAGCTACTTGGCAATATTTTGGTTCTCCACCACTTGTGCCTGTTACTGAGAATCTGTTGGCATTTAACAAAGGACCAGTCAACTGTTAGGGATCCTTCCAAAGTTTTCGATCACCTTGGGAGGGAAAACCGTCTATATGGACATAACGGTTGTTCCAGGCCCCTTATATTTCAATTTACTCTTGGGGCATGACTATGCTTATGCCATGGGTGCACTTGTCTCCTCCCTCTTTCGAGTGATCTGTTTTCCATGTAAGGGTCAGATCGTTACCATTGATCAACTTTCATTTTTTGGTCCAGAGGTGGTAGCTGGCCCTCCATCGTCTCTGCCAAACATTTATCCGCTAGTTGTATCTTCCCCGCCATGGGTTAATTATGTGCCCACCTGTTCATTTCCGTCGTCTAGTGATGGTGCCATCAGGCACCATCTACTAGGGAATTCGATCGCGACTTCCAAGTTATTTTTCTCCCATCCAATGAGAACCTCTTGGAAGCCATGACTTCTTATTCAACATAATGAGTTGTTGTTGGAGCAGAGTTCATTTTCATGTGTCAAGCTCCTTAAAAAATGAAACAAGATCATCAGAGCTCAGTTATTTTTCTTGTGTAAATCTCCTTAAAAAATGAAACAAGGTCATCGGAGCACAGCTCATTTTCTTGTGTCAAGCTCCTTAAAAAATGAAACTAGCTTTTCAAAGCATAGTTCGTTTTCTTGTGCCAAGCTCCTTAAAAAATGAAACAAGCTCATCTAAGGATAGTTCGTATTCTATGTCAACCTCATTAAAAAATGAATTAGATCATGAGGATAGTTCTTTTAATGTGTCAACCTCGTTAAAACAATGAAGCACATTCCTGTTCAATTCGAGTCTTTCATGTGATCTCGTAAAATCCCAGTCGAGTCTTTCTCTTGATCTTGTAATTTGAACCTTCACTCCATCTGCCTTTCATATGGATTGAAGCTTAGGGGGCATGTACCTCGAATTGGGTCACCATGTTGGGGGCATGCCCGTTTTTCACTTTTTTTTCAATCACATTTTGTTTCCATTTCAAGCTTGTGTAGAAATGAAATGGGTTTCAAACATAGTTTTCTACAAAGTTTCAAGCTTATGTAAAAATGAAACCAACCTCAGGCAGATTTTTTTGATTTCAATCTTGTGTGAAAATGAAATCATTATTATTTTACCTCTCATGATTTCCATTTTATCAGCCTATTTTTCCAGATGAACCTTGTTTTTCTCATTCCATCGTCACCGTATGCTTGGATGATCATATGACTTGACTTGATGTTTTACCCATTCCTAAGGAACCACTGCAATGAGTGGTCTTATTAGCCAAACTCTTAACCTTTAATTGTTCTGAGAAGTTCCACCATCACCAGAACCAGTTGCTACTCGTAATACCACTTGTTCCTCCAAGAGGAGTCATCTTTTAGCTCTCTTTCGAGTCTCGAAAATTGAAAATATTTTCAAGACACTTGTCATTTTGAACTCATTAAATGGATGCGAAATGATATCTACCTAGCATATGTTTACCCCCTTTTCAGGCTGGGATAGATTATTTATGAAAAAGTAATACCTTAGCCTGTCGCGACTAAGAGGTTTTCCCAGATATTGTTTTCTACCATTTCAGATCTGTGAGACTACCTACGAAAAGGGACTGCTGGAGTTTTATTTTTTGCTTCTTTTCAAACTCTTTAAACATGAAAATTTGCCGACTTCTCCCTTTGTCAGAATTGTTAAAACTAAATGACATTGTACATCATCAACATGACGTTAACCAAGTTCCTCCTTCCTAGGGCTCATAAAATGTACTAGGATGAATTTTTCCGAAGGACAAACTTCTATGAAAAGCATATGGTATCCTCTTCAAGCTTGTGTAAAAATAAAGAGGTACTCACCATAAATGGTGGGGGGAAATGGAATTTATTCGTCCGTTGTGTCAGAAGTATGTCACTGTTCAACATGACACTTATCTACAGTTCATCTCGGGTTGGGATATTTTCACTCTGTCACTTTTCCTCCATGGTTTTCGGAAGTCTGTTTGCCTCTCATTCGATTACCAATATTTTCAACATGAACTCTGATCCTATTTTGAGTCAAATGTTGCCACATCCCAGAGTCGTGTCATCGATATGTTCAAGAGAAAATCCTTCTGCAGTTTGTACATTCCCTAATCCTATGTTCCAGTCATGATTAACACTCATATTATATCCTATGTTTCATGTTGATGATGTGGGATTCATTATGACCCTCCTTTGAAAGATTGCTTCTTGTCGATCTCGGCTCACAATTTGGGAAGTTGATCTAGAGACTCATTTCTCGTACCTTAGAGCTTGCATGCCCTAATGGAAAGTTCTTCGCATTCGATGATAGGTTCACATAATCCGCCTTCGATCAGGTGATTTCATGGGTGTTCAAATTCAGCTCACTATTAACATTCCGTGGATTTTACTACTGGTACCTTCAGAATCATTTTCATTATTGGTGGTTTCTCTCGTGCTTGTTAATAGCTTTCATCATTGGCCGGTAATCAGGTGATTTCCCTGCATGTTTGAATTCATGTCATTTACTTGCATGCTTGAAATTGTACTTGATTAGGTCGTGACAGAGTGCAAGACCATGGATTTTATTCTCTAGAGTCGAGGCTACGACGAGATATGATTTTTCCATGATTGGATACATGTTTCTTTTAGATATATGCTTGCAAACATACCATGAGTCTATATGAGATCCTTCTTAGATGGATGGTTGTGACCATACCATGGTCTGTCTTATGAATGACTACGTCCATACCTTGATTCATGTATTTTAATCAGAGATTTCAGTTATGTATATGTATTTATGCTTGATTCGTAGGTCTCCTGACAAGAGAGTCTGGTTCCTTGCACGTATTTGTAAAGCATTTCAATCCTCCCTCATGTTCGGACTTCATATTTTAGGGGGCATCTGTTACACAATAATTTGTCACTTTCCTTGTAATCCCCACTCCTTGATCCTGGAGGACCCATACAATGACGATTGTGTACTTTCCAAGCATGGAATACATACCCTTGAGCCACACTTTGTCTTCCAAATCATCTCCCTTTACAAATTTTCTAAAAGACCCTTGTAACAACATGGGTTTTAATCTTGGCGCTTTCTCTCAGTGTCTGACCCACACCAACAATAGAGATTTACACCGAGGCCCACGCCGATCGGTGCTCTATCTTAATGTTTCACCCACACCGATCCTATTTTGGAAAGTTTTTTAAATAGAAGTGAAGCTTCCGTGACTAGAAGTTTTGCGAGGCGACGAGCTGGAATTTTTTTTGAGGAGATGGCCAAGGAATTCCCTTTGGGCTTCATGTTCCCAAGAAATAGTAACTAACCCAAAGGATAACCTCTTTTCCCATTATTTGAGGGCCCATAATCTCCTCCTCCATTTTTATATAAGGAGAACTCCTTCAGCTCTAAAACCTTAGTGATGATAGAAAGGAGAAGAAATTATAGCTTCGGGAGAATAGTGCAGAGTGTGATTATTTTTTTTTGTTGGGAACATAGTGATATCTTAGACCTTTTTGTATGATGGTGTTGCAAACGTGCTTGGATACGGACCTACTGAAGGAGAGCCTCAACATCAACGCTTGGTTGTAAACTCCACTTGTCTTTATCATAATAAAATTCAACTAATGTTTATCTTCCATTCTTTTGTACATATATAATGAGATTTCTAGAATTCCTTGATCATTTAGATAGATTGTAATTGTTTTATGTTTGTCATGATTTTACGCTTGTCATGGTGTCTTGACTATCTGTACAAGTAATCGGACGTTGACAGCAGCGTGTATCAAGCTTGAGGAGAACAACAGATCAAGAAGCTTCAACGGAAGATGACAACATAGCATCAGAATAGGGTAGGCCATCTTCTTTGCTCTGAATTTCATTTACAATCTAGGAAGGTATATGTTAGTATGTTCCCATAGTTCCTAGACCCACTCTAGGGCTAGAGGGATATTCTGTGTATGTAGAGAGGATTTACCTGGACAACACAAATGAATCCACCACATTTGTGGTGGTCTACATTATTAAGTTGGTTTTTAGAGGTAGTAACTTAGTATGGCCACCGTTGTAAATTATATGTTGCAAGTAAATGTAAACTTGATGGTGTGTTATCATCACTTTGAAATGCAACTATGATGGTTTTTCCTTTCCTTATGAGTAGTTGAGGTACTGATTGTTTTTTCGTAATCCTTGGCCAATGAGAGTGTGCTATAAACTCATGGAAAGGAGGGGTTGTTGAGTTATGTGTGGTGTGCATGATTGCAAATGATGTACTAGTTTTTGGTGCAGGAGATTAAAAGTGTGGCTTTTAGTGTTAATTATTTTGGGGGTCCAAAATCTCTCCTGTGGAGAGGAATGATCTAGGTGGATTGAACAGGTCCAATTAAAAGTGGCTTAAGTACAAAGGCTCAAAAATCAAAGTTTCATAAATATGGAAAATGTAGTGTCAAGTCGAAGATCTCCTCTTTTTGATTCCAACGGCGCAGAGAACACTCAATTATGAGTCTGTATGATGGAGTTAGTAGCAGACAAAGTTGAGGGTTGACTCGCTTACTAGGCAGGATTAAGGAAGGTGCAATTTTGACCTTTTTCAGCCACCGGATTTCGGCCAGCTCCAGCTAGATTCTGAGAAAAATTATCGCCTCTTTAATTTGACTCCTGTGGTCAAATTCGAATTTTCATAAAAGTGACTTGGTTGTTAAACTAAAACAAAAAAAATTTAAAAAAAAGGTGGTGGCGGGCCACCACCCCTGCCACCCCACAGTTAAAACAACATATATATGCATTATATATATTAAAGTTCGGCAGGCCATGACCCCTGCTAGCCCCCAAACATCCAAACAGCATATAAAACAAGGGTTTGATGGGTCATTACCCCCGTGGACCCCATACACACCGCATACATATCCCAAGACCACATTAAATGGGTGGGCAAGGGTTTTTAATCCCACCGCCCAAACCACACTCTTTATTTGGATACAGTGCCAAAGAAGGGTTCGGGAGGATCACCTAATGCGAGCCCAACCCCCCATAACATACCAAACTTGCCATTTAAAAATAATGTGATGGGTTGTTAAAAAAAATCTGGGAATTTGTATAAAACGATTTATGCCTTAATACAGAGGGGGCAGGGTTTGACCACCCCACCCCATCCCTCGAACCTTGGATCTTAAATAATTCAGCTAACATCTCCCTTGGGGAGTCCACCCAACCCTTTATTATTTAAACATGTAATTCATAAGTGTGCCCAAATAGCCATGAACGGGCACAGAAATCAAGATAGTGGAACCATGAGCGTTATTCAGGAGGGGGCCAGAACAATGAGTTGAGCCATTTTCCACAGGGTCTAGATTTTCACTTTCTCAGATTCAAGAAAATTTTATTTGGATTCTGCACCTCTCGACGCCACGAATCCAACGGTGTTGTTGATTTCTTCATCAGAGGTCTCTAATTTTGAGGCACTTTCAGCTATGGAGGTATAAGGGTGTAATTTTGCATTTTATACTTGTACTTTCATTTTTTTCCACTTAATGAAAGAGGGTCTCCCCACTATTTGAGCAGGGCGCGGAGACGTTGCCCCTCCTTCAGAAACTCTGATATCAATTATGTGTTTTCTTGCATGATGTTAATTGCATATCTCATCTTATGTTTATTCCTTTAAATTTTTCTAGTTTAAGCTGCAAATTTCACATTTAATTATTTAACACATCTCAAGAAAAAAAAATTGGATCATTCATGTCCACCTATTCTATTTACTCAAAATAAATCACAAATAAAGTGGAGGAAGTGGAAGAGATAATTTTGAAAAAGGAGTCCTTCATAGTTGTGTTTATAGAAAATTATTTTGTTTGAACTGATTATGATCCTCCGCTGTCAGCTTTCCACCTCATAAATTTTTCATAGGATTAGTCACAGAATATATTCTGCTGGCTGGATACTATAGTCAGCTGGTTATTTCTCTGGAAATCCTCATCGGCTACTGAAGTTGCAGATTGAAGTGGAACAATTTTGAAATACCATGTCTTCACATTATTGTGGGAAACAAGTGAATGGTTTGAAATATTCTGCTCATGAGGAAATAGTGTTTTTTTTTCCTCACAATAAACCATAATACTCATACTATTTATAGTTTCAACTTTGGTCCTATTTTTCAATTCTTGGGTAAGAAATCCTCAGGCCTCAACTATCTCAATACTAGCACAACTATCATTCTTATGATGTTCTGATGGAAATAGTACACAAACAATCTCATTTCAATCTGACATAAATAAATTCATACCTTCATTAGAGAAATGGCGCCGATCGTACATACAATTTCCTAACCTAGAAACACTCTCCAAGTGAAAAGAATATGCTTGTATGCCTTCTAGGAAATGTTGAGAACATTAATAAATGAGAAACAGAGTTGTAGACTGAGAAGAGAATGAGCATTTATTTTTGCAACTTGAACTATCACTATTTTCTCATAATTTCACTGATAATAACCTGGAGTTGGATTTCGTTGACCATTTATCCAATTCACCATTATTTCCATTGCCATTTTGAGATTCAGAAACTTGAAATAAATCTTTCTACTACTTGAGTGTGATAATATTCTTCCTCGACACATGAGTGCAATTGTAAAATTTTAATCTTGGCTCTAAATACATTAAAAACTGTGAGCTCATGCTTCAGTGGTGAATTCCTTTAACATGTAGTGAACACCTACACACACATTCCTACAGATGAGCGTGATCTCACATTTGTTACCTGGATTGTTTTCCTTAGAGGGGTTTTAAGAAAATGACCATGCCATTGACAGATTTGAGGAATCGCCCTTTGCAGGAGTGGAAGGTTACAGAACTGAGAGACGAACTCAAGAGGCGATACATAACAACTAAGGGTGTGAAGGATGATTTGGTTAGAAGGCTCAAAAAAGCATTCTGCAATGATGGTGAAAATATGAATTCTGGTAGCAGTCAGCAGATGGATTCTAGTATGAATGACAATAATGGTGGTGGTTCTATTAATGCTGAAAACCCCGATGGCAATGAGGAGAATGATATGTTTTAGGAAAATCAAAACCCCAATAGGAAGGATGATGACGATGAAGAATTTAAAAACCTCAATGATGGAGATGCAAAAGGTCCAGTAAATGATTTAACAACTATGATCTCATCTTGGAGTGTTTTGAAAGTTGCGATCTTGGGGTTTGAACAATTGTTCAACTCTGCGTTTTTATTTTTTGGTTGTGGGGAGTTATACCACATGCATTGGATATATAAATTATCTAGTGTATATGTATGCCAACGTATAAATGATATATTTAATTAGAGCAATGCGTTCATGCCCCTTATCATTGGCGCTTGGAGCTTGTGTGTTGGGCCCCTTGACTCGTGGCTTGTGCCTTGGCTCTGGTGTGTTGACTCTTAGTCTTGTTGTGGTGACTTTTTAGTCTCGATGGCTTAGTGATGCCCCTTGGGCTATTATTTTGATAAATATAATCATGAAACCTTGAAGACTTTGATATTGAATTGTTTGTGAAAATCTCCTTTTTTCGGACCCCGTTCCTCCATTAAAATTCGAAACATAGAAGGGGTCTGAAATTGATTTGAATCATTGATTTGATCTTTTTTTCATCACTAATAAGTGGATCATGCATGAGGCTTACTAAAATATTAATTTTATTTAAAATATAGAACTAAATTAATTAATCCTATATCTCAAATAAAATAAATTTTACTTTGAATAAGCAAAAAAAAATTCATTTCTAATTTGTCCGACTTTCACCAATGAACCTGAAAATACGCATACAAAACTATGTTTTCACAGGGTGTAAATTTTCCAAAATTTATCATGTTCTAACATCGTCTCCAACTGGGGAATATGGCTCGAAAGAAGGTTTCTAGAACTGCAGATCTCTGGGAGCTCGTTGATCAATGCCTTATCCATTGGGCACTTTCCAAACTTTGACATATTTTCCTTCGGCCATGAAATGTTGACATGTAACTTGCTCTCTAACCAGAAACAAAATTTCAAACTGAATACAACAACTGTACAAACTGATAATTGAAACTAAGAACTGAAAACCAAACTTTCTCATTCCTATGAGCTGATTCTTGTACACCTACTCTAACAGCTGCAATATACATGTTGATTCAAGAAACATGAAATTTCTAATAAACCCAGTCAATCAAATGACTATAAAGAATAATCTTGTTTATACTTCCTTTAGAAAGAAATAAAAGGTTGAAATATGGCAACTTAAATTTACATTTGGAAAGACCTCCATGATCCAAAAATGTTGTAAAAACAACTTTTCTCAATGGTTCTGATTGGTTTGCCAGTGGATCTTCAAAATCATGAAACATAAGTTGAGTTTGAATACCAACAGAAAGAGAAACATCCTCTTCATTTACAACTACAATCTTTCCATGTTCTATACCTTCATTTGTAACATCATTCTCGAAATTTATGCCATTATATTGTTCGATATCGTCATGATCAAAATCAGTGGCAAACTTAGTATATTCTTGTAAGGCTTCATTTGAGAC
The DNA here is from genome assembly GCA_034641835.2 of Pinus albicaulis. Lineage (NCBI taxonomy): Eukaryota > Viridiplantae > Streptophyta > Pinopsida > Pinales > Pinaceae > Pinus > Pinus albicaulis. The sequence goes on along the minus strand of CM076577.1, from coordinate 333,188,283 downwards.
AACGATGCCTTGTGTGATTGGAAATTATTCAAATGACTCTTCATGTATCTTGACCAAAGTTTTATTTTTCACCTTTAAAATTTCTGAATTTGTGAGCACCAAGGATGGGGACTTAAAGATGATTGGAATGTCATCTAATAAGTTCAAAATAGTCAATTTTTCAATGATTGGTTTAGGAGATAAGAAGTTGGTATGAAAAATGGATTAACCACCATGATATTCTTCATGTTCACTTAATACTTGACATGGTTGTTGACTGTTATCATTGATCTTGGGAGAAGGAACATGGATATCTACTTAAAGCTGCTGATTTATTTCCTAGGGTGTGACTTGACTGTCAAAGTGATGATCTAGTTCATCCTCAAGCAAAGTAGAGGCTGCTATATATTGAGAAGAATCATGTGTGCGAAGGAAACTATTCTCTACTATTTACTGTTCAGAACAAAAATCATGAAGTGCCTCTAATATCTCCTCATCATCCATACGTTATAGATCATCATGAATTTCAAGATATTGAATGATATATTTATAATTCTGATAGAAATCTTGAAAAAGTAATAAATATGTAAATACTTAAGTATTCCTTCATAGTCATGTTTCTCAAACCTTCTTTTGTTTGAACTGATTATGATCCTACCCTGTCATATTTCCACTTCATCATTTTTTTACAGGATTGATCACTAAATATTTTCTACTAACTGGATACTATAGTCAGGTGGTTATTTCTCTGGAAATCCTTATCATCTACTAAATTTTTAGATTCAAGTGCACCAATTTTGAAAGACCTTGTCTTCACATTGTTATGGGAAACAAGTGTCTGGTTTCAAATATTATGCTCATGGGGAAATAGTGTTTCATTTTCCTCAAAGTAAGCCATAGTAATCCTACTATTTCCAATTTCAACTTTGATCCTATTTTTCAATTCTTGGGTAAGCAATCCTCGAGCCTCCACTATCTTAGTACGAGGAGAGCTATGTTTCTTATGATGTTCTTGTGGAGTTAGTACACCAATAGTCTCATTTAAATATGACATAAATAGAGCCAGGGCCTCATTAGAGAAATTATCCCCATCGTACGTAGAATTTCTTGACTTGAAAGTACTCTCCAGGTGAAAATAATATTCTTCTATGCTTCTAGAAAATGCTGAGAACATTACTGAATGAGAAACATAGTTGGAGATTGAGGAGAAAATGAGGATTTATTTCTCCGACTTGAATTATCTATATTTGATTATATTTTAATTGATAATAACCTGGAGCTTGAGTTCATTCACCATTTATCCAATTCACAATTCTTTCCATCACCATTTTGAGATTGAAAACCTTCAAATTCATCTTTCTACATCTTGACTATGATAATATTCTTCCTTGACACATGAGTGCAATTGGAAATTTTTAATCTCGACCATGAATACATTATCAACTATGAGATCTTGTTTTAGTGCTGAATTCCTTTAACATCTAGTGAACACCTTCACAAACATTCCTCCATCTTGGCATGATCTCAGATTTGTTACCTAGATTGTTTTCCTTAGAGGGGTTTTAAGAAAATGACCATGGTGTTGATGGATTTGAGGAATCACCCTCTGAATCAGTGGAAGGTTACAGAACTGAGAGACAAACTCAAATGGAAAATAATAACAACTAAGGGTGTGAAGGATGATTTGGTTAGAAGGCTCGAAAAATATTTCCCCATTGATGGTGAAAATGTGAATTCTGGTAGAAGTCAATAGATGGATTCTCGTATGAATGAAAACAATGGTGGTGGTTTTGTTAGTGCTGAAAACCCCGACAATAATGAGGAGATAGATATGTTTCAGGAAGAACAAAACCCCAATAGGAAGGATGATTATGATGAAAATTTTCGAAACCTCAATGATGGATAAGAAAAAGGTCCAGTAAATGATTTAAAAACTATGTTCTCGGCTTGGATCGTTCTAATAGTTGTGAGCTTGGGGTTTGAACAGGTGTTCAAAACTGCATTTTTTATTTTTTGGTCATGGGGAGTTATCCCACATGCATTGGAGATATAAATTATCTGGTGTATATGTACATCAACGTATACATGATATATTTGATTAGGGAAATTAACTCATGCCCCTTCTCCTTGGAGCTTGGCCCTTGTCTGCTGGGCCCTTCGACTCCTAACTTGTGCCTTGGCTCTGGTGTGTTGACCCTTGATCCTTCTATGGTGCTTGTTCAGTCTCGATGGCTCGTTGAAGGCCCTCGGGCTATTATTTTGATAAATATAATAATAATATTTTGAAGACCCTTTGATACTGAATTGTTTGTGAAAACTTCCTTTTATTGGACCCCCTTCCTCCGTTAAACTTCGAAATATAGAAGGTGTATGAAATTGATTTGAACAGTTGATTTCATCCTTTGATCATCACCAATAAGTGGATCATGCATGAGGCTTACTAAAATATTAATTTAATTTAAAATATAGAACTAAATTAATTAATTCTATATCTCAAATAAAATCAATTTTACCTTGAATAAAATTTTATAAAGAAAAAAAATCCATTTCTAATTTTTCTGACTTTCACCAATGAACTTGAAAATCTGCATACCAAACTATGTATGTGTAGGGTGTAGATTTTCCAAAAAAATTCATGTGCTAATAGAAACGGAAAATCCTAGAAATTGACCAGATTGTGCACAAAAAAAAAATTGTGAGGATTCAAGTGGATATTGTAATGTCTACATCTAAAAAAGATAGCTCTCAAATGCATTGGAAAATATTCATGTTTCAATAAATGAGATGTTAAATCATCGAAGTATGGTTGTACAATATTATTCATATTATGAAATTTGTAAGACATGGCTCATTTAAAGGTCGTGTTGGCACTCTTTTATCCAAATGGGATTTTCCTTTAAGTAAATGTTACCCATGGAAAAATGAACGTGGTTTTATGTTGATGAACAAGGATTATTTTTATTTGGTTGTGTTTAAAAAATGTGTTCGTGAAAAAAAATATTTTTTTACCAGCACAATCGTGAATGATTTGGTCAATATAGGGGGTAGGATAGTTGTCTTTGGGACAATATTTTTTAATATCCCTATAATTTTTGCATACTATGATGGTCCCTTTATTTTTTTTAACTGGAACAATATGGGAAACCTAATCAATCATGGGAACAAATAGTTTAAGTAGTTTTTCAGCCTGGGATTTTATTGCAAAAACCTCTCATGGATGTAGTGGACGTAATCTCTGTTTCTCAGGTTTAGAATCTGATTAAGTGTTGATTTCATGGAAAACAATGCTAGGGTCGATTCATGGCAGTTCTTCATAGGACCAGGAAAAAATGTCACGAAATTATTGAAGTAGCTATTTTTAAGTTTGAATCTATTCAAGTGAGAATGAAGCACCTATGTGAATTCTCTCCATAAATCTATATTTGAATGATATGCTAATTTGAGTGGTTTTAGATAAGTTTCCCAAATTATTTTCAAATTTATATTGAAGAATTAACATAGTACATTCAAGATTATATAAAATATCAAGACAAAATATGGTAGAAAAAAAATTCTCAATTTTCTCAAGATTGTGAAGAAAAGATGAATGATGATGATAATGGTCCCATGGAATTTCTTCTAAATTCCTAATTTCCATGATAATTTCATTTATTGGAAACTTTTTATCGAAGGGATCAGAAGATGATATTGGTTCTGACCAAGATAATTGAGAATAATCATCAATGACCACATTCACCCTATCAATTTTATAGGGCAATGGATCAGAAAACATTTGAACTTCCTGATAAGCTAATTTGAATGGGCTTAAGGTCATCTAATTTCCATATGATATCAATTCAAATTCTAAAGGCATAATCCATCGATCATAATATTCTAGTGTACTTGACGACATCATATTAACCTAGGCAATATTAAAAGAAAATTTAGTTGGAGGGAGTGAAAAAGTTCCCATGAGTGATGAATCTTTGAGAAAACTGACACCAACATATTCATAGGAAGTAATAATTTTCCCCGCAAAGGTACACTACCTGTAGAGTTAGGGTCTAAAGTATAGTAAGATAAATGGCCAAATTTCACTATTTTCCCTTAATGAGGAAATAATATCATGCGGAAGAGTGATGAAACCACTATAGAAATAGCATAGGTATAACTTAGACCCATTAAAATGTTGTATTGATTTGGGCAACAACGACTTCAACTTTTATTGTGACCGTCTTACCTTATAATTCTATGGCTATATTGTTTAAAATCCTATAAGGAAGAAAACCTCTTCAATCAAAGGATTTCAGAGTGGTAGGATATTGGTTTATATTTGGAGAATCCAAGGCTTTCCAAAAAGAAATAGACATGATACATGTAGAAATCCTTCATCGATTACTGTATGAAAAGAATGTCTGGTTTTGAAGAAAACTAATATTTGGAATCCCAGTTAATATGTGAGTCTAGGTATATTAATTTTATGATCAAAGATGATAAGGCGATAATCCTGATGATAAATTGCTCTGATAGCTGAAAATAGTAATTTCCTTTGTGCTGCACATGTTTGCAACACTTCAAGAGCCAACATCTCTAAACGATACATTGCTAGATCTTCAACAATGTTGTAGTCCTAAGAAACCCTATAATGTGGGTTAAAAGTTGATTTTCGAACAACACCTTTAGGAGGTGGTTGAATTACCATGTATGAATTAGGTTTTTCAATCTGTAATGTTTCAGAAGGTGGATGAATTGAAGTGGAAGTTTGACTATATGGAGTAGTATCATTTCCATTTACTATAGGACCCTTAGATATGTAATATTTAGATCTTGTCGATACCACCACTTGCGAAGACATGATCTTGATATATTCCGATGTCAAAGAAGAGGATGGACTCTCTGAAATAATTTTACTATCTTGCGAGGGGAAATGACTTTAAAAAAAACAAGAGTAGGAGAAATTTTCACTAATTTGGTAAACTCTGCCCGATGTGGGAATTCTTTTGTGTAATGATCTTCATAAAAAATAAGACAAGGATAATGAGGTTCCTTGTTTTTTAGAGGGTTAATTCTTTTTCGTTTCTCTTTTTGAGAGGAATTTTGTTATTTTTTTACCTTTCCCCTTATTTTTACCTCTGGATAATTGATTCTTGCTAATATATGAGTCTACGCCATTAATTTCAAAGGTAATTTCTAGAGAAATGTTTTGACTAGGTGAATCTTGTATATCCAAAGTTTGAATTTTTTTAGATTTTTTATTGTTTACCTTAGACTCATGATTGAAAAAACTAATCACACTATTATAGGCGTGAGAACCTTTAGTTGTGGAGTCTAGTTGATCTGAAGTTGTTGGGCAAGGTAGATTTCGAATTTTCTCGTATAAAGTGCAAGCTCTGTATAGACAAAGTCTAGGTACTCGACATGAGAAATTTCTTACTCTTCAGATACAATACCTCCTTTAGAAAAATCCTCGTTAATAAGGGGAAGTGATGATTTTGTGAAAAATTCAGCCAAAATTTGATCTGGAATAAAAAATTTGACTGAATGATGGCTATGCCTCCATTCATGTATATGATATGAAATGTAGGTATATTTTTATTTTTTTAGGGAAGTCAAAAGTTCAATACCAGTTTCATGTCGAATTGGTAGCTAAAAATGAGTCAAAAATGTTGTTGATAAGGAGTTGAAATTATGGAAAGAGGAATGCAGTAACTAAACATACCATTTCTCTTCCAAACTAGTTAAAGTTCGTTGTAAAAGTGTAATCTAATAGAATCATCAATTAAAGAATTCGACACACACCAGGGATGATATGTCATAACGTGATTTGATGGGTCCTTTCCTGATTTACCTTGAAAATTGTGTATAAAACATGTAAACTTAGTAGGAATCACTAGCGAAAACAAATAATTGTAGATACGATTAGTTGTTAGCCAAGATAAATATGGAAAATATAAACTTGTGATAAACAATAACTGTCGGTTAGGTATTTTTTTGGATTTTTATAACCCTGAGGTTTAAGTATAGCCCTTGGAGGAGGATAACCAGGGTATTCTGAAATAGCTTTTGCAGATGGTATTTGAGTTCCTCCAGGGAAACCAAGGTGAGACATACCAAGTTGCAGTTGAAATGTAATTTGAAAAATATGACCCAGGTATGGTTGACTCTGAAAAGGTGGACTTTGACCCATTTAACACAAACAATATTTCCCCTTTAATGTTTATATTTGCAAAGGTTGAACTTGAAATAATTGACTCTATAAATTCTAGCCATGAAAATTTAGACTTTGATACCTTGTCTGCATAATCCCTATACTAGGTTGTCCCATACGAATTGGTGTTGTAGTCTAGAAATTTTGACTACTTCAACAAGAAGATTCTTGAGGGATAGCCTGTGTAGGTTGATGAATCAATATTTGAGGCATAACTTGGGTCATAATTTTTGATACTCTTGGAATAGGTGTTTGAGGTGAAATTGGAACCATTTTTTGAGAATATGTTTGAACAGTGGACTAAACATGTGTTTTAGGACTACCCTAGACAAATTGTTGAACTCGTTTCTAAAAAGGTGTCTTTGGAATCCATTAGATAGGTTGTTGAACAGGTTTTTGCGAAATCCCCTAGATAGGTTGTTGGACTTGTATTAGAATCCCTTGAACATATATTTGTGGAATAAATTGTCCAGTATGCTAAACAGGTTGATAACCTAGCACTTGTGGAGTAACTTGAATAGGTTTTTAAACAAAAGAAAGGTTCTAACTAGTATTCATCCTTGGGTCAGGAACACCAATCAAGGGTTGAGACACAACAGGTTGACTTCAATTGACCTGAGGTATTTGACCATAATTTTAATAATTTTCGACAAAAGGTTGCCCTCTAACCATAGGATATGACCTGGCAATAGGTTGTCCTCCATATGGAGGATAAGGTAGTTTCCCCCCATGAATATAATATACACCAGTTGGGGTTACTTAAGGATAACCTATATTACTAGATACCATGTTAACATATTTGTTTGATGCCAAAGGTACTTCAAGCATGGAAGTCATTCTTTGAATAGTAGAAATAGATACACTAGATGAAAAAGTAGAAATTTGAGGGGAAGGAGGGGCTCCTGAAAAATTTCCAGAAAGTCACTGGTACCCAGCAGGAATCGAAGGACCGCCATACAATAAGGTCTCTGGAGAGCTTGTAAACATAGATGTATCATTAGGTTGACTCCAAAAAGGAATTATTGACAAGTTTATTCACAGTGAAAAGTAATAAGGAGTGTGGGAACATGTAATACATTGACCTAAATAGTTAAAGGGTGTGAAATACCAAGGATATGGATGGAAAGGGTCAAAACGAAGTGCTGGAAAAGCTATTGGTTCACATGTAGAAATAAGAATACATGCTGATTATTCCTCCTCTTCTCTTGTAATATCTTCAATATTAATGAGACCATGAGGTAGAAAAATTGTAATTGTTATTTTCCCTTATGGTGAAGGTGGTGCATGAGTAGGGGATATAGTAGCTAAAGGTGATTCATATTTAGAAATATCATATTCATATTCTTCAATGTCTCATTTCGTTCATTCGGTATCTAACACTTCGTTAGTGTCATATTCTCATTGAATAATTCCGGTAACTTTTGGCCTAGACTGAACCAAACCTGATTCTATTTCATGAGGTTGAAGAACTTCAGTTTTGAGTGTCTTAGGTTCTATAATATTTGATATTTTAGTTTGGTATAATGTCCTGGATCCTGTTGATTTTTACTTTCCAATTAACTAGGTGTATATTTAGGGGGTAAACCTTGCATTCTACGTGAATGCGTCGGTGAATCATCCATGAATTTTTTATTAATAATTAAAATAATATTCACAATCCTCACCTAAGTTTTATAAAAACTAAAAGAAGAAAATTAACACATGCCTATAAATCAAAAGAGTCAAACAATGCAACAAAAAAAATTCACAGTGAAATCACTACTTAGTGACGAAATCCAACATTGCAGAAATCAATGTGAAAAATGAATAAAGATGGAGTAGGTGGAACCAATTATTCTAAAAACATACTTAATGAACATGGTATGGTGCAAGTAACTCCAATTATTCCATCTTGAGTGAATAATATGCTCCAAAAGGTTCCAAGTGAGTCTACCCAACATATGTTCTAGGTACAACAAATACTTCCCCTCTACCATCACCCTGGGTAATATCCCTAATATTATGGTATCTAAGGTTAACACATACAACAATTTAACCTGGGGGGACAATCGTAGATCATACATCCACATATGGGTTGTGTAAGAAAGCTCGATCCCTTTGAAATTTCCTCAACATGGTTAATCTGAGGTTTACTTTCAAGTGACTCCCAAGTACCTTTCGACATCATTTTTAATGCATGAAACTCACACTAACACAACCAATGAAGTGGGTTCAATCAATCCAATGGGTCTGATATGGTCTCATGCCTAATTCCCTTATTATAGGACCTTCCCAAAGCAAAACTGTAATAAATGGATTTACTTCCTATCACAATATTCTAGTGTTTGTTTGTAGCTTTGGAAAGTTAAATCAATTTTGTATTACACGTTGTGTTTTAAATTTGTATTTAATAAATGGGTAAATGGATGTGAAACTGATGATATTATGACCTAACTCAATACTTGAATGCAATCTAACATGATATTGAGATATTTTCACTTTGATGAAATCCTAATTACGGGAAAGAGAGAGTCTTTTCAATTTTTCAAACAAAATGAAAAAAATCCTAATCTCACCATATTCCTTTTCATGAATGAAAATTCTCACTTTGAAATGACCAAAATTTATAAATTAACCTTTAAACATTCAATTCACTCAATAACTCAAAAAAAACATTAAACTTTCCTTTGACAATCAATCACTCGAAATTTCCAAAATCCATGGAAAAACAGATCAAATCCTTAAAATGAATGCTATGAAATTAATGTTGTCTGAAGTGTAATTCTAAGAAACTTCAATACTTAAAGAAGAATGGATTTTAGTTTCAAGTTTAGTAAAGGAAGCGCTTCTCATCAAAACACTTATTCATGGCAAACTCTACCTTTCATTAACGAAAAGGTATTTCAAAAATAGGGAAAAAAAACTAAATCTCATATTTTTAAGAGAAAATATACAGGAATACACTAAATCAAGAACCAATATTTCATTTGATAGATCTACAAAACATCACATGAAGCTCTTACCCTAATTCATGAAAAAAAGAAATTTTCAAGAAGACTCCTTCACAAAATTCAATTGAGATTATAAAGACTATTATAAGTTGGAAAAAAGTATAATGGAGCATGAAAAAAAATGGACTTAGTGAAAGGAAAACTCAAATTTTCAAAAATTTCATGCATGTGCACATGAAAATAGTATGATTAAGTGCACATATGCGGTATTGATAAGGGAAAAGTTTGCATATTTGTGCTATGTTGTTAAATATGAACATAAAGTTTGAGAAAAAATGAGGAAAAATAAAATTCAACCAAAAAAGTCACAAAATACAAATTTTCACTATGTTACATACACTCAAACAAGGCTATAAGAAAAGGTTAAAAGGTAAAAACAAGGAGATGATAAAGAATGATACGTTCCCTAGTATGGTCACCAATTTGTTATGAAAAAATAATTGCTTATGCTGACAGAAGAAATCTACCTAGATTCAATGAGTAACTCTAGTAAAAAAAAAAAACAAGCAAGAAAATATATTGCTGAGTTCATTCCTATTGAATCATAAACAATAATTCTAATATATGAGATCCATACCTTTTAAAAGAAATTCATGATGAAGATCATCACTATGGTTTCATGCATCTCCTCAATGCTTAGAAATTAGATGTGAAAACATATTAACAACAAATATCAAAGGAATATGATAGATCAATTATTCAATAGAAGTCATACTAATGATCAAGGGAACCGGTACCTAGTATCACTTCAATGGAAAAATCGAAGCAAATGCGTAATATATCAATTTTATTGAACAATACAGTGGGAAGAAAAAAACTTTATATTAATCTCAAGAATAAAGGAGTTACACAACCTTCACCTTAATAAATTATTGCTCCTTCCAATGATATCCAATATTCTCCTTGGATGACAAGCTCTCTAGCCTTATTTCCATAGCATAAGTTTACCTTCAATAGTTTCCCCTAACCGTCTAGTATGTATTTGATTTATAGGCCAAGAGGAGGATGTTTGAGATCCTCATCCTAAGCATGAGATACTCTAATGGTGGGATTAGGGTTCCATAAAGAATGGGAATTATCTTCAAGAACAGAGGGATGAGGATTGAATAAGCATCACCTAAAAGCTTTCAATTGGGAAATATTTTCCCAACAAGATTTCTAGATTTCACTTTTTATTTTTAATTTCATTTAGTCATGTACACGATTTATAGTGGAAGATAGAGCACACTTTTGCACTAGGAATAATCGTAAAATTTCTGTATGAACAGAATTTGACTAGGAAAATGCACAGGTGACTAAAAGTAAGTTTTTAGACCTAGTAATTAAAAATTATCATTTTTATATTCTGTCCTTGCAGGGGAATGCTTTGGAATACATTGATGGATAGTGAAAGATCTAGAATAATGGTCATTTTCCATGGTGAAAAAATGTCTTGTAACATAACGGCTCTAGAGCTTTTTTCCAACCAAGGCTTCCAAGAGTAATAACTCAACCGAAGATGTTCTAGGGATTCCAGAGTGTTTTTAAAAACAAGGCTCTATGAACTAATAACTCAACCTAAAACCATAAGGAACATGAGCACAAACCAGAAACAAAATCAAGTGGGAAGTCCACAACACAATGGTTATCCATGACATGGAATGTTTAGGGAAAAACATTTTCAATCCAGGAAATCATCCATGGAAATGATAGATCATAACCAAATAAGCACATGCATATACCATGCATGCCAAAAATAGCAAGGAAATCATACATGCAACTCAATACTTGGAAATAAATCCAGTTATAGTCATTGATCCCGCTGCCCCCTTGCGCTTTTCTTCTTTCGTTTTTCCTTCTTTCTCCAAATAAAAAGTATGCCACACTGATCCAAGGATTATCCAAGAAAGCTATAAGTGTCTAACAATATGAGAGAGTGAGAAAATAGATGGAGAGATCCAATCTAAAATGAAAAAAAAAAATAAAAAAATCCTATGCAACAAAAGATGTGAACTGATCCTCAAAAGCCCTTTTATCATCAGGCCTATATTTTCTTCATTTTCCTTCATTTTTTCTTCAATTTTCCTCATATGCAAATCTTTTACTTTTTATCTTCCTTTTCTCTTATTTTCTTTTATTTTCATAAATAAAATGTCAATTAATGCCTCTTTTCATTTTCCAATGCGTTTTCCAATTTCCATAGTTATAAATTAATTACAAGTGATCCCCATCACTATGTTTTTTTCCAAAGATTCAACTTGGAATACATTCCCCTTGAGCTTTTTTACTATTTTTCCTTTATTAACTTTATTACATGTATTTTTAACTGGATATGTTACATATTTAATTAAATAAAATTGAATCTTCAGCAAAACATGCTTATGTGTGAATGAAAAAGTGATGAAATTTCTTTATCCATGATAGTGTATGACATTTTCAGGGCTATGGAGGCTCGCTAGTAGTGGAGCCATGTCCGAATATACAAAAATCATGTAGTTGAACAAACATGGAAATAAAATCTCTGATAACTAGTCTCATAGATTCAGTTGAACTTTACTTTGAGATGAATTTCGTCCCTGTAATCTTAAACCAGTACCATAACTTCTACAATATCTAAATCAACAACTGTAAGCATGCATAATTTCTATATTTTTTTGAAATTCCACTATGAATAATGATACAAATTTAATTCTATGGTCAATGTTCCTTAAATCATTACCATAATTACCCTAATAGAATGAAAATATGAAAAAATGTCTTATATGTAAATAACAAATGATCTCATCAAGCTTTATACTTGTATCTCATGTGATTAACCTATATTTCATTTCTTTTTGTTGGTAAGTTTAAACATTAAGATGTGAAGTATTTTCATTCTTTCTCATAGGATTTATTAGGGTTTGAATTGTTCTGCACTAGAAACTTTTGTTCCTCCTCCATGTTATAAAATAAAGGTTTTGAAACATCCTATTTCTCTTATATCAATGAAATGATGTAATAATTTTTTATAAATTTAAAATGATACTTCTCCCATTTTCAAAATTTCAATATGCTTGATATTCATAAAAATTTGATTATGTACACATGAATCTTGCAAATTCGGTGCTAAACTCTATGAAATTATGTGCGCATTAGTTGGCAATGTTGAATTCTTTAAATATATCATCAAATGAGGAAAAAGAAAAATAGTAAAAAAATCATAAATTATCGTAGCCATTAATATGTGTATTGATTAGCTTCCACGATGCATCATACAATGAATAAAATTTTCTTGCACCTCGCATAGTTTTGAGACAAAGGTAAAAGATAAATTGAGTTAACTCACTGATAAGATTCTAACCTTATCATTGGGCTTGAATATTAATCTTTAACAAAGGTCATTACAGAGAATTTCGTTAATAACCCATTTATTTATAGCATTTAAATTCATTTTCATAGTTATATGATGATATTTTGTAAGGTTTAGAAAGCACCAGGTCTGCTGTTCTTGTTGCCTTGCGAGGAGGCATCATCCCTAGTAGGAGCCAAATGTTGGTGCCCAATTCAATATTATTTGAAAACAAGGCTAGGTATATATATTTTGTATCGTTATCTCCTAAGCTATTTCCACTAGATTCATACTTGGCACGTTATTCCTAGTCACATGAAAAATTGTACGAGTAAAATAAATTAAAAACATCAATCATGAAAAATAAAATTGATGATATTTTATGATATTATTTAGTTAACATCACATATCCATAAGAGTTTATGTTTGTTATTATTATTATTTTATTATTTTAGCGTTAGTTATCACATATAAACAAACATACATAAATGAATTTTAACACTAACTAATATGTTTTAATAATACACAACACTAAAAAATTATGTTGGAGGAACGTTCTACTTTACAAATATCAGTTCAAACTCAAGTTTCCAACAAAGAATTTAGTCATAGTCTAGCACAATGTCAACATTTTTGTTTCTATGTGAGGGAGAAATATCTCACCCGTGACATGTCGAGACATCTAAAAATAATGGGGAATGATGGATAGTGTCGTGGTTTGAATTACATGTATTTTTCATCAATTAATTATCTATGCATGATACTAAGAGTTTTACGTGCATCATACAAAAATAAAATAGATGAAAATAATAGCATTATAAAAATTTCAAAAATATACGATAACAAACCAATGCACATTCTATAGAACATAAGATAATATCCCACAACATCTTATTTAATTATCAAAATAGAACCATTGAATTACATATCTACAAGAATGTGTAAGACCTTTCAGAGTAATATAGATTGAATCATGGAAGAACTAGATTACAATCATAATAAAAACATAAAGTTTAAGGCTTTAGTCCAATAGAATCTCTTCATTTTTTTCCTATCCTCCTTTCTCAACTTAATCCTTACAAATTTTATAGACTTGTTCCACTTTTTAATCTCGCTCTGTTGATTTGGTCCACTTTGATCCCTTTGATGAAATCCAAGTGATTTGGTCCATATCCTCTTGATTCTTTCAAAACCAATGTTTAGATCCTTCTTCCATGACTTTAGTAATTCCCGAGGTAACCATTTTTTATGTGGGCCTACTGCTTCCTCTTCTTGATTCTCAAATTTCAGTATCTTTTACCATTTTCCTTTTCTTCTTCTGATGATCACTTCTGCAAGTCCTTTCTATCCCAAATTGGTCAAAAATTCCCAAAAACATGAAGCACCTAATAGGCCCAAACAACAACCTATTTACTTTCCCTCAATTCAATCATTTGTCTATATACTCAGATCATCTTATTTTTCACAGCTTCCATTGGTTCTTCTCTACTATGTTTTGTTGTTTTTCCCTCAAACGATGGACCAAACTCTAGTAATTTCTACAATAATTGAGATTTAAAAGTGTTATAATATTCTGCAGTATATTTCGAAGTAGTAATCAAAGAAAAATCCTTATCAAATGATTGAGTTTTATTCTCAGTAATGGAACCATTTTTAGCAGTAAGTTTTACTTTAAAGACAGTGGGTTGACTTCAAGTTGCCAAAAAATAATTCCATCATATTCTTGCAAAATTCCAGCATTTTCATTCATTAGTGAGGGATAAACCTCCCACTCTAGGCATGATGAGATGCATAAAAATAATGGGGAATGATGGATACTTTTGACGTTTGAATTAAGGTATATGTATTATTCATCTGTTAATTAATTATGTAATCTATTAAGAATTTTACCTACAATAGACAAAAACATAATAGAAACAGAGCATATAACTATAATAAATTTAAAAATATAGGATAACAAACCAACACAAATTCTACATAACAAAGGATAATAGCTCGTAAAACCTAATTTTATTATCAAAATCAGGCCATTACATTACAAAGCTACGAGAAAGAACGAGATCTTTTAGACTACTAGATAAAATGATAACATAACTAGATTACAATTAGAATATAAGCATAAATTTAAGCCTTCATACCAACAACATCTTGGCATTTTCTTCCTATCCTTCTTTCTCAGCTCAATCCATGCATATTTTATATATTTTATCCACTGCTTTAATCTCGCTAGTTTGATTTAGTCCACTCTGATACTTTTAACAGAATCCAGGTGCTCCGATGCATATCATCTTGATTAATTCAAAACCAACACTTATATCCTTCTTATGTGGCTTTATCAAGTCCCAAGGTAAACACTTTTGATCTTCTCTCATCGCTTTCTCTTTTCTATTCTGGGCTTCTAGCATGTTTTACAATTTTCCTTTTTTTCTTCCATCGACCACTTCTACAAGTATTTTCTGGCAAAAATTGGTCAAAACGTCCTAAAAAATGAAGGACCAAACACATTATTAATAATCATATTTGTAACTAAAAATTAGTAACAACTAGTTGTCCACTAAAACAGGGAGAATTGTCCACAAAAAGGAGAAATTAAATAATGAGAAGATATAAATAAAATGCTTCCTATGATAACATTTTTTCAAAAGATTTGAATTCATCACACACACACACACACACAAACACACACAAATGCACATATGGACGCATTTGTAATTAATAAAACATATTTTAAAAAAGTAAATATAGGTAAATGTGAGTGTTAATATTCAAACTCATCCAATATAACTAAGAACTAAAAATCTTCAATATAACTAAGAACTAAAAATATTCACTTCCTACTGTATATCAAAATTCAAATTTGTCATAAAAATTAAATAAATCACTTCACAAAAAATGTTATTAAAATATTTTCTATGCACTAATCTAAAGTTCATTTCCATGTGTAGGACCCTCTTCCAAAAGGCACAACACTAATACTTCTAAGTTTGCTTTAAATTATTAATTTCACAAAAATTTCATTAAAACATAAGAAAATAGTATGACGTGACCAACACCACTATTCAAGATGCATGTGAATCCTATTATGATATATGAGAACTAAATTTTAAAATATCTTGAAAAAACTAAAAACAAAAACATGTCAAACCCTATTTCTATGAAGCGTGGAATATTTGACTCGCGTTAAAAACCTTTCTTTAGCAAAAATATGAATCATACAATATCAAACTAAGAATTTAACCTTATGAAATTAGAATAATATATGTGGCCTCACTTTGCACATGCATATTTTTTCAGGTCAGAAATAAAGATTAACCCACCAATGAGTTTTGCACCCAAAAATAATAATAACCAGTGGTTAAAACAATTTCATCCCTTAGATTTTTTCCGGGTTTCACCTTTCCTAGAAATTGTGGAGCCTTTCTCCCCTTGAGAAATAAATCAAACTATTATTTTCCTTAAATTTTATTTCTATTCACAATGACTTTATTAAACTATGACTCATTTCCGCCAGTTTTATTTTAGCTTTATGATAAATTTAATTGTCTAAAATGATTTGGGTTAGGAATCATCTTTCCCTATAAAATCCTAATTAACTCGTGTAGATATATTAAATAAATTTAGTAAGCTCTAGATTATCGAAGTAGCTCCTCCTGGCTCATTTATATTATGATCAACTATTAAAAATATTTAGGGTTTTTTTTCATCTACAATTTTT
This sequence comes from Pinus albicaulis, assembly GCA_034641835.2. Classification (NCBI taxonomy): domain Eukaryota; kingdom Viridiplantae; phylum Streptophyta; class Pinopsida; order Pinales; family Pinaceae; genus Pinus; species Pinus albicaulis. The sequence goes on along the minus strand of CM076577.1, from coordinate 333,172,105 downwards.
TTTTCAATATCTACCATATGAAGGAATCATTTGATATATAAAATTTGAGTAATGTATATGGTATCCTATTGTGAATTATAGTTCATTTTATTTTGTAAAAAAACAAATACTTCTTAAATGTTAATCATAATCTACACATGTGAAAATAATCTTTCGGATATAGGTGAAAACCTTTTATGTAATATGTGAATTGTATTAAACAGAGGCTTACGATAAAATATTTATTAAACCATATTTCATTAAAGAAAGGCTTACATTGAAACATTTATCAAACCGTCATATTAAACTAACGAGCTTGAGTCTTCACTCGGGCACATGGCGTCAAGTTGGAGAAAAAGGTTGAATCTCCACCCTAAATGAAATATGATCCATTCACCAAAAATAACATCAACCATTGGGCACCTTGGTTAGATATTTTGTGGCCTTCCATTCCAAATGAATATGACCATGCTCGTTTATATCATTTATAACACATTTACTTTCACATCAAATCTATTAAATCATGTTGAAAATTTCGGTGAGGAATCGATTCTACTAACATGAAATATATTTTATGATCCAAAGTTTCCAATTTAGTTAAAGAGGATTAACCAAGGATTACTTCAAGAATGTAATTAACAAAATATTTAAATCATTCATCAAGAATTCAGGTTCAAAAAAGTTGTTTTTCATCCAAATAATTTTACCTATGTTTTTCTACAAACACGTTAATGAAGCAGGGTATAGGTACTGTAATTTTGTTTATTAGTTACTATGTGATTATTTAAGGGATTAAATCTCATTGTGTTATTCAGGAAATCAATTAAAGTGGATTAACATTACGGAAAGTCATCTAACAATAAAGTATGCAATAAGTTAAGGAGAGAATTACTAAGTCAACATTGAAAGGAAAGGACTCAAATTTTAAAGCTATGAAGATGTCTTAGAAAATGGAAATGTTCTTTAAAAAAATATTTTTATTTGTATTTTAATAATGCAGATGGCTATGTAAATAATTATGAGGTTTTTGGTATATAAAAATCCATAAATTCATTTGACGGAGGGGAGGGTGTTAGGTCCCTATAATACAACTGTATTGCACTTATTGTTATTGTTAATGTATCCCCTTATTGTTATTGTTGTGCCCATGTATCCTCAATATTCTTATTGTTGTAGCTCATATAATCCCACTATTGTTATTCTTGTTCTCTTACATTATTATTGTTATGTATGCACTAATTATATTGTAACCCCTTCGAATCCTATATATACCAAGGAGGTATTATCATATGTATAATCTAATAATTGTTTCCCCCTCAAAGAGGATAATTTTTAAGATGTTGATCTATATTTTTTTTTTTGTGAAGTGGTTGGATCGCATTTGGTATCAAAGCTTTGGATTCTAGGGTTCATTTTCTTCAAATAGGTCATCATGGAATTTTTGCTATAATTTTTTGTATACGAAGCTTCAAAAGCTAAAATTTCAACCACATGGAGCCGAAATCTTGGTAAACTTCATGGATGAAATTTAAGCTTCTTAAGCTTAAAATATATAAATACAAAATTTCTATTAATGAAAAATCACCCTATATATATATATATATATATATAGCTTCTTAAGCTTAAAATATATAAATACAAAATGTCTATTAATGAAAACTCACCACCCATATATATATATATATATATATATATATATATATATATATATATATATATATATATATATATATATATATATATATATATTAGGGCCCTCAATGGCCGGTCTATGTATCTCTTCTATAACACCATGGGAAGCTCCTGCTATCATCTAGCTCGACCCTCAAATGACTTAATGAAACTATCTACCAATTTTGGGATTGAGTTGATACAAATGAATTTGATCCTTGTTCTTTTATTTCTTTCTATGATAGTGGGCTCACTACGCTTGGGTTTCTTTTCCTTTGCACCAATTTCCTGCCACATTGCTCCCTAAGTACCGCTCGATACAGAATTTTGCGAAGAGTTAATCTAGATCGTTGAAATATTTGAATTCCGGAGAGGCGCATGAATCCAAATTTGATGAATGTGTGTGTCACAACTTAATTGCACTATATTCCGCTTACCCTTTACTTTTGATACTTCCTTTGTTCCTTTCTAAGAGAAGAATAATAGATTTTCATCAATAAGAGTCATAAATTTCGGCAATTTTTGGTTTTATGGTTGGAACATTGATTTTATCCCTTTCTTCAACCTCGTGATTTCCATATTAAGGTTTTGTGTTGGTCAATTTACTTCTACTAATGAGGCTACAGGATTTTTACTAACATTGGAGAGAAATTTCTGGATCAAGAACTTGTGCCCAGATCGAAGCTTCTCGTCTTGCATTGTAGAATTTAAGTTGGTTAAGTGAAAAGAAGAGCACACGAAGGCTCTAGTTGTCAGGTCAAAATATTTTCACAAGCTCAATAGCGCAAGATATTAGTAACATCCAAGAACTTTGGAGTTGGTGAAATTTAGAAGGAAGAGGAAGATTCAGAATACCTTGAACCTTGAGTGGATTGAAACCGATGCCTTCCTTTGACAAGAAAAATTCCATTAATCGACTAGATTGTGCACAAAAAACAAATTTGTGAGGATTCAAGTGGATATTGTAATCACTACTTACGATACAAATAGATCTCAAATCCATTAGCTGATCTTCCTGTTTCAGTGAATGAGCTCATAAATAATCCAAGTAGGGTTGTACAGTATGCTTCATATCGTAAAATGTGTAAGGCATGGCTTGTTGAAAGGTCCCATTGTCTTTCTATAATCCAAATGGGAGTTTCCGATAAGTAACAATTCCCCATGAAAAAATTAATGTGGTTTGATGTTGATCAGCATGGATTATGTTGATTTGGTTCTATCTAGAAAATGTTTCCATGAAAGAAATGATTCTGTTATCGACACAATCGTGAATTATTTGGTCGATATATGGGGTAGGATAGTTGTCTTCTCGACAATATTTTTTAATATACCTATAATCTATGCTTTTATGATAGTCCCTTGATTTTTATTAATTGGAAAAATATTGGAAACCCAATCAATAAAGGCAAAATGATAGATAAAACCTACTTTAAGTAGTTTTTCAACATCAACTTTTATAGAAAAAAAGTTTACTCGATGCACTCGACATAATATCTATCTATCAGGTTTAGCATCTAGGTACACATTGATTTCGTGAGAAACAATGCTAGGTTCAATCCCTGGAATTTCCTCATAGGACCAGGAAAAAATTTCATAAAATTCTTGAAGTAGGTATTTGTAGTTTGACTCGCTCCAAGTGAGAATGAAGCACCTATGTGAATGTTCTCAATAATTCCATATTTAAATGATATGTTAATTTCTGTTTTATTTATATTGAATAATTCACATTGAAAATTCAGGATCATCTACGATTTGAGGATAAATATGGTAGAAAAATCATTCTCAATATTCTCAAGCTTAGGAAGAAAATATGAACGATGATTATAATTGTCCCATGGAATTTCATCCAAATTCATAATTTCCATGATACGTTCATCTATAAGAAACTTTTTATCGAAAGGATCAAGAAATGATATTGGTTCTAACCAACGCAATTGAGAATAATCATCAGTGATCACATTCACTCAATCAATTTTAGAGGGTGGTGGATCGGAAAATGTTTGAACTTCCTGATAGGCTAATTCGAATGGGGTTAAGGGCATCTCGTTACCATATGAGGTCAGTTCATATTATAATTGCATAATCCATGGATCAGAACATTCCATCATGCTTGATGACGTCATATAAACCTAGGAAACATTAGAAGATGAGTTGGTTGGAGAGAGTGAAAACTTTCCTAGGAGTGATGAATCTTTGAGCAAACTGACACCAACATCTTCGTAGGAAGTAATAATTTTCCCTACCAAAAGTACACTACCTGTAGAGTTAGGGTCTGAAGTATAGTAAGGGAATTGGTCTACTTTCACTATTTTCCCTTGATGATGAAATAATATCATGCGAAATACTAATGAAACCATTGTAGACATAGCATAGCTATAAATTCAACAGAGTAAAAGGTTGTAATAAAGGTGGGCATCAATGACTTAAACTTCGATTGCAACCATGTTACCTTCCAATTCTATGGGTAGGTCATTTAAAATCCCGTAAGGATGAAAACCTCTTCCATCAAAGGATTTCAAAGTCGTAACATATTGGTTGATGGTTGGAGAACCCAGGGCTTTCCAAAAAGAAATAGACATGATACACATATAATCTCCTTCATTAATTATTGTATGAAAAACATTTTTTTTTTAAAGAAAACCGATACATGGAGTGCTAGTTGATGTGGCAGTCTAGGTATATTAATTTCAAGATTAAATACAATACGGTTATAATCCTGAGGATCAATTGTTCTAATAGCTAAAAATATTAATTTCCTTTTTGTTGGACATGTTTTCAACACTTCAAGAACCAACATTGCTAAAGGAGACATCATTGACAGATCTTCAACAATGTTGTAGTTCTATGAAACCCTATAATGTGGGTTAAAAGTTGATTTTCAAACAACACCTTTACGACGCGGTCCAATTACCTTGTCATAATTAGGCTTTTCAATCTGTAATGGTTCATAAGGAAGAGTAATTGAAGTGGAAATTTGACTATATGGACTAAAATCATTTCCATTTACTATAGGACCCTTATATCTGTAATATTTAGATATTGTGGATACCATCACTTGAGAATACATTGTCATGATATATTTCGATGTCGAAGAAGAGGATTGATTATGTGAAATCATTTTACTATCTTGAGAGGGGAAAGGATATTTTGAAACAAAAAGAGTAGGAAAGATTTTAATGAATTTGGTAACCTATGCCCCATGTGGGAATTCCTTTGTGTAATGATCTTCATCTAAAATGAGAGAAGGACAATGAGGTTTCTTCTTTTTTTTAGAGGCTTATTTTTTATTTTTTTTCTCTTTCTGAGAATAATATTGTTTCGTTTTACCTTTAGCCTTCTTTTTACCTCTAGATGATTTTTTCTTGCTAGTAGATGAGTCTATGAAATTAATTTCAGATGTAATTTCTTGAGAAAGGTTTTCACTTGGTGAATCTTGTATACACAAAATTTGACTATTCTTAGAATTAATTTCTTACCTTATACTCATGACTGACAGAACCAATGGTACCATCAGCGGCATGAGATCCTATAGTGGTTTAGCCTGGTTGATCTGAAATTGTTAGGCGAGGTAGGTTTTGAATTTTCTAGAATAAAGTGCCAGACTGTGTATAGATAAGGTCTAGGTATTGGACATGAGAAATTACCTGCTCTTTTGTTACAATACATCCTTTATAAACATACTCTGTAATGAAGGGAAGAAACGATTATGTGAACCATTCAGCCAAAATTTGATCTAGAATGAAAATTTTGACCAAACGATTCCTATGCCTCCATTCATGTATATGATATGAAATGTGGGTATATTTTGATTGTTTTAGGGAAGTCAAAAGTTTATTACCATTTTGATATTGAATTGGTAGCTGAAAATGCGTCAAAAATGTTGTTGATAGGGAGTTGAAATTATGGAAAGAGGCACGCGGTAACTCAACGTACCATTTTGTTGTCAAACAGATTAAAGATCATTGTAAAGGTTGTAATATAATAGAATCGTAAATTAAATAATTTGACAGACACCAAATATGATATGTCATAACATGATTTGATGGGTCCTCTCCTGATTTATCTCTAAAATTGGGTATATCACTTGGAAAATTAGTACGAAATGGAAGCTAAAATTTATAATAGCAAATAGGATCATTCGTTAGCCAAGATAAATCCAGGAGATGTAAATTTCTGATAAATGGTAACCGTCAGTTGGGGTCTTTTTGTCGATTTTGATAACCTTGTGGGTTAAGTCCAACCCCTCGAGGATGATGCCCAATATATTCTAGATTAGGTTCTGTGATTGGTATTTGATTTCGTCCACTGTAACCAATGTGAGACATACTAGGTTGTGGTTGAAATGGAATTTGAAAAATATGGCTTGGGTATGGTTGAATCTATAAAGGTGGACATTAAACCATTTGACCCAAGTAGTATTTCCCCTGTACAGGTTGACTTTTTAAAGGTTGACCTTGAAAAAATTGACTCTGAGAAGGTCGGCCTTGAAAATTTTGACCTTGATACGACGTTCGCATAATCCCTATACTAGGTTGTCCCATAGGAATAAGTGTTGTAGACTCTAAAGTAGGGCTACTTCAATAAGAGGATTCTTGAGGGATAGCCTGTGTATGCTGTTGAATCAATATTTGGGATGTAACTTCGATAATCGTTTGTGATACTCCTGGGATAGGTGTTTGAGGTGAACTTGGAACCATTTTCTTAGAATATGTCTGAACATTAGACTGAATAGGTGTTTTAGGACTACACTAGACAGGTTGTTGAATTAGTTTCTAAACAGGTGTTTGTGGAATCCCTTATATAGATTGTTGTAAATTTTTTTTCGGAATCCCATGGAAAGGTTGTTGGACTTGTATTGGAATACCTTGAACAGGTATTTGTGGAATAAATTGTCCAATATGATGAATAGGTTGATAAACTAGCAGTTGTGGAGAAACTTGAATAGGGTTTTGAACAAAAACATGGTTCTAAACAGTATCCATCCCTCAATTTTAATGAGACATCAATCAATAAATATCTCATATATCTTATATCAACCTAATAATGTTTACTGAATTGTAAAATTAAATTAAGGTTTATAATTTCTCAAGTGTGGAATTATGGATCATAATGCAATATTACCAAGATCTAAAAATAAGAAAGAATTTAATAGTGCATTCTTCAAATACTTCCTCACAAAATTCATCGAGTATCTTTTCGACCCACTTGTCCAAATTTTTTCTTCCCCTATTTTTTTATTTTTAACATCAACCATTCATAACCACTAAGTCAACACATTATATGGTTGGTCATAAACTTTAATTCTGAACGGATCAAATCACTAAATTTCCCATGAGATTCTATAAAAAAATGTGTCATAACTTCTACCAAAGATAATTAGTTTCTTTGAGTGTAATTCATCACGTTGATATTGATTTTTCTCCACCATCACTCTTGTATCTCCTCCAAACTCAACATTTAAATGCGAGTAATTAAATGGACTCTACTTCAAAAATATCAACAACATAACCACTTTTGTAATCGAGGGAATTTCACCCATTACTTACCAATAGACATGTACACCAAGATTCCTTATAAAACAATACTATCCATCAACATGTAAAAGAGATAGAAAAATAACAAAATTATTGGATGTCAAGAAAAATCATCGTTTTCTTATATAGCTTTTCAATGATCAACTCTCATGAGATCAAGTACATGCATATTTATACTAGTTTTAGATAGTTAAACTATCTAAGTGACTCAATTTTTCAATCCAACAAGGATTCCACTGACTTACATTGTCTACCAAAGCTAATTAGATGTATCAACACATAAATATTAGTAGACTAAGTCAACTAGCCCATCCAACAATGAGGCCTTGGAAATAATTTAGACTAATTAGTGATGAGTCTATATCGAAATATAGAAAGAAGAAAATGGTCCAAAAACATAAAATGAATGATGGAATAAGCCTAAATTTCTAATATGATTATAGAATTCCTTAACACGAAGACTTCGGTAGAGCTAAATGCATTGGAAGTCATTCAAATGACATGACCTCACTCATATAAAATTATGACCAAGCAAAATCTAACTCAACAATCTCAAAATAAATGCAATGTAATAAAATGAATTTTAATCAATATATGAACATTAATAATTTTATAGAAACATGTTTACCTACTTGTTGGAGTATTAAAGGTAATTTACTTCCACTAGAGACTTAGAAGAAAAAAATAACAAGGTTTAGAAATTTTTAAATATGACAAAAACCTTAAGGGTCCAAACAATTATGGATAAATTGATTGATGTTTATTACCTTTTATGAAAAGTTGAAAACATATTTTCCTCAGATCCAACCTATGAAAAATATATAGAATTAGAATTGCATACAAAAACATGGCCACATTCAATTATATTTTGAGTGAATACTGGAATATACTTGCTCAGTTTTTAATATGATGACTTATCCCATAACTTGTGAAAACAAGCACATGAAACTCAATACTTGGCATCAATATAACTCATCTCTTGATCCAAGTGGATATTAGTGGCCACCCACCTATTCCACCTATACCTTCCGTCACTTTCACCAATTTCATTGTTTATATCAGCATTTACTATTTTTAGGATTTTTTTGGTCCTTGAACTTATGGAGCAGTTTTGACCCCCTAAAAGACATTTCTTTGAGGTCTGCAAAAGGCACCAAATGAAGATAATCTGACCAAGTTATGACCCCGGTGATTTGGTTTCCAAAATAATTTTAGGTATCTATAATACTAGTGTATCCCATTATTATTGTTATTGTAGCCCCCTTATTATTATTGTTGTACCCCTGTAGCCCCCATATTTTTATTATTGTGCCATTACATTATTATTGTTAGGTCGGCTAGGATTATATTGTGACCCCATGGACTCCTATATATAGAAATGAGGTTGTGTCATTTGTATCATCAAAAAATTGTTCATTTATGTAATGTAAAGGAGGTTTCACCATCAAAGTGGTTTATTTCTAAGGCGTTGATCTCTCTTTTCTTCTATTTTTGGAGTTGGTTTCATAACATTTGGTATCAAAGCTTTGGATTTTAGGGTTTCGTTGCTCCAAAGAGGTCATCGTGGCATTTTTGCTGTAAATTTATTTCTACGAAGCTTCATAATATGAAATGTTTATAGAGCGAAACTGAAATCCTAAGGAACACTGTGTAAATATTTCAAATCTTAGTTCGCAATATTTTCAGAGATATGATTTATGGAAGTTAGGGTTTTTTTAGGCTCTCGAATTTCACCTAAACAGGCCATCGTGGAATTTTTGCTATAAATTTTTTTCTATGGAGGTTCATAAGCTAAATTTTTCAAAGAGCGAATCCGAAATCCTAAGGAACCTTGTGTAAAAGTTTCAGATTTTGTTTCACAATATTTTTGGAGTTATGATGTGTAGAAGTTAGGGTTTTTTCATGCTCCCGAATTTCACCTCAAAGAGGTGAGCCTAGGAAAATCATCATAAATCCCTCTTTGAGCATCGAATTGGAATTCTGTAAAAATTAGATGTAATTAAATAGAATTTAGTTTCATGTGTATCAATTTGAGAGCCGAAGAAGGAAACAGTGACACATGGCACAATGTACAAGTTCACTCTACTGAACCGGTCCATAATTAGGTCATTGTTGGAGATTGGGCATAACTTGGCATTGAAGAATCAAAATTAGGTCAAACATATGGAATTATAAAGAAGATTCAGAGGGCTACTACAGGACCTAATTTCAGATATTGAAGATCCTAAATCACAGATATAATTCAGTTTCAATATCGAGCTCCTCAAAAGCAAGAAAAAAGTTTGTATTTTTTTTTTCCAAATTGCATAAGTCTTGTTTGAAGAATGAGTTTGAATTGATTCCAAGGGCATATTGAAGCATTTTTATCAGTATTGGATTTTATAATGTATCCCAAAAATAATTCCACACCCATTAAGCCCTCTGAAAGCTATAAATGACGCATGAATAGGAATAATTGCAGCATGATATATCAAAATTATGGCACCAAGTGCAACAAATTTCAATCTTACAAAGAGAAATAAAAGATGACATAGATGGTTTAAAAGAAAAAATGAAGGCTAATTTGGACAGTTTGAAGGATAAAATGAAAGCTAATATGGATGTTAAAGTAGTGGAAGATCACATCGATCATCAACAACAAGTTCTCAAAATTTGAAAGGATCACCTTAATTTGGTGCATAATCAAATGAAACAACAGGAAGATCAACATCTGAGCAAAATAAGTTCTAAAGCAATCACAGAAAAAATAACACGAAAAATACCGGATCAATCAATTTCAGAGTATCCATACAAGTGGAAGAACTTACTGGTTGAATATTACACATGGGAGGATGATAATTTTATACAAAAGAATCCATAAATAATCAAGCGTTGAGGGAAACACTTGTTTGAAGGAGAGGGGCATGTTAGGTCCCTATAATACTAGTGTATCCCCTTAGATTTGTTATTGTAGCCCCCTTATTGTTATTGTTGTACCCCTGTAGCCCCATATTGTTATTATTGTGCTCTTACATTATTATTTTTAGGTTGGCTAGGATTATATTGTGACCCCATGGAATTCTATATATAGAAAGGAGATTGTGTCATTTGTATCATCCAAGAATTGATCATTTATGTAATGTAAAGGAGGTTTCCACCTTGAAGTGGCTTATTTCTAAGGCATTAATCTCTCTTTTCTTCTATTTTTGAAGTTGTTTTCATAACAAATAACATAAATGGGGCCCACAAACACTTTCCGTTCCATCTCCTTGTCTTAGGGCTTTTGTTTTTTAGGTTTTTCCCTTGTTAGTCAACAATAAAAAGGCCCTTGTGCCTAATTGTAACATAATTCATGGACATGTAGCCACCACATCTCTCCTCAGAGATAAGATACCATAGCCTAAGCTAGTATAATTCCATTATGTATGTAATAATATTTGAGTTCTTTGATATTAATGAAATGAAGTTTGAATTTTGATGCATCTTTTTGTTTATGGTTATATCTAATTTCTATTGTGTTCCTGCATAAGTCTGGATCAATGGTATTAGATTGGTCTTCTGTTTCATTTTTTATCACTTCATGTACCAAATGAGATGAGGGTATAAGGAGTTAGGGCTCGATCTAGTTCAACCTTTATAATATCATCCTCGCAAACCCTGATGGCCTCCCATGGCAGAAGAAAAGAAATGAAAGGGAGTAGGAGATAATTTCCAAATATTGCTTGAGGAGGCCGTCAAGAAACATAGGAACGTGATGATAGATAATTTTTTCCAGATCCTTCGATGGCTACCTAAACATGACGCACCTCCATCCACTCCTTTTAAGGTACAAGTTAATTTTGACATTCCTATATTTGAAGGATACATAGATGCAAACATCGTAGATAGATGATTAAATATATTAGAAGGATTTGTTTTTGTTCATGACTTTTCCAATTTGGAAAATATTACGTTTTAACTTCTCAAAGCTACCCCCCATGCGAAGAACTCGTCAGAAACCTACTATGAGCAAGAGGACGAGAGAATCCTCACTGTTTTCAGCTGCACCAACTTGGAATTATTTTCGAGACGAAATCAAGGAACAATATATCCTGTCGATAGCTATGAATATAAATACATAAAGTGGACCATGCTATGATAGGGGAGGGACCAATATGTGTCGGACTTCACAAATGGTTTTCATGCCCTTCGCACGAAGCTGGGCATCAAGGGTTTTGAGCGTAATTTGGTACTCAAGTACCACAACTATTCTCATAAGTACATCCAAGATGAAGTGGAGTTCTTGGACATCTCCTCGCTCAGTGTCACGTATCAATATGTTGTCAAGATCGAGTAGAATTTTAAACAGAAGAAGAGAAACTTTGGATCTGTGAATCTAAAGTAAGGAAAAGGTGCCACAAAACCATAGAAAAAAGGACAAATCCAAGTTTGGGTGACCTAGGACAACTTGAATATGTAGCAAGCAAATAAAAACAACCACAAAGGAAAAGAAGGACACGAGAAAGAGGTGTGAGTTTAATAACAACCCCACTCACAAAACTTGTGAGTATTGAGCGATGCAGTCACTAGTGGACGATATGAAGGCTTTTGAATGAAATGCATGTTCCGAATCTGAGTCAAAACCCAAGAGCGAGAATGAAAAAGGGAAGAAAATTATTTTTGCGAAGCCTAGTGCCACTATTTCCACCACAAAAAATCTAGAAGGATGAGCCCAAAGATCTAGAGGAGGGGGAGCACCTCTTCCACTTAGAGATGTGGGTGAATGGTTCTCCATAGTAGTTCATTATCAATAGTGGGAGCGAAAAAACCCTCATTTCAGCAGAGTTAGTGAAGAAATTGGGCATACCAACCACAACACACCTAAAATTGTACACCATCAGGTGGGTTCACCAAGGACGGGATCTTCTCGTCAGCATATTTTTGGAAGAGACATGCTATGTATGAATCTAGGCCTTGTATTTTTATTATTACATTGGGAAATAAGTTGTTCAAGATACTGGAGGTAGCACTGCTTACTTCCATAACTTTTATCACTTCGAAAAAATGCAGTAAGATCATTTCCGAGATCGAGAATTTTTTTTTCCTTATGATTCTCCATCAAGGTAAGAAGAAGATTCTGACCATGACCTCCAAACATGGTTCCTTCACACGATGAAAAAATATGGACAACATTGTGGAGGAGTACAAGGGAATCTTCACCTCACCTACGGAGGTACCTCTACACTTTCGGGTCAAGAACTCCATCAATCTAACCCCCGGCGTGCCATTACCCAATGGAATGATCTATCGACCCTTTTTGCTGGAGAACGATGAAATCAAGAGGCAGATTCAATATATTCTAAAGAAAGGGCACATCAGGCCAAGTTCATCACCCTGTGGGAGCCTGACTGTGGTTATGCATAAAAAGGACAAGACCCGTAGACTCTTTATTGACTATCGGGTGTTTAACAAGACCACTATCTGGAATAAGTATCCGATCCCATGGATTAATGACCTTCTGGACCAACTCAAGGGGGCCAAATATTTCATAAACGTTGACTTGAAGTGTGGTTATCACCAGGTGCCAATCGAACCCTTCAATCTGTGGAACACTAGCTTCAAAACCAAGGATGGCCTTTCCAAATGGATGGTCATGCCTTTCAGGTTGACGAATGCCCCCAAAAATTCATGAGGTTGATGGATGAAATCTTATGAATTTTCACCAAATTATTCGTAGTTGTGTATTTGGATGACATCCTAATCTTCAACTAAATTTGGGAAGAGCACCTTCACCACATTTGACAGGCCCTCGAAACACTGTGACAACACAATTTATGTGGAAATTTGAAGAAATATAATTCTTGCATGACCGAGGTTCAATATCTAGGGTACATCATTGATTAGCAGGGTGTGCATGTTGACCGAGCAAAGATATATGTCATTCATGATTGGCTAACACTGACCATTCCAACAGAGCTCCATAATTTTATTGGTCTCACCAAATTCTACCACAGGTTCATGTTGGGGTTCTCTCATATCACTTGGCCTTTGATTCAAGTCACCCAATAGAAGGAATTCACCGAGTTGAAGCATCACCTCTACTCTGCACCATTTCTCAGATTATGAAACCTGCATAAACCATTTGAGATTGAGAAATATGCCTCTGATTATGCTATTGGTGCAATTCTTACTCAGAAAGGGCATCAAGTGGTATATCACATTGATACACTTTTAGACATAGTAACAAAGTGTCCCAACTATGACAAAGAGATGTATTCCATTACGAAGGTCTACCAAAAATGAAAGCACTACATTCTGGGGAAGGAACAATCATCCACACATTCCATCGACCCCTGTAGATCAAACAAACATAATGGAAATTGTAGAATGATCACCATCATAATTGGTCCACATACTTGCAACAGTAAAATGCGAGATACGCTGGAAGAACAATCTAACATACTTTATATGAGGCATTTAGGGTGTGAAATTATTTATAATAGGTGTTCAATGGGGTGACAGAAAAGAGTGGAAAACTGCTAGAAAAGAGTGGGAAACCACCGGAAGGAATACGTCTCGCCTTCATAAAAATATAAGAGCTAACCCATGAAGGCTGAGGGGCCTAGTAATTAATTTCTTATATATTAATTTCCTAGGTAGTTTGCACGTGCTAAGAGAATGGTTACCTATGTCGCTAGTTTCATAATTAAGTGACAATGTTGCTTTAATTAAGACCCTATATTTTTTTCCTTGCGCTTATTCATTGCCATCTAGGTACCCTATGAATGTTATGTGCGTTGACAAAAGTGTGCTTTTTTACTAAACATTTTTAAGTTATTGTTAGGTTTTAGCTTGTAAGTTGGAAATAGTTTGAAGTTATAGTAGCAACAACCTGGTTTAAATTTGCACCTAGCCTAAATAATCCCGAATTACAGATTCTTCCATGTTTCTTAAAAATAAATAAATTAACACACATGAAGCTATTCGATCTCATCCTGCCCCCTCAAAGCAACCCGATTTTTGTTGATAGAATGACAATGCCGCCAAATTTAAGTTGACAACAAGCTCAAAATGTTAGCAATTTGGTTTTAAAAAAATTACATATATTAAAAGAAAATTTCACATGAAGTCAAGATGAGTGCCGCAACATTTAAAAATAGCATTTGCACCAACAGATTCAAAGGAACCCTAATGGATTCAAAGGAACAAAGGATTCTAGAATATGCAAGTAAGTAAAACTAATATTTAAGTAAAATCTCATCAAATAAATTTAATTTTCCATTTTTACTTTAAAACTTAAAAAATTATGATTAATTGCTTAAAACTTGGATCTACTCTCTTTTCATATTTTACATATGCTTTAAGTTCATGATTGTAGTATAAACGTCAAATATATATATGAAATAATTTCCATGACTTCATGTAACCACCAAAACAATTACTCCATTCTTTGGACCTAGATCCAACAATCTTCATCCACAAAAGCTTGAATAGGTTTCAAATATGCAAAATATGGCATTCCCTTGCCTCAAAAAGACTTATACACTATGTATAGTTTACATATTATTAGATGAGGACAGTTTCATAAAATATTTGGTAAATATTAGTGAAATATTCCAGGAAAACGATCTTCCATAAACAATTCAAATATATTATCCATAATTAGTTCCTATATAGAGAATGGTTTCACATAAAATTAGTCCATATCATCTTCTTGTGGAGGAAATATTCCAGAAAACGATCTTCCCTAAACAATATCCTCTGCAGCATAGGAATGTCCATGTCTTCCCAAGACCTGGAAACCATTGAAATATCATGATGGCATAAGTATAAAAACTCAAAAATACAACCAAACCATAAAATAAACAAATGAAATCTTAACGTTATATACCTCAATACATCCAAACCATAAAATACCCAACTTAACACTTAGTGCTATATGCATTTTAATGTCAGACAGGTGACCCAAAACTTCCCAAAAAGCACTTGTAAGCTGGGTTGCCCCTCTTTTCAAATGGCATACCATACCATGTTTATCTGGAGCACAAGAGAAGAAACCAAGTGTTTTGGACAATCCATGGAATTGTATCGAATTACAAGGTGAAAAGAAACACCAAAATTATTTCCAAAGTTCTCCATGGAATGTTTTCACACAAAAGAATGAAAAATAAAAATAAAAAAATCATTAATATTATCAACAAAATAAAAATATAAAGCCTATATAAACAATCAACAATTTTCCCTTATATTTTCTCAAATACAGAGTTAATTTTGTGAATTTTCTGAAGATTAATGAAACATCCTTTAATCATTTTTTAGGGTCCCAAATAATCTTTCTATGTTTCTGAAGATTAATGAGACTTTCCAAGCCACAAATAATGAAATACACTACTTTTCAAAATTTCTCAATATGCAAATAACATTTTTTCCTTTCTCTAAATATTAATGGAACTTTCATGCCCACTAGTAGTGAAAAAAATTCCATGAGATATTTCCTTAGGAGCACAAACCAAAAATAACAACATTTTGAATATACTATCTAGATCATTTTTAAGAAAACAATTATGAACTATATTGTAAACTATACATATGCACTTTAAAATACTAGTTTAACATCAACTGTTAAATGTCAAAATAGGTTAAACATTCATATAATAATGGCAGTAACAGTCCTGAAATAGTGAGCTATAAGAAATTATTGTCTTAAAGATGTTTCAACTACCCAGTTAATTGAAACTAACAATGATTGTGAGGACTAGCCATCTCTCACTTTTAAAATGACATTTTGTTTGCTTTTCAAACCATCCAAGTCATTTTTCCAGGTGTTTGGGGTTTTTCCACACTTGAAGAAAAAAACATAAAAAGAAAAAAAATGCACATCTGTAAGGCTCCCAAGTACAAAAGTATTCTTTGAAGAAACACTAATATCATCCATACACATATATAGAGATTTGAAAATGAAAATAGGAATTACTGGTAATATTTGTGATATGATCTCCTATCCCTTTTGCTTTTCATAAGCTGGAAAACCCTTTGGCAGTGAATCTTGTTACTCACCATCTTGTTTTCCAATCAAATGATTTTACCTTTTGAGAATTCTAAGGATGTGTACATTAATTGGCAATGGTTGAAAATAATATTAAATGAAAAGAAGAGATGAAAATGGGTGAAAACATGTAACAAACCTAATGACATGGAATCTCTTGACAGGTAAATTTATGCTTTTCACAGAGGTGTTGTGCTAACAATGTAATTCTGATATTTATGTGCCCCTAAAATAAATATTTTGGAAATAATGAACTTACATAATCTATGAACAATGCCATGAGGAACAACCTCATAATAGAACTCAATGAGAAATAATCTTAATCCCTCAAAATTTGTACTATATAATATAGTCTTAGATAATAAGATATCATACTTGATGAACCTGCTTTTAACCTTGAGCCATAACGCCACAAGGAGCACTACTTCACCTAGTCCTTAACAAATTCTTGGTGAGAGCTTTGGAATTTTCCTCGCAGTTGAGCCTGATATTCTCCCCGGCATTCTTAGATCAAAATAGTGAAAAAAAATTCAATGTCTTTTCACAGGAGTTACAACTTTTAAAATATTAAAATATTCATATTCAATGGAAAACCTCAAACCTCCAAAGGTAAATTGGTGCAATTGTTTGAGTGCCTCCTTTGTGGGTTCAATACCATGGCTTTAATTAAATATGCATCAATCAAATTTAAATGTTAAAACTATATTTTGACATGAGAAATTGAGAGGACATATATAATAATGAATTCCAATTTTATACTAGTATAACCATACTCGAAATAGTGAAATTGGAGAACATAGTACTCAATTTCTTTGTAGTCCTCTTACTAGTGAAACCATACAAATAGATATTTACCTTCACATGTATCTATATGTGGCCCCTTGACAATGTTTGTATAGAAACATGCTTGTCTAAAGTGGACACCAACATGAATGTGACTCGTCACCCTGGCTACACCCTCGCTACTTCATGAGAAGCGCTACCGTATTCCAATAATTGCCTATAATTCTCTCAAAAACTTAGAGAGAAAAAGTTTTGAGAAAGAGAAGCAATAACCCCAATGCTCTTAAACTTCTTTGATTGACCAATGGTCACTTGTGATAAAATT
Source organism: Pinus albicaulis (assembly GCA_034641835.2). Taxonomy (NCBI): domain Eukaryota; kingdom Viridiplantae; phylum Streptophyta; class Pinopsida; order Pinales; family Pinaceae; genus Pinus; species Pinus albicaulis. The sequence goes on along the minus strand of CM076577.1, from coordinate 333,154,809 downwards.
AATGAATGTAAGAATAGATGGAAATGATCACTTTTGAAACTGTACCTGACCAACTTAAAAAAAAATGTTCTCATTGTTTGAAGGCCATTGCCACATCATTTCAAATAATTAGTTCTCATTGCCAGAAAATTTAAATGCTCCGAAAATAATATTTTTAGAATAATAAATTTACATATTACACGGTAAACTACGAATTTATAAAAAAAATAACACAAAGAACAAATAAAATCATAAAATGACTAAAACAAAGAAATTAAATTATAAGTTATTAAAACACGAAAAAAAATATAAACTTTTTGAGCATTCAACCTAATCCATTACATTTTAAATTTTTAAATAATCTAATTCTGAAAATCCCAATAAATTATAAATTACTAAAACAAAATAATTAAATTATAAACTTCTTGAGCACTCAACTAATCTATTACAGTTTACAATTTTTAAATAATCTAATTCAAAAAATCACTCAAATAATCCGTTACATTTTACAATTTTTAAATAATCTAATTCTAAAAATCTCATTTAAGTATCAAGTAGTCATAAATTTCAACCCAAGAAAAAAACTTGTCCATAAAAATATATAACGTTTTATAGAATATAATGTTCTAAAACTTAATTATGTTGAGAAATATAAATATGAATATTATCCATCTTTTAAATATCTAATATTTTTAAAATATATAATGTTTTATAAAATATAATATTTTAAAACTTAATAAGGTAAGGAAATAGGAATATGAATATAATCCATCTTTGAAATGAGCTGCACATATAAGGCGTACACATTCAAAGAAGTCGTGGAGCGTAAGTGAAAAAGTAAGAGGGAAGGATGACCCACCGCTCACAGTAAGTCGGACTGGATCGATGCAGATGTCAATATAGATATTTTTAAATAATAATTATATCTATGAACAGTAGCTTGAGGAACAAGCTGGAACGCCTTGGGCGTAAAAATATATATTTATTACCATTAAATACGATTAACAAAAAATTCGAAATATCTGCAATTTGGTTTAAGACAATATGCACATATTAAAACAAAATTTTACATGAATTCAAGATGAGTGGTGTACATGTGAATTTGTCCATCCGATGGTTGGCTAATTGCAATTTAATTTTATTTATCACAGACTACGCAAAGAATAATTCATGACATTATCATATTACTAATGGTATTGTATATTTAAAAAAACTAGACATTAACTATTTTATTGAAAAAAATCAAATCGGTCAGCCTACCCTGTCCTGCACTGTAATTGGACGAATTAAGAAACCACAACTTTCAATTTTTGTCGTGTAACGCCCGATCTGGTTGCTTCTTCGAAACATTCGCCTGATTGGACTTTCATCGACGTCAACGAACCATGAACGTCAATGACTGGGAATTTCTCACTGAAGTTAAAGTCATCTCCATGCAATCGTTTTTTCTGACATGCGCCTCCTTTATTTTATTGTTCATCTGAGCGGCTCCTCTCAATAAAGAGCTGAATTCGATGCAACGACTCTTCCACTGTCTGATCAGTCATATTAGCAAAGCAGAACCTAAACCACCCAGGTTCACTACAGTGGCAAGAAGAACCGGGAGAAACATTCAACCCAATCTCTTTTAAGATTGTCTTCCACAGTCTAATCTCTCCTTCTTGGCTACGGGATTGTAGAAGATGTCTGAGATCCACCCAGCAGAACAAACCCGCGTTGCTATTCAGGCAATTGATGCCAGACACACGGAGTCCAGAGACGAACATTTGGTGTCTCTTTCGTAGCCTCTGACTATTCTCGGCTAAATATTTTCTTACAAATTCCGTGTCGGAGAGCATTGAAGCAAGCAAATGTTGTGTCTGTGAAGAAACCAACGAAAAACTGGACATTCTCCGAGCAGCCTTAACGACTGTATCGTTGTAAGAGTAAATGACTCCTACTCGGAAGCCCGGTAGTCCTAGGTCTTTTGACAGACTGTAAATAATATGAACGCGGTCAGTGTGAGAGAATTGATCGGTGGCCAAAATCTCTGAAATGCTTGTGAAGTTTGGAGATGAAAACACTGATCCGGAATAGATCTCGTCGCAGACAAGATGGATGTTCTTCTCAGACACAAAAGTGAGCAACTTTCTTAGAGTCGTAGGTTCCATAGTGGTTCCTAATGGATTTGAAGGATTTGTTATCAAAAGACCCTTCACTTGTATATTTCGTGCCCTGGCCTGCTGATAGGCTACTTCAAGTGCAGGTATAGTTATCTGAAAATCGTCATAGCTACTGCAGTCTACTGGTATCAGTTCCAACCCTGTGCGCCATTTTAGATCTCTATCAAAACTGCAGTAAGAAAAGATTTATTCAGTTGCGTTTTCATTTTACAATTACAACTTTACTATATTATCATAAAATTGATCATAATATTCTATTTAATAATACACGCCTTAAAATTCTAGCACATGCAGTTATTGACAAGTATTAAAGTGTGAAGGGGCGATAAGATATTTTGCTTTTGCTAATTTCGACGACAAGAAGGGAAGTTGGAGATAAAGTGACAGATGACATTTACGGATTCGTTGACACCATATTCGGGTAACTAGAATATTTATTTATTTGATACAAATGAGTTTCCTTATTGATTAAATGAGGCTACGCTGGCACTAGTAAAACAAAATTTCAATGACAATATACAAAAACAACTTACGCTGGGTAATATGGCGTCGGCACTAGAAAAGCTTCTCCGGGATCAGCTAGACAGAATGTCAACACCTCGCTGGCTGCAGTTGCTCCCGCAGTGAGCACGATTCTATCACTTTCAAATTTCGCTTTTCCTCCTCTCACTTCTTCCATAAACATCGCAATTGCCTGCATCACCGATTCACCACACCCAGTAGGATTTAATTTCATCCAACATCACTTGCATTAAGTCAAAACATTATCTTTCAGTTGGATAACCAGGGAAAAAAGTAGTTCGTAGAGAACATGCCAAGCCTATAAGTGAGTTACAATTGTGTACCTCTCTGCAAGCAGGGAGACCGTGGTAATCTTGATAAAGAGCAATTTCCTTAAACTTTGACACGCCCTCCTCGGCCCAAATCGATGAATTTGGATGCTCAAGGAGCCAGCTTTCCAGCAAATCGAATGATAGCTGCAAAGTTATTTCATAACATTGTAATTATCATCCAATTGGATGCACTTTTTCTTTTTTTTAAAGCAAACATGCACGTGCGATATATATATATATATACGAAAATTTTGATAGGGAATTAGTAACTTTTCTGCATATATATGTAACCGTTTATTTAACCGTTTGCAAGTCAAGCCATCTTTTTAGATATATGTAATAATTGGCATGCTATATATCAAGAATTCATAGTTTAGCTAGTTCATATATTAAGAAATCATAGTTCAGCTAGCCAACATATTATATATATATCAAGAATTTATAATTCAGCTAACAAACACGCCATATATAACAAAAACTCGTAGTTCAACATAAAACCTAAACTTAAAAAAAAACCGCTCAAACTAAATACCAATTAAAAATAACAATAATAATCTTCCAAGATGTCTCCGAAGAGACCATAAAGTATGAATAGAGAAGTTATGATATGTACCTGATTCTCCGCCAAGCCCATTTGGATAATTCCAGATGGGTTGTCTACTTGATGGTAGGGGTTAGCATCATACTCCTTCCAGCCATCAAAGTAAGGAGAGTCTTCTCCATGGGCTTTAGACGTTGCCAACGATGAAAGGCGCGCTACTCTTGAAGGCAACCGAGGATTAGCTTGTTCTTGCGGTTGCCTTAATGGTTTATTCATTGATACGTTCATCCTGAAATGCTATCTACCTCTGTTTTGCGGCTGTTCAATGAAAGATGAGCACCCAGCAGTTCAAGCATTCGATGTCCTTATGTACGTCAGGACAGAACCCGCTTTTATAGTTCTTATGTATGTCAGGAGATTAACACTAATGAAATTAAACTCTGGCACCACGTTGAATTCAAATAAGGAGATTTGAAAAAAAAAAATCTATAGCCTAAGTTGAAGAATGGCCAACGTTTTCAGTTTTCTTGGGGCACACGGAAGACGGACGAAAAGACTGGAAATTATGGAATGCGGATGGAAACTCGTGTGTTGTCACGCCGAGAGGAGCGTTATTTTTATAGATGGATGCCTTTTTATGGAATTGTCTAAATATTTTAGATTTTGGAATTTTAATCTAAATTTGTTTAAACATTTTATTTTTTATTTTTTTTGTTTTGCTACTTTAATTTGTTTTTGAATGTATAAAATATTTTGAGTATTTTGAAAAATACTGAATCATTTTAATTATACAAAACTAACAAATACTTAATCATTTTAATTATATAAAACTAACCAATCAAATTTATATTTTAACGTTCTGAAAAAATACTAAATCATTTTATCTATAAAAAAAAATTCACCATGTGATTAATTACAAAAGCATTTATCTATTTTATAGACTACAAAAATATTTTTTCTAAAAAAAAATTCACATATCAATTCTGTAATTCCAACATATTTTTAATCCATTTTCTAAAAATTTATCTAGAAAAATATCTCAAAAAATTTATCTAGAAAAATACCTAAAAACATTTAGAAAATTAGAACATGTTGGAGTTTTTGATAATTCCTTAACACACAGTGAGGAATAGGCTTCATCTGTCAACACACAGATTTCACAAACAAACTTGCAGGGAAGCATAAAAAACATTGTTGTAGGTGAAGCGTAAAAAAAAACTATCTTTCATTAACAAAAAATGGCTTAATGCTATCCTCAGAATCTGTTGTTCTGGTTTTACAAAAATTCTGCTCCACTGCGCTGCTACACACACACCTCTTCACTCACTGCTCTCACACAGTGTTACATGAGCATTGTGCACTTGGCATACACTGTTTATTTTTTCACAATCAACACTACTTTCGGCATACTCATCATTCATACGTATTGTTGTCTATATGTATTGTAAACATATATGTTTACAATACATATAATAAATATTATCCTAAGTTTTTTTTTAAATAAAAAATTATGTCCTCATGCATATATAAAACTTATAACCCTAAGTCTAAAACCTGTGAAAAATAAAATATATCGCGGCGGGTTTCAAACCATAACGCAAAAACATTACAATATAACATGCGATGGGTTTATCGCATCGATTGGTGCATCAGCTGACTGGGCGTCCAAAGCTTGCGACAATGCGCAATTGGTCAAGGGTTGGTGAGCTGGCAGAGGTGGGGTCACGCTATCGCACGATCGCAGAGGGGAGCTGACATAAGCACCGGGCTATGCGATAAGCCTGTGATTGGTTGTCAGGTGGTTGATGTGGTATGTTGGGGCCATTCTATCATGCGTATTCAAGAAAGGGATGATGTCAACGTTGGGGCTTGTGATAAGCGACCATTGGTTGGTGGTGCGATGTGGACTCAAGGTGTCCACATGCACTTGTGTGGAGGGTCTTAAATTAAAAAAAAAACAGGTGGCGCATGAGTAAAAGCGGTTGGTGTGAATGGATTTATGGCGGCAGATAATGTGGTGCAGACCACAATTTGGTAGATTGGGAGAGGGCTACCACCATGTGAGAAAATCGATTTTGCAAGTGGATTTAAACCCAGAAATTCAATGCACAGTTGAGTGCAAAAAACCAAATAAAATTATGTTGCTCCTGTCCTTCGAAATCAAATCAAAATTGGAGTTTTTGTCCTCCTATTCAGGTTTGCAGTTGGGAGTAAATTCCAACACTCCCGCTTAATCACAACTGCTACTATCTTCCATTCCAAGACATTTTCTGAGATAATTAAAACTTTTTTGCCCCAATGGTTTTGTCAATATATCTTCAAACTGTTCTTGTGTTCTATAATGGTTCAGAACAACTTCTCCGTTGTTCACTAGTTCTCTGATGTAATGATACTTTGCATCAATGTGTTTTTTTCTTTTATGAAACATTGAATTCTTGGATAAAGTTATTGCTGAGCTATTATCACAATAAACTGTTGTACATTTTACTTGTTCATGTCACAAATCTCTTAGCATTCTTCTCATCCATACTACTTGACATGTTGTTGATGTAGCTGTCACATACTTTGTCTCCACTCTTGATAAAGCCACAATTGGATGTTTCTTAAAAGCCCATGAAATGGCTCCTGATCCCATATGAAAAACATATCCAGAGATTATTTTCCTGTCATCTATACTTGCAGCACAATCACTGTCAGTATATCCAATTATTTCGAAATTATCTGAAGAGATGTATAAAATACCATATCTCTTTGTTCCTTTCACATATCTTAAAATTCTCTTTTCTTCTTTCCAATGTGCCTCCTTTGGCCTTTCCATGAATTTGGAAATTAAACTCATAGCATGCATAATATTAGGCCTAGTTGCAATCAGATACATAACGCTGCCAACTATGCTCTTATATAAACTTAGATCAAAATCCTTGTTACTGTATTCTTTGCTTAACTTCAATCCCACCAGTGTAGGAATTATTGTTGCCTTACAATTGTGCATGTTAAATCTTTAAAAAACTTCTTTTACATATTTTTCTTGAGAAATAAAAAATTTATTTTCATTTTTTTCTACTTCTATTCCTAAGAAGTATTTCAGCAATCCCATATCAATCATCTTAGATTCTTCTTTCATGTCTGTTTTAAAATTTTCAATGAGGTAAGAATCATTACCTGTGAATATCACATCATCAACATATAAAAGAACAATGATCATCTTACCATATTTTTCTTTGATGTATAATGTGGGTTCTCCTTCACATTTCTCAAATCCATTGTCTAGTAGATATGCATCTATTCTACTGTACCATGCTCTTGGTGCTTGTTTCAGCCCATATAAAGTTTTATTCAATCTGGATACCTTGTGTTCTTGGCCTTCTTTCTCATAGCCCAGAGGTTTTTCAACATAAACCTGTTCCATCAATACTCGATTTAGGAATGTTGATTTCACATCCATTTAGTAAACTTTCTATTTGATTTTTGCTGCTATGAACAACACTACTCTTACTATTTCCATTCTTGCAACTGGTGCTAAATTTTCCACATAATCTCTTCTTTGTTGCTGCTTATAGCATTTGACAATAAGTGTGGCCTTGTGCCTTTCAATCTTTCCTTGAGCATTGATTTTGGTTTTATAAACCAATTTCACTCCAATCACCTCTCTACCTTTTGGTAGATCAACTAATTCCCATGTATTATTTTTCTCCATTGCATTAATTTCTTCATCCATAGCATCTATCCATTTCTTATCTTTTACTGTTTCTTCAAAATGAATAGGATCTTCTAGATGACAATACAAAGCAAATAAAGAGTTCATACCTTCATTATTTACCTCTTGCTCATAGATTTCATTCAAACTTCTGAATCGGGTTCTTCTTTCACTTGTTGAACTTGTTCTTGTAGAAGCACTCAAATCTGCTCACTGTGATGTGCTTGGAGAAGCACTATCATTACTTCTCAAGGGTGTTATTATACTAACCTTTGGTTTCTCTTGTTGTCTTTGTGTTGGTGGAGGTGGTGCTGCTAATGAGGGATTTATTTCAGCCATTTCTTCCTCATCTTCATCTTGAGATATACATGTCTTTACATTCACTGTTTTTTCAATGCTTCCATCCCAAGCTTCTTCTTCAATGAACTGCACATCTCTACTTATCATAAACCTCTTTGTGGATGGTTTATACAATCTGTATGATTTTGATTCATCACTATAACCAACAAATATGCACTTTTCTCCCTTACTATCCAACTTCATTCTTAGTTGATTTGGGATATGTGCATAAGCCACACATCCAAGTACTTTCATGTGGGTGACAAATTGTTTTATGTCACTCCATGCTTCTTCCGTAACTCTGTTCATAACACTCTTTGTTGAGCATCTATTTAAAGCATATGCTGCATAATGTATGGCTTCGACCCAATATTCATTTGGAAAATGTTTTACCTTCAACATACTTCTTACCATATCCATTATAGTTATGTTTTTCCTTTTAGTCATCAATAAAGGTCAATATATAGTGGCTATCTACTAATGATGGTGTTTGCATTGGTCCACACAAATCAGATTGGACTATTTCTAAGGGTGTTTTTTCTCTTATGCTCTTTCCTAATGGGAATTTTTCTCTATCTTGTTTGCCCAAAATACAACCTTCACATAGGTTGTCTGGTTTCTCAATCAATTGTAATCCTTTTACCATACCTTTTATGTACAATAAATTCAGACCTCCAAAGTTGATATGTCCAAATCTCAAATGCCATAACCAGTATTCATCCTTTGCTTCTCTTTTGTAAGTCTTTTGAGTTACAGTTGCCATTGCCTTCAAATCTGCGCTCATCTTGAGAGGAAACATTTTGTTTTTTGTCATCTTCACTTGTGAAATTTATTTCTTGCTTGGTGGTTTATCCATGATGGTACATATATCATCTTCAAAGAATAAGTTGTAGCCTTTCTGAATGAGTTGTCCAATGTTCAAAAAGTTACACTTCATACCAGGTACATAGTATACATATGATATGGATCTCCTTTTTCTTTTTCTTGTTAAAACAGTTACTCTGCCTTTCCCCATGATAGAGTCTTTACTATCTATCCCCAATGTTACTTGAGACTTCATATTTTCATCCAATATGGAAAACATATAAATGTTTCCACTCATATGGTTGCTACATCTTGAATCTAGAAACCATATAACTTCATTCTTCTCTTCAACCATATTACATGCTAAAAATGAATTCTCTTGACTCAGAGTCTCTTTAGTAAAGTTAGCACTGGGTCTATTACCCATGTCACTGTGTTTCTTCTTACATTCATTGGCATAGTGACCATACTTCTTACAGTAATGACATTGGACTTGGGATTTATCATACCTTTGTCCATGTACTTGATTTTTTCCACCTTGTTGGCTGCTGCCTTGGATTTGATTCTGACTTTGATTGCTTCCCCTTACACTTGTACTTGCAAGGCAATTTCTTCCTCCTCTGTTCTGGCTTCTACCTCTACCTTTTGCTCTGTATTTTGATATGCCTTGACCTATTCCTCTTCCAAATGACATTTGGGTCTTGAAGGCATGCTCCAAAGATGAATTTACTATTCTGCTCAGTCTTTGTTCATGCGTCATTAATGATGCATGAAGCTCATCAACAATAAACATTGAGAGATCCTTCGTCTCTTCAATGGTTGTTACTATCATATCAAATCTTGAGAGTAAGCTCCTCAATACTTTCTTCACTATTCTTCTTTCTTCTATTGTCTCTCCATGAGATCTCATTTGGGTAACCAACCCAATCAACAGTGTGAAGAATTAGTCTATTATATCAGACTTTTTCAATCAAATGAATTCAAAATATCTTCTCATTAATTTAGGCTTTGTTGTCTTTACCTTTTCCATACATTGATAGGTTTTCTGGAGGGTATCCCATGTGTCCTTGGACTTCTTTGCTACTGTAATTCTTGGAAATATGCTTTCATGCACTACTTGAAAGAGATAGAAGAGGGTTTTTGAGTCCTTCTTTCTATTACTCTTCAGCAAATATTTCTCTGCATGTGTTGAGGCATTAATTGCTTATTCATCTGTTGGTTATTTAAATCCATCTTCAACCAGTTCCCATAAATCTTGAGATGCGAATAGGGCTCTCATTGTGATTTCCCAATAGTCATAGTTCTTCCCATTGAACTATGGGATTTGATTATTTCTCATTCTCGTGCGTGTGCTAGTTCCTACCATTCTTACTTGCAGAACTATAAGGCTTGACTGTATATTTAAAAACAAACATTTTCGTTGTTGGAGAGTTAAACTCTGTCTTGCTGAACCTTCACTCTGCTCGAGAAATGATTCAACGATCTTTTTCTTCGTTCAGCTTCTTCAACAACTGCTGAAAGCTTGGACTTGCTCTGGTACCATGTTGGAGTTTCTGAGAATTCCTTAACACACAGTGAAGAAAAAGTTTTCTTTGTCTACACAAAGATTTCAAAAACAAACTTATAGATGATTCATAAAAAAACATGTCTTTCATTAACAAAAAATGGCTTAATGTTATCCTCAAAATCTGTTGTTCTTGTTTTACAAAATTTCTGCTCCACTGCGCTGCTACACACACATCTCTTCACTCACTGCCCTCACACAATCTTACATGAGCACTTTGCTCTTGGCATACACTCTGTGTAGTTTTTTTCAAACAATCAACACTACTCTTGACATACTCATCATTCATACATCATTTGTACATATTGTCGTCTATATGTATTGTAAACATATATGTTTACAATAAATATAATAAATATTATCCTAAGGTTTTTTTTTTTTTTAAATAAAAACTTATGTCATGACACATATATAAAACTTATAAATCAAAGTCTAAAGCCTATGAAAAATAAAATATATCGCGTCGGGTTTCAAAACATAATGCAAAAACATTACAATATAACATGCGATGGATTATCACATCGATCATCTCGCTGACTGACTGGGCATTCAAAGTTTGTGACGATGCACAATTGGCCGAGGGCTGGTGAGCTGACAAAGGTGGGGTTCCGTTATCGCGCGATCATGGAGGGGAGTTGACTTAAGCACCGGGCTATGCGATAATCCTGTGATTTGTTGTCATGTGGTTGATATGGTATGGTGGGGCCAGTCTATCATGCAGATTCAAGGAACGGATGATGTCAACGTTGGGGCTTGCGATAAGCGCCCATTGATTTATGGTGGTGCGACGTGGATTCAAAGGGTCCACATGAACTTGCATGGAGGGTTTTAAATTCAAAAAAACAAATGGCGCGTGAGTAAAAGCGATTGGTGCGAATGGTTTCATGGCGGGAGGTAACATGGAGCATACCACGATTTGGTAGATTGGGAAAAGGCTACTGCCATGTGAGAAAATCGGTCTTGCAAGTGGATTTAAACCCAGAAATTCAATGCACAATTGAGTGCAAAAAACCAAATAAAATAATGCTATTCCTGTCCTTCAAAATCAAATCAAAATTGAAGTTTTTGTCCTCATGTTCAAGTTTTCAATTGAGAGTAAATTCCAACAGAACGGTTAGACCAATTTTGTATTCAAGATCCACGTATATTTTGACATTAAGGTTCGTCCATATAAAAAATTTATCAAATAATATATTTACATTTATGACGAGATGGCCGGATTTATTTTCATATTGTCACACTCACGGCAACAATATTCATAAATACACTTTGTTTTGAAGGTCCCAACCTCCTTTCATTTAAACTTCGTCGTTCCCTTCATCCATATAATTTAAATTTAATAGCACTATCATGACGAGAAACTAGGCTTTATTGTTGTATTCAAGCATCATTCTGGCCGGCCGGCTTTTAATTTGAACTTATTGGGCAGACATTTATTTGAAGTTATTCGCTATCTTGGTCAAAACAAAAAATTCCAAGTATATTATGACTATGATAATAATGAAAACGTGTGGCGTCCATTGAAAAATCCATTTTTTCCAAGTACCACCTCATGGAATTGATTTTTGTTTTCCAAGTACCACCACATGGAATTGGAGTCTTAATAGGTTTGATATTTTGACCAGCCGCTTGTTCAAAGATTTAGAACTAAGAGATAGAATTCAAATATTTACTATTAACAATTTTTGTTTTCCAAGTACCACCACATGGAATTGGAGTCTTAATAGGTTTGATATTTTGACCAGACGCTTGTTCAAAGATTTAGAACTAAGAGATGAATTCAAATATTTACTATTAACAATTCATATGTTAGACGTTTCTATCTTTATGGAACCTCGCCTTATCTTGGAAGAGAGATTCCTATGGAGTCTGCCTTTTTATAAATTGAAATTGCCATAAGAATAGGCGTGTCCTCTTAGATAAAGGTTTCTATGAATCTGAATCCTTACCAAGTTAAGAATTTTCTGTTAAATGCTGATTTTGATTATACCTGATTATAAATAAGGAGTTGTCTACCGAGGCCGCGTTTTGGCCCGGACGACAGAAATCCGCCAGAATCCGGTCAACTAAATTTGCAAAAATCAGGTAGTTGCAGTGCTTGGAATCCATTTTTGATAGTGGAAATGGATTCAACGCTGTCAAAAACCCCTGGGGCACTCAAAATACTAATTTTTAACAACTATAAACAAGTTTCTGGGCAAATCTTTGCCAGATTTTCTGAAAATCGTTTCTGGATTTTGGGTCAAAACGCGGCCTCTTTAGACTACGCTTATAAATAATGCTGCCTGAAGTAAATACGAAAGATTTCAGTCCAGTCAAACATCATTTTAGTCAATTAAGATTTCAGTCAAGTCAAACTTGATTTTAGTCAATTCCAATTTGTCAATGACTCAGCATATTGCATAGATATGTCGGCTGAAAATTAAAAGTTTTTATTTGCATTTGACTCGTTGCTAGTCAGAGTTGGCATAGATGAACATTTTTTATTTACTCCCTTTTGAATAAATATAGAACTTAATCTGCCTGCATCCAAAGATTTTCTGTGCGTCAGCTCTACTGAAAGCTGATGAGAGAGCAGTATTCGTCCACTCCATAACATGCGGTAGGAGAAAAATAAGAATTATATCCAAAAAACGCCATTTGCGGGTCTCGATAGCTTCGTGCGTGCTACAATTTCTTTGACTGCGTAATCTAATGAACAATTATGCTATCTCAATTCTTTACGAAATGTCGCAGACAACAATATTTGCATACACGACGAAATTGCAAAACTTTCTAATTTTTCTTCAAATCCGCCAGTGTTGACACTTACACTCTTGTTATAAAGTCAACACCTAAATGTTTCAACATGCACCATAGACTCTTCACCATCGATGCTGTTACCGTCAGTCCCACTCTCTTATACAATTTTCTAAAATAACCTATTTCTAGGAAATAGCTCTAAACGAATGAGAGAAGAGTAGTGTTCTAATTGCATCTTAACTCTCCATAGTGTTATGAATGAGAGAAAGTGGATTTTTAATGAATAAGATAATGTAGGGTTCTAATTGCATCAAAGTGACGAATAGTGGGTATGGGAAAATATTTTTCAATGTGGTTTATAATATGGAGGCCTAAATTCTAACAATATGACAATTTATTATAATAGCATTGGGTTTATTTGATGATTAAATTTTTGGATAATTAACATTGTTTTACTGAGTCATTATACATATTATTGCTCATTATTTCTTTGTGATCATATTTACAAGGTAATATTCTATGCATATTTTCCATGTGTGATTTCTGTTTTTCTAAGTTGGAATAATGGCACATCAACAACATCATCAGTTAGGAGTGGCCGTTGTTGATTAATTCCTAAATCTATTTTTTGAAATATTTAAAGTTTACTAACGATGAAAACTATTTGAGTGTTTTATTGGTCAAAGAAAAAGTTGTTATTGAAAATCAATTAAGTGCTCAATCATGTGAATTAGAGGCATTCTATATGATTCCTAGGACATCCAAAAATAAAATCGTAATAACTTATCTCACTAGCTCTTCTCTTTGAACTTATCTCATTCCATTGGAGCTACATACAATGAGGTCTATGTGTCTTAGTATACTTGATTGGAGTTTTTCTCTATGTTCTCTACTTTTTATGACCCCTATAGAATAAGGAGCCAAACTATCACGAGGCTTTAATTATGTTATGTGATTCGATATTTAAAATGACTGCTTTATGCTATCACTAAATAAGCTTTGAAATATTTGGCATTAATGTATTGGTTTAGAAATATTTGAAAGCTTTTATGTTGATCCTAAAAATGTGGAATATAAAATGTCAAGTGGAATACATAGAAAAACCTAATGACGTGTTTAAATTTACTTCATTTATATACTGCCTAATGTGGTGAAATTTTCTCTGCACTTATGTTGAAAATGAAAATATTTTTTCATTATAAGCTAACCAAAGAAGTAAGATCCATGATGCATGATTATATCTAGTGCTGGAAAACTAATCTTAGGGATTGTAAAAATTTGTATTATTCAGTTGCAAGAAAGAAGAAAACTCACAAGTGAACTTGAATAGTCTTCTAGTGGCCATGAGGCCTCTTGGAAGATGAAACAGAGGGTCACAAGATATTGTATTTATATCTTTATTATTAATGAAATGAATACAATGTTTATCTTTCAATTGACGTGTTATAACAGTGTTACCAGAGCCCTTAGTACATGGCCTATCCTTAACGATAGTTCCATTTCCCTCAATTTAGGTGTTTTCGCCATTCTCATTCCTATTCTCAAACTTGGCTCTTTATTGTCCCCTTAGTGTCATTTTTTGCATCAAAGAAACACATATTGGTAAGGGATCCTTCTTTCATAGACTCTCATCCATAAACCTTCATGGATCTCTATATTTTGTACCCATATTTTATTGTAACCCTAACAAAAAAATAATTGAAAATCATGTTCTCTCACTCTTGTCCCCTTCGAAAAATTGAAAGCTCATAAGCTCTCTCGAAGTCTTGACATGATCAACATATTCTTTTATCCAATAAGGTTTTATATAATCCATGAGAACAATCCACTAAAAGAAGATAATGTGTTATTTCAATTCAAGAAATACCCATCATGCTTGTAACAAAAGCACCACAATCATGACTTCCATAGTATTAGGAAGAGGTGAGGGAATTTGAAGGGTTATAAATGGGCCAACACTAATTTAAAGAATGAAGAGAACAAAATTCAGATTTGAACATAGGTATTCCTGATCATTTTGTTGTTTTTTAGTCTGCTTCTTCAATAATACCCCTTCCAATACTTGAAATACTAACAAATATCCCATGCAAAATTCAATGATATAGATGAATCCACGACCATCCACAAGATTTCATATGTTTAGGTAAATTGGGTCGTTGTCATGAGCATTTATCCTTGGAGGGTTTACCTTCAGATTTCTAATGATGAACCTTTTAAGATGGCAAAAATAGGTCCTCCTAGAAGGAGGGAGGAACAATATGATTGTTACCAATGCATAATTAACGGTGGTAAGGAGAGTCATCTTATTTGAGAATATGAACTCGAAAAATTAGTTGAAGAGCTAGGAGCTCGTAAAATTTTGTTAGATTCCATAGATCAGGATGCGCATGGACAAGGTTTTTGTATACCCTCTGTGAAGTTTTTTTTTTTTGCTATAAATATTCCTATAATTTCTACAATTAGTGTCAATGCTATGGATAATTTCTCTTAAGTATTTAAATAGACATTTTGCATTTTCTTCCTTCACAACATGGATTTTTTTTGAGTTGGTGTTGTCAGTAATTTAAAATCTAAGGAACTTGATATATAACATGTCATCATTGATGTGGATTTCAAAGGGAGTTTTTTAATTGAATATGGCTTGTGCAACCCATAGCCTTTCCATGAATAAAACTATGTAAAACTCAACATTTCAGATTGAATTCCTAGAAATACAAAAATTCCATACCAAAGGAAAAATAGTGCCAAAACCCAAACTTTCCACTCCCCAATATAAATTGATAGAGAACCAAAATTGACGAACCATCATGTAGTAAAATTTGGGCATCCAGATATTTGGATATGCATAAAGTCAATGTTTTGAGGTAGATACTACATTTAATCCGGCTCACTCTATTCCATCTTGGCCTCTACCATGTATACGTATATCTAGGCATACAGGCATTTGGGGATAAACCAAGGAAAACAATTAATAAAATGACCTAGATCTATATTTCATTGTCTTAGTGAGTAGATGGATCGTATAACAATGAAATTTAAACATGGATGGAAGTTGGTGTGACATGGATGATCATTGGAACATCAGATGATGTGGAAACCATAAGGTATGACATGTGGGATGCACTTTTGGCATTTTTGGGTGGCTAATTGAACATGTGCTAGGTGCAACATGGAATATACCTAGACATATGGAGGCACCAGTTGACACTAAGTGGTAATTGGATGATTTGGAATATGACATGGGAAACCTATGTAAGTGAATCTAAAGTCTTGATATTTGTGCCAAAGTAATGGTTTGGCGAAGGTTTACTATGTTTTTTTTCAGACAAAATAACAAGGATCAAGGTAGTTGTGCCAAAAGTAACAAATGGACCACCTCCAATGGGGCCCTTTTTTAGTCATCTAGCCATTAGGGAGTAGACATAGTTATATGCGCATCTAGTGATCCATATGAGGATGAAAACATGGTTACTAGAAAATAACCTAGATCCATATTCAAGTGAGAACAAAAAACTCATCGAGGTTCTGAAAATTATGGCTCCACTAAAAAGGAGGATATTCGGGCATCTATGGATCTTATTGTGTACATGGTTCATGAAATTAACAAAGGCCTACATCTTGAATACATCATAAAAAAAGGAATTGGTCAATTTTCCAGTGGTTCTTGGTTTTACATAAAAAGGAGCATCTAGGCATCTTGCTCATCTATCTGTGTAAATAGTGTGCTCAATTAACGAATACCAAGAATCCAGTTGTATGAGGAATTGAAAATTTAAGAATAAGGCTTGAGGCCTAATTTTCAAAGAGCTAAGTCCTCAAAACTTAATATCTAAAGGAAATTTAAAAAGGTTGTATGGGCATCCTACCATCTACCCATGTACAATTTTCACTTGTTAGTGATTACCTCATATACCATATTCACTCAGTAATGGCAAGATAAGCCCCCATTTACGGTGTCTAGTCATGCAAAAACAAATATGAAAGTGAATAAATTTTGGATGGAAGGAAGCTAAAACCATAGTCAAGCACTCAGATGGAAAAATAGCTAAGGAAAGGAAAGAGGTAGAATATGAGGCTTGTGATATAGTATGAACAGAAGGTGATATGTTGTACTAGTCAGTAAGATAGTGTGATTTAGTTAAGATATAATTCCATGAGTCAATACCATGGATAAATTCCTATGGTAATGAAATTGGATAATCTATAAATGTAGAGGAAAAAAATTGTAAACATGACGGAAAGAGTGCATATGTGAAGATGTTGTGATAGAGAAATCAAGGTTGTGTGAAGAAGAGAGTTTCTTGCTTGAGATAATTTATTGTGGAAGTGTACAAGATAGGAAATAGTGAGTGATATATCAAACAATTCAGTTGAGTGATTGTAACAGATGGAGTAGGAAGTAGAAAAAGAGAAAAATAAGAACACATTAGATTGTAAAAAACATTCTTCAAATCAAGGATTAGGAGGGGATGAATGCTCCCTATAGGTGGGTTCCTACAAAACTTTGGGGATTAGTGTCTCGAGTAGGTTAGAAACAAAAAAATTAAAAAGGGGATATATGTCTCCAGCAAGTGTATTCTTGCAGAGTTTGCAATTGTTGGTTGGTACCTCGAATCATCATTTAAAGAACAAATTGTTTTGTGGTTTTTTTCCATCTATGGGTTTCCACATTAAGTATTTTGTTTTTTATGTGTTCAGTTCATTATGTGTGGTTTATCCTTGCCTCCTTATTTTATACTTTTCAAAGAGATAACTAATGAAATGAGAGTATTAAATATTACTAAGTAATAATAATATCAATTCATGGCCCCTAAGTATTCAACAATTGGTATGAGAGCCAAATTTCTTCAGTAATATCTTAATTGTTAGAAGGAATATTTTACAAGAAAATGACAAGTCATGATGGTTCATTCTTAATTTGAACTCCCCTATTCAATGGGAAAAAATTTACATTTTGAAAAATTAGAATTAATATTTACTTGATGTCTCTTGGAATGGATATTTGAAAATCTGTTTTGAATGGGTATTAAAACCCACAACCTCTCCAACTGAATTTTTTTTTAGGAAAATACACAATTGTAATGCTAGAGATATGAATGAATTCTTCAGTGAACTTGCAAATTTAGAAGTTTTCAAAGTGATGTAATATGAGTCAGCTAAAGAAATGTTGGTTAAATTGGTAAAACATTATGAAGGAGACATTAAGGTTAATAATGCCAAACTTCAGGCTTACATGATACAAAATCAAAACCTAAAAATGAATGACGATGAAAACATAGGTAGTCCCTTTCATAGAGTGGATGATACTATAAAAAAAATGAAAGGATTATGTGACAACATTGATAATGCTATAGCAATACAAAAGGTGTCGAAATCACTTTCTTCAATATTTGTTGATAAAATCTCGGTCATAGAATAAATCCATGAGTTGTAGAAAGTGACCATGGAAAGGATTCATGGAATTATTATTATCATATGGGAACAAAGAAGAATCAACAAGGACTCAAATAAGTTCCCTTCAAAGTATCAAGAAAGTCAAAAAGAAATCAAAATCAAAACTACTCTAGCCACATTTCAGATGGAGAGGAAGCAAACTTTGTGAGGAAGCTACAAAGAGGCTTCGAAAAATGTCAAGGTATGTTATCGTTAAAATTTTTTCACTATGGCATGATAGGGATATTTACTTCATAATGAATTTATAATGAAAATGATACCATCGAAAAGTTATAAAATGAAAATACAACTTCTACGAAGAATAACAAGTGGAAGTTCTTTAAAAGAAAGGTTTCTACTCAAAAGAAGGCAATTTCAGTTCATCAAAGAATGAAGAAGATTATGAGTCCGATGAAAACCCAAAAGAGAAGCTCTTCACGGTAGTTGGAAACCATATGTATGGTTAAGAGAAAATTGATTCCGAATATTGTAAAACAATTATTGACATGGAAGGTGGACACACAAGTGAAATAGATGAAATAAATATGATTAGAAGAAAGAGAAAATAATAGAAAGAGGAACTCAGAACATATGAAGGACAATATGATAATGAAAATGAAGTAATATTTCATTTATGAACACAACTAGAAGGATGGAAATGAGTGGAGGAAATTATAATGAACTAGCTACAAGAAAAAGAGAAATAATTTGAAAAACTAGATTAAAAAATTGTCTCTAAAAAAAGATCTAGAGAAGTCTTAAAATTATTGGAATTGTAACCTAGAATTTGTGAAGGATTTTGGGCTTTAGATAATATCATCAGTAACCAGGGATATCCATAAAAAAAACATGACTCAGTTACAAATAAACACTTGAACGGGTCAAAGGTGAATCAAGCTTCAAAACACCAAAAATATGAGAATAAAAGAGTTGTGGTAATACTTTCAACGGAAAAATTATCCATTCCATAAAACCCAACAGTGAAGGAAAGGATCATAAAAATCATTATAATCCAAGCCACACAATTAATAATTAAGCAAAGAAGAAAATGAGGCTAGATTTCTGCTAAATAAGAAAAAAAGGGTCAACCTCCTTAAGAGGACTTTTCACTCCTAGGTACCCAAAGATTTTGTATGGTTACTATTTCTACTATCATATTTTTTTCATAAGATGGAAATTACGAAGCATACAAATATATCTAAAATATAATTTTTTTGAGCGGGGTCCACTGAGGGACAATTTTCCATATAATTTTGTATAATTTTGTATGTGAGCACTGCACAATTGATTCAAGGGGCTTTGGGGTGGATCAAAGTCCCTCATTTTGAAGAAAACGGGCTTAAGGGTAAACTATGGGCCTCAAACCATGGTTTGAGACCATAGTATCTACGCGCTAATCGAATATAAATAGATAGATCAAGTCGAAGAAAATTAGCTAATACAAGTGTCATGAATTATTGATGTTTGATAAGTTTATGCATATCTAGTACGTTGTAAGGGTTGTTTGGGTTGGGTTGAAAGGCTCCTGTTGGCTGCGTGCATGGAGACTTAGTCCTAGCTATGTGTAGACTTTGCTGAATGTGTGCGTAAAAGGGTTTTTTAAGGGAAAGTTAATGTATGAAGAGTTGATGATGTATTGAATAGATCTAAGCCAATAGAAAGGATAGATTTGGCGAACTTTTTCTATTATGAATTTGACTTGTTTTATGTTTATGTTTGGTTAAGATCGCACTATTTTGTGTTGATTATTGCACAAATTTATATTTTATGATTACAAATTTTTATTGATTCTTGATAGATCCGTTTAAGTTTCTTCGTTGTTTAATATATGTATCTAGTTCTATTCTATTTATGTACGCTAAGGTGAACAAGTGACTATGTTATTCTATTAAAGAATATGCATTCCGTGTGATTCTGATCTATATTGTTGTACACATCTTTTTATAATTGGTATAAGTTTGCATTTGGTTTTACTGAGGAAAACTTCATTATTTTCTCCCTCAGGGTGTGGAAACCTAGTTCGAACTCCCCTCCATACTGCTTCGGGTGAGACTTTGATCTGCGAAACAAGTCATTGCCGAAAGGGCTAGTAGCTGGAGGTTTTGTTAGTTTATCCATAAACTCTGTACCTGGGTCAGGATCCCTCAAGCCAAAAAATGGTTCTATTGCGGGGACTAGGATAATTTTGAGGGAGATTTGATGTTGTGGAATCTGTCATGAAAAAAATTACAAGATTGGCTGGATAGAAAGATTCTTGAATTTGAGCTCCAAGAGAATAGAAGTACTAAGTTGTCTGACAAACAGTGAGTACAAAAGTATATTTATACAGAAGTGCATGAAATATTATTTTTCTACTTTGCACATGAACTACAAGAGTGTTTGTTGCCCTTAGCTGAATTCCATCATTGCACAAAAGACGACGTAGTCACTGAGTGGACTCCTGAATTGATTCAGAAAGTAGAGAAGTTTGATCATACGATCACCCGTTTGATAGATCATTTGATCGATTGCCTCTTGGGAGAATTTGTAACAGAATTTTCCGTTGATCAATTTGTGTCATATTCTGAAGCAGAAAGAAGATTTTTCAAAGGCCCTAAATGTAAGTTCCTACGGTCCTTGAAATTATTGTTGAAAATTTATTGTGTGAACGAGGTTTTCTGTGCGAACATACTCATTGAATGCATCTTGAAGGTCCAACTACGTGGAGTGGAAGAGTTACCACGAAGAGTATGACAAATTCATTTATAGCCCTCTGAAGCCTATATATGATAGTGAACCTAAACCAGAAACTGCTAGCTCAAGTGACTCTGAAGAAGAAATCTCATCACATTAGAAACCCTTGAGTCTGTTTCCTAGTCCATCAACTCCACTTCTAAATTCACACCACATATCACCTACCCCTCCACGCGGTCCATCTCCACCACCACTTCCACCTCCCCTTGAGGTAGATATGGTTGCATCAATGAAGTTACCTAATTTCAGAGGCATTGGAAATGAGGATACTGATCACTT
Organism: Pinus albicaulis; assembly: GCA_034641835.2. Taxonomy (NCBI): domain Eukaryota; kingdom Viridiplantae; phylum Streptophyta; class Pinopsida; order Pinales; family Pinaceae; genus Pinus; species Pinus albicaulis. The sequence goes on along the minus strand of CM076577.1, from coordinate 333,133,703 downwards.
ATGGTTTGTGACTGAGGTCGTATGATAGGCTTAACAGATTAACAATATTGATATTACAAAAGTGTAGCTAGTTACTGGTTTCAAATATTGTGCATTATATTGGTACAACAGGTACATTCAAGCAAACCCTAATGCTACCTTAGAAGAAATAAAATTGGCCCTAAAAGATAAATTTAAGAAGCCTACATCATACACGCAACTGGTGACAAAAGTGAAGGATATTCTTCAGGAGGCTAATGAATCTATATGAGAAGTTGGTCGAAGGTTGAAGCACACCATCAGATATGGTGGATTTGTTATTGATGATACTCAACATAAGGGATGTTTCATTGCTATGTTGCTCCCACATCTGTGCCATACATTAGGTCAGCAAAAGATTTCCACACAAGATGAGGTCGTGGAAGTTTCAATGAAGTTGGAAGCTACCCTAACACCTATTGCGTTGGGTACTCAACAGTTTTAGAAATAGTTGGAAGCCATGCGAAATTCAAAGTCTGCGCAAATACAAGGGCAAGGAGATCTATGCAAAGGTGTGGTGTATAAAATGTAAAGCTTGTGGGAACCATAAAGATCAGTGTCCTGTCTTCAAAAATTATCTGAATGCTAGAGGTCCCAGTCCATTGAAAAATCTTGTGTGGTGCATTAGATGTCAGATTGCTAGAGTACATGACACAAATTCTTGTGTGAGGATTGGAAAATATCAACCTAACTTAAAGCAATTGTTGTGAAAATTATGTTCGTCATTAGGGCATGATGAGCAACATTGTCGCACTTTTGATATGATGTTAGATAAAGAGGAAATATATAGAATGCAGGCTGAGCCTACATCACCAGCATCCCCTTATAGGCGCGGATGATTCCAAGGCAGAGGAAGAGGCCAAGGAGGTGGATCAGTTTCGAGGAAGAGGACAAGTCATTTTCTATAATAGTGGAGATGCTGGCCATTATGCCTGTAACTGTTCAAATCCAGAACGATAGTCCTACAGTTATTGTAGAAAATTTGACCATTTCATAGAATATTTTCTTGTCTTGATTGCTAAAACGCAGGAAAATAAGACGCAGACCCAAACTTAAAATATTCATATGGTTCACACTGAAACTCATGAAGAAGATCGCAATGTGAATGTGGCTACTATAGTGGTGTGATGATCGATGAAGATAAAGGAAAGAAACTAGCCACTGATGTATGGATCCGTAAAGAACCATAAAACAAAGGAGGATTTAATATTTTTCATGCAAAAGAGACCTTTATTGGAGCATAGAAAGAATTTTCAGAAGGAAGTACGTCCACATAAGGAACAACAATGAATGAAGCAAGAGCGCATGAGGAGATTAAACCATTTCTACAAGTGTGTATAAAGTTGCTATGCAACAAAAAGGCAGTCAAAAACTTGTTGGCATTGATAGATAATTTCACAGAGAGAGAACAAACCATGGTAGAAGAGCGAGAAGTCAAAAAAATCTATAAGAACAAGAGAATGGGTAGGGAGATGTTTATGACTGTGCAGATTGGTGCTTATGAAATGGACCAAGTTATTTTAGATCTGGGATCAGATGCTAATGTTCTACGTAGGCAAACATGGCAGCGCATGGGAGAGCCAAAGTTGGAGTGGTCTACCATTCAATTGTGCATGGCCAATTAGGAGAAAAGCATTCCTTTAGGGAGGCTATCACAAGTTTTGGCCAATATTGAGGGTGTTAAGGTGATGAAATACTTTGAAGTCATACAAATTGTAGATATTATTGATACCTATCTTGTGCTACTAGTATTGGAATGGGCCATTGACATCGATGGTGTTATCAATCTAAAGAAAAGAAGGATGGAATTTGAAAGCAATTGATTCAGGTTAATCATTCCTCTAGATCCTGCAGAAGGCCTAATGAGATTGATCAAATCTATAAGTTGGATTTGCACAAAGAATACTGGATTAATCCAACGATAGATGGGAATCTTAAGTGGGAGAAGAATAGCTCCTTTTTTTTCAGACTCTGATGAAGAAATGGAAAATTGGTAGAACTGATTACATGAGGTGTCTGCACTGCGCTATAATCACGTGACCTGATATCTGTGATTTATAACATCTGAGGTACATGATTTACCGCACTATGATGGCTCAAGTGATATAAAAATGTTTATAGGATAGCTTGGGAGAATGGTGCCTGAAGGGCAGAGATTCCATGCTTTGGATCTTGGTTTTCATGCTACTTCAACAAGATGGTGGGAAAATCATAAGGAGAATATGGGTAATTGGGAGAAATGTGTGCACATGATGAGGTTGTGGTTTGAATGTCGAATCATTAAAATGGAAGATGCATACTCTAGCAAAGAGGATCCATGGAGACATTTGGTAAGATGGAATCAGGTAGGGGGTGTAGACCATAGACCTAAGTGCGTCCATGTGTTTATTCACATGTTGGGAAACGTGACTACTGAATGGTACTTGGAGACAGAGCTACAGAGAGGCACTAGTGAATGGTCTGTACTGATAAAAAATTTATTCATACATTTAACTTTGAGAGTGGGTTCGATACATTTAATAAAGATTTGATTCCAGGAATTATTAATGCACCGATAATGGAAACTATTAATTGTAGACAATTGGCACTTATGGAATCTCGAGACCCACGCGCAGTCGATGGAGCCCTGATCCCCTCACCTAGGAATGTCAGGCAAGTGGCCTCCATGATGAGCCTTGTTGGATATTATAGGAAGAGAATTCCAAATTATGAGTTGATAACTGCGCCCATGACTAGATTACTCAAAAAAGGTGCAACATTCCATTGGGATGAAGAATGTCAGAGAAGTTTTCAATTACTAAGTGTGATGCTAACAGAAGAAGATTTAAAAGTAATAGCAAACAATGTCCCATTTGAGACTGAGGATCGATGGAAAAACATGGAGGTTCAGTACAAGTATACGCTAGAACTTGTAGAAGTTGGACTGCAGGAGTTAAAAGTACAGGTGATCTAGATTCAAGAGAGCGTAGCTTAGGCGAGCCAGACTAGCATGCAAGTCATGAGCTCACAACCGTAAGAAATTTCTCTACCAGCCTTAGGGGATGGCCGCTTTGTCCACATTCCCTTTATAGTTATTCAAATGGACGACAACCAGCGTCTCCAATTCATAGGATCAGGTGATGTTCATATTAATCATTATGTGTTACCTGCAGGCAAGCTACATCTTATGCATTCAATGATTGCGAACAAGCTTCAGTTCATAGAGGCTACGACACATACGCAAACAAGGGACGCACAAAATTAGGTCGAGCAAGCACATAAAAAAAAGAAAAGAGCAGAGGCTTATTTTCCAGAAGCATAAGTTCATCGCGCTACGCTGGAGGCCAAAATTCACCCATGTATGCCCAGATATTTGATTTGTCCTTGCCACAGCCGCACTATAAGAGAAACTAGAAGGATTGGCTATTGTGGTGAAAGAAGAGCGCACAGAGGTACAAACTGTGTGAACAGAATATGAGTAGAAGATCACAGTCCTTCAAAGAAATTTGTAGCCGGAGATTCCACCAGGGGTTCGCGCATAAAGAGTAGCTAAAGTGAAACAAGCCCGAGATAGTATTGCTCCTGTGGTAACCCAATGTGAAAATATGCCTGATGAAGCCATGAGTGTTTGGAACTCTATCAAAAATGATAAATTTGTGCAGCAGCTGTGCGACATCCTCCACTAGAAGGAGCAGCAGTTCAAGGAAATCAGGACAATGGCGCCCACATTGGTTCTTACACAATGCCTTGCCCATCTTCAGGAGTTCAGAACAATACAAAAATATACCAAAATTAATAACTACTGAAATAACACATGTAACCATGGGTAGAAGAAGCGCTTCAACTATCCCAGAAGCTAGAAAACACTCTGAATACAATCCAGAAAATGCAATGTAACATTGAGATGGCTGCTGAAGGGCCTACCACAAAAAAATAGTTCATAAAGTGTAAGCTGCCGCAGTGCAAATTTTGGAATCAATGCTCCCTCTCAAAACTTTTGTCAGGACGCTTCAAGCCAAGATCAAGGAGCAGACGCCTCAGTGATTCGGGACGAGTCACATGTTTGTTTTGGGGGCCTATTAGAGTGGGGTCCCCTGAGGAACAATTTTCCATATAATTTTGTATAATTGTGTGTGTGTGTGCTGCACAATTGAGTCAAGGGGCTTTGTGGTGGATCAAAGTCCCTAATTTTGATGAAAATGGGCTTAATGGTAAACCGTGGACCTAAAATCTTGGTTTGAGACCATAATATCTGTGCGCTAGGTGAAAATAAATAGATAGATCAAGTGTAAGAAAAGTAGCTAAGATAAGTGTCATGAATTATTGATGTTTGATAAGTTTCTCCAGCTATTGTATGTTGTAAGGGTTGTTTGGGTTGGGTTGAAAGGCTCCTTCTTGCTGTGTGCATGGAGACCTAGTCCTCACTGTGTGCAGACTCCACTGGTTATGTGCGTGAAAGATTTTTGTAAGGGAAAGTTGATGTATTAAGAGTTGATGATGTATTAAACAGATTTGAGCTAATAGAAAGAGCAGATTTTGGTGAACTTCTTCTGTTATGAATCTGATTTGTTTATTGTTTATGTTCTGTTAAGATCACATTGTTTTCTGTTGATTAGTGTGCAAAGATATATGTTATGATTAGAAATTTTGACTGATGGTTGATAGATCTGTTTAAGTGTTTTCAATGTTTAAGATCACGATCCGGTTCTGGTCTTTTTATCTGCACTAAGGCGAAAAAGCGACTCTCTGTTATTCTATTAAAGACTGCGTATTCTCTGTGATTCTATTGTATATCATTGCGTGCATATGTTTACAATTGGTATAAGTTTTCATTCAGTTTTTTTGAGGACCACTTCATTATTTTCTCCCTCAGGGTGAAGAAACCTAGTTCCATCACCCCCCCCATACTGCTTCAGGTGAGATTTTGATCTGCGCAAGCAGGTCATTACCAAAAGGGCCAATAGTTGGAAGGTTTTTTGGTTTATTCATAAAACCTGAACCTGGGTCAGGACCCCTCAAGAAAACATAAATACAAGGATTAAATGATATCTACATGGAATGGAAAGAACCAGAAGCTCTTACAACAATGTATTATCAACCGTCCAGGATGAAATTGAATGTTACACATGCAACAAATTTGGGAATACAAAAAACAATTGAAAAATAGAGTTGTTTTCTTATTATAATTAAGTTAGAACAGATTGTTTTACCAACCTATGGAAGAAGAAGAATAATAAGCACCTAGAAGAGTGTGAACTTGTCCTTTATGCTCAAAGATCAAGATAATTTGTGGCACCTTGAATGTGTCTATTCAAAGCACATCACATATGAATAAAGGAAATTTGTATATTTCAATGAAGATAGACATTGCAATGCCACTTTTGGTAATAACACACCTATATGAATAATGGGTAAAGGAAAAATTATCTTTGGAAAGGAAAATTCCAAGTCTTAGAATGTGTATTATGTAAATGGGCTTAAGCATACTATTTTAAGTGTTGGTTAAATGTGTGATTAAGGACATGAAGTTATATTCAAGTTAAATTATTGTGTGGTAAAAGAGGAAAATTAAATAAAAACTATAGTGAGATTTGTTATGACTCCAAACAGTTTATTTATGTTGGAAGGATAAAGAGAAAATTGTCAGATGGGTAAAATTTATGAAGTTTGGTTATGTAACAAGAGATTAGTTCATCTCAGTTTTCATCAACTAGTTAAATTAGGTTTAAAATTTGTTGTTTGAGACATGCCCAAATTATGCAAAATGGAAAATATTATTTACAAACCATGGATTGGAAATTCGAAAATGTTATTCAAAGCAACGGAACATTCTAAAAAAAGACATCTAAAATTGATGCATACATATCTATGTCGACCCAAAAGAACGATATCCCCCCATGTGATGAAAAATAGTCTATGTTGTTGATTAATGATAATACAAGGATGGCTTTGTTAGTCTATTGAATCATCAGTATAAATCTTTTGAAAATTTATTAAAATATCTAGTGTAAAATGAAATGGACCTAAAAAATAAATTCCTTGGATCAAACATAGGAGAAGAGTACACATATGATGAATATTATGATTTCTACGAACAACATGGGATTAACTGACAATTCTCAACAGTTAGAGTACCTCAACAAAATGAAATAGGAGAAAGGATGAACATAACATTCTAGGAAATAGCTAGAGCTACGCTTAATCAATAAAAGGTACCACACACATTTTGAGGAGAAATTGTTCAAATTGTAGTTATCATTATTAACAGGGCTCATGTTAGAGTCAATAGTGATAAACCCTTGTATGAGTTATTGTATGGAAGACTAGATTATGTGAATCACTCTAAGGTATTTTGTAGTGAATTTTTCATCAAAAAGGAATGACAATAATCTTGGAAATTTTAATTCGATATAAAATGAATGGAACTTGCTTAGATACTCCTCTAGAAGAAAATATTACAAGTGCTACCACAAGAGAATCTACAAGATCGATGAGAGAATAGATATAAGAAAAAATGAAGGATCTATCCATATAGGAAAATAATTTTAGTATGATGAACCAATCAATTATGATCCCTAAGGGGATGAGCTCAAAGAGCATTGATAATAAGAGGAATATGAATAATCACAGGAAGTCGAAAGTGTTGAGACTCCATATCGAATGACTCCATAAAATTTTGTTAAAAATCACCATCCTGAAAGTCTTATTATGAGTAACAAAGGAACATGGGTGAAAACTAGAAGGAAAATCCTTGGACCATATAGTTTTGCAAACATCACACTATTATCTATGGTAGAACCTTAAATTTTTTCAAAAGAAAATCAAGATGAACATTGCATCAAATCTTGATGAATGAAGAATATGGTCAAAGAAAAAAAAGAAATGTGAGATCTTGTGCTAAGACCCAAGGACAACAATGTGGTAAGAACTAAATTGGCCTACATAAATAAGTTAAATGACAATGGATAGGTTGTTAGAAACAAGGCTAGACTTGTATGTAATGGGTATGCTCGAAAATAAGGAGTATAATTTGAGGAAACATATTCTCATGTTGCAAGAATTGAAAATTAGGTTATTCCTCGCTTTTTCCTATTATCAAAGATTAAATTTATATCAAATGAATGTTAAAAAAACATGTTTAAATGGAGATTCAGAGGAACAATTCTATGTGGAGCAACCAAAAGGTTCTCTAATGTGAAACAATAAATAATTTTTTGCAAACTCAATAAATCTCTATGTTTATTAAAACAGGCACAAAGGGCATGGTATTACAGGTTCGATTGGTATTTTCAGTAGTAAGGCTTTAAAAAAGGGATAGTTAAAAACTATTTCTGTTGTTAAAAATAAATTTTTCATAGTTGTAGTGTATGTTATTGGCATAATTTTTGGCAACAATATTGAACCAATTGGTCAAGAGTTTGAGATGTCTATGCTGTGGAATAGTTAAATTTTCTCAGACTACATGTTCAAAAAATAGAAAGAGGAATTTTTTTAGGCCCGTATAATGCTAGTGTATCACCTTATTGTTATTGTTAGTGTAGCCCCATTATTTTTATTTTTATGCCCATGTAGTCCCCATATTGTGATCATTCTGCCCCATAGAAGCCCACTATTGTTATTATTCTAACTATAAATTATTATTGTTATGTCGACTCTGATTATATTGTGACCCATTATACCCCTATATATACAAATTATGATCCTGGTGGATATTGGTGGCCACCCACCTACTCTACCTAGTCAGTTTCATCAGTTTTCTTATTTACTATTTTTAGCAGTTTTTTGGATAATGAAACTCCAGAGCTGCTTTGAGGCCCCAAACGACGTTATTTGGGAATGATTCCTCTATATATTTCATATATATTGCGTAAGAAGTTTTATTCCTTGAATAGATATTTCCAACGAGATATCATACATGCCAAATGAATATAATATGACCAAGTTACGACCCCGGCAAGTTGGTTGCCCAACTAACCCCAACGTGGCCCATAAATTCTTGGTGTTACATCTCCTCAGGTTAGGGTTTTGGTTGTTTACGGTTTCCTATTATTGATAAATAATAAAAAGGCCCTTGAGCCTCATTGTAACACAATTCAGAGGCATGTAGCCACCGCATCTCTTCTCAGAGATAAGCTACCATCGCTCGAGCTAGTTTATTTACTATTCTGTCTGTAAGCATTTTTTAGTTTTTGATATTAATGGAATGAAGTTTTATTCATAATGAATCTCTAATTTTTTTTTTATTTCTATATTTTCTTGTATTCTTACATAAATATGCATCAGTGGTATCAGAGTGGTCTAATCTTTCACGATATTTCTTTTCATGTCCCCAATGAGATCGGGGTATAAGGAATTAGGGCTCGATCCAGATGGAACTTTGCAATATCAGCCTTGAAAACCTTGACAAACCCCCATGATAGAAAAAAATAAATATGAGGGAGTAGGATATCCTATCAAAATATTTCTTGAGGAGGCCCTCAAGAAATAATGGAAGGCGATGATGGACAAATTTTTCGAGATCATTGAACGACTACCCACCAACGTCGCATATGCATCCAGCATCAAATCTAGAGGTGCCAATCTTTTCAAGGCACACGTCAACTTCAAATTTAATTTATTTGAAGGGAAGGTAGATGCAGATGCCATAGATGGATGGTTGAATTTGCTAGAAGGGTATTTCTCAGTCCATGATTTCTCTGAGCAAAAAAATATTACTTTTGCACTCCTTAAAGTTGCCCCCCATGTCAAAGACTGGTGGGAAACTTATTATAAGAAATAGGACAAGAGGGAACCCACTCTTTTCTCGATCACACCCACTTATAATTCATTTCGAGATGACATCAAGGAAAAATGTTACCTGTTGTGAGCTATGAGGACAAGTACATCCAATGGACCACACTGCAACAAGAAAGGGATCAAGATGTGCATGAACTAATGAACTTGTTTGATACCCTGTGCAAAAATTTGGGTATTAAATATTTGGAGAAACATTTGGTTCTCAATTACCACATTTGTTTGCACAGATAAATTTAGGAGGGAATTAAGTTCCTCGACATTACCTCACTTGGCACGACATATCGATCTGCCACCAAGATCGATCATAAATTTAAGCAGAAGAAGTGAGACTTTGGATTCACAAATCTGAAGCTAGGGAACAACGCCCCCAAACCACAGAACAAGGGGAAAAGCCAAAGCGGGGTGACTCAGAACAGCACCACCAAGCCAAAGAAGGACACTGGGAAGTGTTGTGAATTTCATAATAGCTCCACTCACAACACAATTGAGTGTTAGAACAAATAGTCGTTGGTGGCCAAAATTAAGGCATTTGAATCATATGTATGTTCTGATTATAAGCTAGAATTGGACAAGGGGAATGAAAAAGGGAAGAAAATCATTTAAGTGGAACCCATTTCCATTGTTGCCACCACTATGATCCAGAAGGAGGAACCTGAAGATCTATAGGAGGGGGAGCGCCTCTTCCATTCCAAAATGTGGGTAAAGGGTTCTCTAGTGAAATTAATTTTTGATAGTGGAAGCCAAAAGAACCTCATTTCAGCAGAGGTCATGAATCAGCTCGGCCTACTGACCACAACACACCCGCAACCATATAGCATCGGGTGGCTTCACCAAGGAAGAGATCTCTGCGTCCGACAACAATACCTCCTTCCTTACAACATAAAGCCCTTCACGGATGAGGTATTGTCTGATTTTGCTTCTCTTGAAGTGTCTCATGTATTATTAGGCCAACCATACTTGTGGAAGTGACATTTTGTGTAGATTCTAGGCCTCGTTCTGTTAATATTACTTTGGGAAATAAGTTGTAAAATATACCGAAGGTAGTACTGCCTTCCGTCATCTCTTTGATTACTACAAAGAAATGCAGTAAGATTATTCCCCAAAAGAGGAAATTTATTTTGATCATGATTTTCCCACAATGTAAGAATAATATTATAGTTGCAGCCTCTAAACATGGATCCCCTATGCGGCAACAACAGATGTAAAAAGACGTGGAGGAATACAAGGACATTTTATCGTCACCCACAAAGGTTCCTTTACTCTGTCAGGTTAGGAACTCCATTGATATGACCCTAGGTGTGTCGTTGCCTAATGTTGCCATACCTCATGCAACCACACAGAAAAAATCCAAACATGTACTATCTGACATTGATAAAGAAATCAGGTTTATTGAACACATCTAGCACGCCCGCTGGCAGGTCCACATCATCTTGGAGAAATCCAATACCAAACACAAGAAGCAATATGATCAACGTCGCATGTGACACAAGTTCCAGGTGGACGGTAATGTTTGGTTACAATTGTAGAAGGAACGCCGCTTTGGACACCACCACAAGCTATTCCCACTCCGATATGATCCATACACCATCACCAAGGTCGCGGGAGACAATTATTTTGAGCTTAGCATTCCCCCATTCCTTGGTGAACATCTAGTGTTCAACGTGGATCACCTTTAGCCATACTTTCTGCCATGAATAGACACATCTGAGATTGCAGAACAAATCACCTCAAAATAGTTAAATCCACACTGCAAGGAATAGGGTGCAACTGATTGGATCATGTAGAAACATATTAAAATCACTGGCGAGTAGAAATCCAATTGTATCGAGTATTCAAAGCTAGACAACTCTTGCACCAAGGCAAGTGGCTCACTAGGGGCCAAGTTCAGAAGAATTTCCCCCTTCATGGAGGAACTCAATGAAATGGGGATCATTTCTTCCTAAAGGGTGAGGAATGATCAAGGCGGATATTAGTGGCCACCCGCCTATTCCACCTACTTAATTCCATTAGTTTTCTTATTTACTATTTTTAGCAGTTTTTTGGGTCCTAAACATCTAAAGTAGTTTTGAGGCCCTAAATGAGTTTTTTTGGGCTTGACTCCTCTGGTGATTTCTTGGCAATCATGTCAGTAGTTTTATTCCTTAGAGAGATCTTTCCAACAAGATATCATATGCACCAAACAAAGATAATATTACCAAGCTACAATCTTGGGAATTTTGTTGCCCAACTAACCCCAACGACGCCCATAAAATCTTGGTGTTACATCTCCTCGGGTTAGGGTTTTGGTTGTTTAGGGTTCTATCTTATTGTTCAATAATAAAAAGGCCCTTGAGCCTCATTGTAAAATAGTTCAGAGGCATGTATTTGCCACATCTTGTTAGGTCCCTATATTACTATTATAGTCCCTTATTGTTGTTAGTGTAACCCCCTTATTGTTATTATTGTACCCTTGTAACTGAGGCATGTATTTGCCACATCTTCTTAGGTCCCTATATTACTAGTATAGTCCCTTATTGTTGTTAGTGTAACCCCTTATTGTTATTATTGTACCCTTGTAACCCCCATATTGTTTTTTTTTTTTTTTTTTTTTTTTTTTTTGTGACTAGGAGAATCAACAACTGCAATGGTATCGTACTCGCGTGACACGGGGTCGAATCCCGCTGGATACCCTTATACTCCTAGGAGGAAACTGCTGAGCCCACAACAACAGCCCCTCGGTTAAGACGGGACTCGAACTCGTGACCTGCACCATGGCACGAACGTCTTAGCAGCACATTCGCTTGCCACTAGACCAAACCTCGACGAGAAAAAGGTAGTGGGCTTGGGCCGGTTTAGACTAACTACTCGCACGACGAGCTATGACCTTGCTCGGGATCGAAAAAAAGACCGGTCCGTCATTACGAGGCCGAATTTACCACTACACCGCCCCCATGACGTTTTGTAACCCCCATATTGTTATTATTGTACCCTTAAATTATTATTGTTAGGTCAGCTAGGATTACATTGGGCCCCACTAGGATTACATTGTGGCCCCATGGACTCCTATATATAGAAAGGAGGTTTTGTAATTTGAATCATCCAAGAATTGTTCATTCATGTAATGTATTGGAGGTTTCCCTCTAGAAGTGGATTATTTCTAAGGCGTTGATATCTCTTTTCTTCTCTTTTTGGAGTTGGTTTCACAACATTTGGTATCAGAGGTTTGAGACTCTAGGGTTTCGCTGCTCCAAATAGGTCATCGTGGAATTTTCGCTATAAATTTTTTTCTACGAAAGTTCAGATTCTGAAATTTTTAGAGTGCGAAGCCAAAATCCTGAGGACCATCTTTGCAAAATTTTAGAGCTTGGTTTGTAATATTTGCGGAGATATGATCTATGAAAGTTAGGTCATTTTGCAGGCTCATGAATTTAAGCTAAACAGGTCATCGTGGTATTTTCGTAATAACGTTTTTTCTACAAAGGTTCAAAAGCTGAAATTTTTAAAGTGTGAAGCTGCCGTCCTGAGGATAATCATCACAAAATTTCAGATATTGGTTCACAATATTTTCGGAGATATGATCTGTAGAAGTTAGGGCTTTTTGAGGCTTCTAAATTTCATCTCAAAGAGGTGATCGTGGGAAAATCTTCATATCTCTCTCTCTTAGCATCGGATTGGAATGCAATAAAAAGTGGCTGCAATTAAATATACTGTAGTTTTTGGTCTATCAATTTCAAATCCAAAGGAGGAAACAATGACACGTGGTAAGTCATACAAGTTTTCTCTATTGAACTAGTCGAAAATTGGGTCATTGTTGGAGATTGGACATAACTTTTACTGGAAGAATCCAAATCAGATCAGACCTGTGGCATTTGAAAGAAGATTTAGAGGGCTACTACAGGGCTGAATTTCAGATATTGAGGATATGCAATTATAGGGATAATTGAATTTCTATATCAAGCTCCTCAAAAGCAAGTAAAAGGTGTGTATTTGTTTTTCTGAATTGCATAAGTCTTGTTTGAAGAATCAAGTTGAATATATTCCAAGGGCATATTGTAAGATAGTTATCAGTATTGGATTCTAAAATGGCCCGTAAAATGAATTCAACACCCATTAAGCCTTTAGAAATCTTGACTATGTCTCAATAAGACGAAGAATGGGAACATGACATATCAAAATTACAAGAGCAAGTGCAACAAATTTTGCTCTCGCAAAGAGCAACATAAAATGACATGGAAGTTTTGAAGAAAGGCATGGAAACTAAGATGGATGGTTTGAAGAATGGCATGGAATCTAAGATATATGGCATGGAAGCTGGCGTGGAATCTAAGATGGATGGCATGGAATCTAAGATGGATGGCATGGAAGCTAAGATCGATGAGAAAATGGAAAACATGAAGAATGATCTAAAAGCAGACATGCAAGTTTTGACAAAGTTGATACAAGAAATGTTTCCTAATGGTGAAAATATAGTATAGGAAACTCATGATGAGAACAAAATAAATTTTAATCATGATTTCATAAAATCTAATGTTGGCGGGAAGAACCACCATATTCAAAAAATGAATATGAGGAAGTTTGATGGAAAAGATCCTATAACATGGATACTACAGATGGAGTAATATTTTGATCTACATAATGTGCAAAACACACAAAAGGTATTCATTGCAACTTTACATTTAGAAAAAAATACATTTGTATGGTATCGATGGCTTTGCTTTCGTAAAAAAATTGTCCCTTGGTCAATTTTTACGGAGGAAATGATAGCACATTATGAGGATACAAAGAGCAACACTTTCTTTAGCCAATTGATAAATCTCAAACAAAAGGGTTTAACGAGGGAGCACATTGAGGACTTCCAAAAATTGAATATAAGGGTAACTGATACTCCAGAGGAACACGAGATTGATCTCTTCATAGGTACTTTAAAGGACAACATCCAACATGAAGTTCACATTTTGGAACCTGGTTCATTGGAGAAGGCATTTAGGTTGGCAAGATAAATTGAATGTAAAATTATGGCGACAAGGAAGCCTACCACTCACTTCTATAAAGAGGGAAGTGGTTTCACTCCTATATTTCCACAACCTAAAAGGTTGGCACCACAAAAATTGGAAGAAAAAAGAGCAAAAGGGCTTTGCTACAGTTGTGATAGCAAATACACTAAAGGTCATACGTTTGCTGAGAAGAAATTATTTTACATAGATTGTGAAGAGAAAGAAGAAAATGAACAAGAAGAGGATATACACCAGGAACCAACCCAAGAAGAGGAAGAAATGAGTCCAACCATATCGTGGAATGCATTGGCAGGAATTACCACTCCTCAAATTCTCAAGATAGAAGGAAATATAGAGAAGAAAAAAGTAATAGCGTTGATTGTTTCAGGTAGTACCCATAATTTTATTCATTGTAAGGTATCCAAGGAATTGAATTGTTTCCTATACCTAGAACGAGAATGTCAAGTGATGGTTGAAAATGGAGGAACTATAAATTTCTCTGGAAAATGCCATAATATCAAGCTAAACATGGGGGAATATGTATTGAATAGTCCAATTCTTTCCATTCCTATGGGAGGTGTTGCTGTTGTACTAGGAGTACAATGGTTGCAATCTTTGGGGATGGTAGCTTTTAATTTTCAAGAACTTTTCTTGAAATTTTTTTCTGAAGAAAAGGAAGTCGAATTATGGGGTATTGCAGGGAGGCTGAGAAAGATAATAAGCTCTAATGGTATGAAAAATCTTCTAAAGAAAGAACAACGAGGCATAATTACACAATTATGCTCACTGAAGTTCCAACATCAAAATCATCTATTTCTGCAGATCTCCAAGAATTCTTGGACAATCATTCCAAGGTTTTTAAAACTCCAAAAGGACTCCCACCTATTTGTGATCATGATCATGCTATTCATTCGATTCCAAGAAGTGTTCCTCCAAACATCAGGCCTTATAGATATCCTTATGTCCAAAAGAGTGAAATTGAACGTATGATTGCAGAAATGTTAGATGCAGGTATAATTCAACCTAGTCAAAGTTCTTTCTCTACTTCTGTAGTATTGGTACACAAGAAGGATGGATCATGGCGCATGTGTCCGGATTATAGGGAGCTCAATAAGCTCAGCATTAAGGATAAATTTCCCATTCCTATGATTAATTAATTATTGGATGAATTACATGGAGAAATTTATTTTACCAAATTGGATCTTTGTTCAGGGTATCATCAAATTAGAATGAATACTGAAGATATTCCGAGAACAACATTTCGAAATCATGAGGGTCCTTATGAATTTTTGGTCATGCCTTTTGGCCTTACCAATTCACCTTCTACATTTCAAGGGTTGATGAATTCCATTTTCAAACCCACCCTTAGAAAATTTGTGCTAGTATTTTTTGACGATATACTAATCTACAACAGGTCTTGGAAGGATAATGTTCAACATGTTGACAGGGTTCTCAAACTATTGCAGGAGAAACAATTATATGCAAAAACATCCAAAATGTTTCTTTGGAGTACAAGAGGTGGAATATCTGGGTGATATTGTATCTCACAAAGGTGTTAAGGTAGACCCTAACAAAATTAAAGCCATTAAGGAACGGAAAGTCCCCACAACCATAAATTAGTTGCGAGGATTTCTCGGGTTAACAGGGTATTATCGAAAGTTTGTTAAGAATTATGAGAGAATAGCAGCACCTCTAACAACATTATTGAAGAAACATGCATTTTCATGGACTCCTGAAGCAACTATGGCCTTTGAACATCTTAAAGAGGAAATGTGCCTAGCACCAATATTAGCTACACCATACTTCAAAAAAACCTTTATTATGGAATGTGATGCCTCAGGAAATGGAATTGGTGTTGTTTTAATGTAAGAAGGAAGACCCATTACTTTTGAAAGTCATCCAATCAAAGGAAAGTATTTACAGAAACCTATTTATGAGAAGGAAATGTTAGCAATACTGCATGCACTAAAGAAATGGAGAGCTTACCTAATGGGAAGACACTTCAAGGTAAAAACTGATCATGATAGTCTTAAACACTTTTTGGAAAAAAGACTATCTTCAGAAGAGCAGAAAAAATTGGTCACAAAGATGTTGGGTTATGACTTTGATATAATATACAAAAAAGGGAAGCTAAATGTTGTTGCAGATGGACTCTCAAGGAAGAATGAAGAGGTGGAAGCATTGCTTTGTGCCATTTCTATTATCCAACCAGATTGGATAACCAAAGCAAGAGAGGAATGGAAGAAAGACGAAGATGTGTGGACACTCATTCAAAAGTTGCAGCAAGATCCTAGTACAGCTAATACATTTAGTTGGAAAAATTATTCATTATGGTACAAAGATTGCTTATATCTTTGTAAGAATTCCCAACTAAAACAAAAGATTCTTTTGGAATTGCACACTTTTCCTTTAGGAGGACACTCACGATTTTTAAAAAATTACCACAGGGTGAAGAAATAATTTTCTTGGGATGGCCTTAAATCTGATATTCAAAAGTTTGTGGTGGAATGTTTGGTTTGCTAGTAAAATAAAGTTGAGACAATTAAGACCCCGGGTCTTCTACAGCCTTTATCCATTCCAAGTCAACGTTGGGAGGAGATTTCAATGGATTTTATCATAGGTTTACCTAAGTTTGAAGGAAAGAGTGTCATCATGATGGTAGTTGATAGACTTACCAAGTATGCACACTTTTCTGCATTATCTCATCAATTTAAAGCAAGTATAGTTGCTACTACATTTATGGACACAATTAGAATGCTACATGGAAACCCAAGGGTTATTGTGAGCGACAGAGATTCCATTTTTACTGGAAATTTTTGGACGGAGTTATTTTCTTGTTTGGGTACTCAATTAGCTCATAGCTCATCTTATCATTCTCAATCTGATGGTCAAGCTGAGATAGTAAATAAATCTTTTGAAGGATATCTTCATTGTTTTGTATCTGATAAATAAACACAATGGGTCAAGTGGTTACCTCTAGCTGAATGATTGTATAACACTTCCTTCCATACTGCAGCAAAAATGACCCCATTTATGAAACTTTATGGATATCATCCACCATCCATCACATCATCTTTAACAGAAAATTCGAAGGTTCAAGCAGTGGAAGATCACATTGAGCATCAACAAGAAGTTATCCAACTCTTAAAGGACAATCTGAATTTGGCACAAAATCGAATGAAACAACAGGAAGATCAACATCGCAGCGAGAGAAGTTTTAATGTAGGAGACTGGGTATTTTTACAGCTACAACCATACAAACAAATGTCCCTCAAGAAGGCTAAGAAGGATAATAAATTATTGCCAAAATATTATGGCGCTTACAAGGTGTTGCAAAAGATTGGTACTATGGCATACAAATTGGAACTTCCTGCTTCTTCACGAGTGCATCCAATTTTCCATGTTTCATGCTTAAAGAAGGTTATAGGTGAAAATCTTCCAGTTCAAACAATATTGCCAGAACTTGATGAGGAAGGAAAAATCATATTGGAACCTGAAGTGGTCACATAAACAAGAACTCGGCAGCTACAGAATCAATCAATTTCAGAATATCTCATCAAGTGGAAGAACTTACCCACTGAAGATTCTACATGGGAAGCTGATAATTTTATACAGAAGCACCCAGAGTTACTCAAGCATTGAGGACAACACTTTTTTGAAGGAGAGGGGCATGTTAGGTCCCTATATTACTAGTATAGTCCCTTATTGTTGTTAGTGTAACCCCCTTATTGTTATTATTGTACCCTTGTAACCACCATATTGTTATTATTGTGCCCTTAAATTATTATTGTTAGGTCGGCTAGGATTACATTGGGCCCCACTAGGATTACATTGTGGCCCCATGGACTCCTATATATAGAAAGGAGGTTTTGTAATTTGAATCATCGAATAATTGTTCATTCATGTAATGTATTGGAGGTTGCCCTATAGAAGTGGATTATTTCTAAGGCGTTGATATCTTTTTTCTTCTCTTTTTGGAGTTGGTTTCACAACATTTGATATCAGAGGTTTGAGACTCTAGGGTTTCACTGTAGCAAATAGGTCATCGTGGAATTTTCTCTATAATTTTTTTTCTACTAAGGTTCAGAATCTAAAATTTTTAGAGTGCGAAGCCAAAATCCTGAGGACCATCTTCACAAAATTTCAGAGCTTGGTTCACAATATTTTCGGAGATATGATCTGTGAAAGTTAGGTCATTTTGCAGGCTCCTGAATTTAGCCTAAACAGGTCATCGTGGTATTTTCGTAATAATTTTTTTTCTACGAAGGTTCAGAAGTTGAAATTTTTAGAGTGTGAAGCTACCATCCCGAGGAACATCATCACCAAATTTCAGATATTGGTTCACAATATTTTCGGAGATATGATCTGTGGAAGTTAGAGATTTTTGAGGCTTCTGAATTTCATCTCAAAGAGGTGATCGTGGGAAAATCTTCATATCTCTCTCTTTGAGCATCGGATTAGAATTCTATAAAAAGTGGCTGCAATTACATAGAATGTAGTTTTTTTTTCTATTAATTTCAGAGCCAAAGGAGGAAACAGTGAGATGTGGTAAGTCATACAAGTTCACTCTACTCAACTAGTCCAAAATTGGGTCATTGTGGGAGATTGGACATAAATTTTACTGGAAGAATCCAAATCAGATCAGACCTATGGCATTTGAAAGAAGCTTTAGAGGGCTACTACAGGGTTGAATTTCAGATATTGTGGATATGCAATTATAGAGATAATTTAATTTCAATATCAAGCTCCTCAAAAGCAAGTAAAAGGTGTGGATTTTTTTCTGAATTTCATAATTCTTGTTTGAAGAATCAAGTTGAATTGATTCCAAGGGCATATTGTAAGATAGTTATCAGTATTGGATTCTAAAATGGCCCCTAAAATTAATTCAATACCCATTAGGACTTTAGAAAGCTCTACTATGACTCATGAAGATGAAGAATGGCAACATGACATATCAAAATTACAAGAGCAAGTGCAACAAATTTCGCTCTCGCAAAGAGAAACAAAAAATGACATGGAAATTTTGAAGAAAGGCATGTAAACTAAGATGGATGGTTTGAAGAATGGCATGGAATATAAGATAGATTGCATGGAATAAGGCATGGAATATAAGATGGATGGCATGGAATCTAAGATGGATGACATGGAAGCTAAGATCGATGAGAAAATGGAAAACATGAAGAATGATCTAAAAGAAGAGATGGAAGGTTTGACAAAGTTGATACAAGAAATGTTTCCTAATGGTGAAAAGATAGTATAGGAAACTCATGATGAGAACAAAATAAATGTTAATCATGATTTCATAAAATCTAATGTTGGCGGGAAGAACCACCATATTCAAAAAATGGATATGAGGAAGTTTGATGGAAAAGATCTTGTAACATGGATACTACAGATGGAGCAATATTTTCATCTCCATAATGTGCAAAACACACAAAAGGTATTCATTGCAACTTTACATTTAGAAAAAAATACATTTGTATGGTATCGATGGCTTTTCTCCCATAAAAAAATTGTCACTTGGTCAATTTTTACAAAGGAAATGATAACACATTATGAGGATACAAAGAGCAACACCTTCTTTAGCCAATTGATAAACCTCAAAAAAAAGGGTTTAATGGGGGAGCACATTGAGCACTTCCAAAAATTTAATATAAGGGTAATTGATATTCCAGAGGAACACAAAATTGATCTCTTCATAGGCACTTTAAAGTATAACATCCAACATGAAGTTCACGTCTTGGAACCTGGTTCATTGGAGAAGGCATTCAGGTTGGCAAGAAAAATTGAATGTAAAATTATGGCAACAAGGAAGCCTACCACTCACTTCTATAAAGAGGGAAGTGGTTTTACTCCTAGATTTCCACAACCTACAAGGTTGGAACCGCAACAATTGGAAGAAAAAAGAGGAAAAGGCCTTTGCTACAGTTGTGATAGGAAATACACTAAAGGTCATAAGTTTGCCGAGAAGAAATTATTTTACATAGATTGTGAAGAGGAAGAAGAAAATGAAGAAGAAGAGGATATACACCAGGGACCAACCCAAGAAGAGGAATAAATGAGTCCGACCATATCGTGTAATGCATTGGCAGGAATTACCACTCCTTAAACTCTCAAGATAGAAGGAAATATATAGAAGAAAAAGGTAATAGTGTTGACTGATTCAGGTAGTACCCATAATTTTATTCATTTTAAGGTATCCAAGGAATTGAATTGTTTCCTATACCCAACACCAGAATGTCAAGTGATGGTTGAAAGTGGAGGAAATATAAATTTCTCTCGAAAATTACATAATATCAAGCTAATCATGTGGGAATATGTATTGAATAGCCCAATGATTTCCATTCCTATGGGAGGTGTTGATGTTGTACTAGGAGTACAATGGTTACAATCTTTAGGGATGGTAGCTTTTAATTTTCAAGAACTTTTCTTGAAATTTTTTTCAAAAGGAAAGGAAGTTGAATTATGGGGTATTGCAAGGAGGCCAAGAAAGATAATAAGCTCTAATGTCATGAAAAAGCTTCTAACGAAGGAACAACAAGGCATAATTACACAATTATGCTCACTAGAAGTTCCAACATCAAAATCATCTATTTTTGTAGATCTCCAAAAAGTCTTGGACAATCATTCCAAGGTTTTTTGAAACTCCAAAAGGATTCCCAGCTATTCATGATCATGATCATGCTATTCATTTTACTCCAGGAAGTGTTCCTCCAAATATCAGGCGTTATATGGATCCTTATGTCCAAAAGAGTGAAATTGAACGTATGATTGCATAAATTTTAGACGCAGGTATAATTCAACCTAGTCAAAGTTCTCTCTTTGCTCCTATAGTATTGGCACACACGAAGGATGGATCACGGCATATGTGTCCAGATTATAGCGAGCTCAATAAGATCACCATTAAAGAGAAATTTCCCATTCCTGTGATTGATGAATTATTGGATGAATTACATGGAGAAATTTATTTTACCAAATTGGATCTTCGTTCAGGGTATCATCAAATTAGAATGAAGACTAAAGATATTCCAAAACAACATTTCGAAATCATGAGATTCATTATGAATTTTTGGTCATGCATTTTGGCCTTACCAATACACCTTCTACATTTCAAGGGTTGATGAATTCCATTTTCAAACCCACCCTTAGAAAATTTGTGCTAGTATTTTTTGACGATATACTAATCTACAATAGGTCTTGGAAGGATCATGTTCAACATGTTGACAGGGTGCTCAAACTATTGTAGGAGAAAAAATTATATGCAAAAACATCCAAATGTTTCTTTGGAGTATAAGAGATGGAATATCTGGGTCATATTGTATCTCACGAGGGTGTTAAGGTAGACGCTAAAAAAATTCAAGCCATTAAGGAATGGAAAGTCCCCACAACCATAAAGCAGTGGTGAGGATTTCTTGGGTTAACAGGGTATTATCGAAAGTTTGTTAAGAATTATGAGATAATAGCAGCACCTCTAACAACATTATTGAAGAAAGATGCATTTTCATGGACTCCTAAAGCAACTAAGGCCTTTCAACATCTTAAAGAGGCAATGTGCCTAGCACTAGTATTAGCTACACCATACTTCACAAAAACCTTTATTGTGGAATGTGATGCCTCAGGAAATAGAATTGGTGATGTTTTAATGAAAGAAGGAAGACCCATTGCTTTTGAAAGTCATCCAACCAAAGGAAAGTATTTACAAAAACCTATTTATGAGAAGGAAATGTTAGCAATACTGCATGCACTAAAGAAATGGAGAGCTTACCTAATGGGAAGACACTTCAAGGTAAAAATTGATCATGTAAGTCTTAAATTTTTTTTGGAAAAAATACTATCTTCAGATGAGCAGCAAAAATGGGTCACAAAGATGTTGGGTTTTGACTTTGAAATAATATACAAAAAATGGAATCTAAATGTTGTTGCAAATGGACTCTCAAGAAAGAATGAAGAGGTGGAAGCATTGATTTGTGCCATTTTTATTATCCAACCAGATTGGATAACCGAAGCAAGAGAGGAATGGAAGAAAGATGAAGATGTGTGGACACTCATTCAAAAGTTGCAGCAAGCTCCTAGTACATCTAATACATTTATTTGGAAAAATGATTCCTTATGGTACAAAGATCGCTTCTATCTTTGTAAGAATTCCAAACTAAAACAAAAGATTCTTTTGGAATTGCACACTTCTCCTTTAGGAGGACATTCAGGATTTTTAAAAACTTACCACAGGGTCAAGAAAGAATTATTTTGGGATGGCCTTAAATCTGATATTCAAAAGTTTGTGGCGGAATGTTTGGCTTGCCAGTAAAATAAAGTTGAGACAGTTAAGACCCTAGGTCTTCTATAACCTTTATCCATTCCAAGTCAACATTGGGATGAGATTTCAATGGATTTTATCACAGGTTTACCTAAGTCCAAAGGAAATAGTTTCATCATGGTGGTAGTTGATAGACTTACCAAGTATGCACACTTTTCTACATTATCTCATCAATTTAAAGCAAGTATAGTTGCTACTACATTTATGGACACAATTCAAAAGCTACATGGAAACCCAAGGGTTATTGTGAGCGACAGAGATTCCATTTTTACTGGAAATTTTTGGACGGAGTTATTTTCTTGTTTGGGTACTCAATTAGCTCATAGATCATCTTATCATCCTCAATCTGATGGTCAAACTGAGATAGTAAATAAATTTTTGGAAGGATATCTTCGTTGTTTTGTATCTGATAAATAAACACAATGGGTCAAGTGGTTACCTCTAGCTAAATGGTTGTATAACACTTCCTTCCATTCTGCAGCAAAAATTTCCCCATTTATGGCACTTTATGGATATCATCCACCATCCATCACATCATCTTTAACAGAAAATTCGAAGGTTCAAGCAGTGGAAGATCACATTGAGCATCAACAAGAAGTTATCCAACTCTTAAAGGACAACTTGAATTTGGCACAAAGCCGAATGAAACAATACGAAGATCAACATCACAACGAGAGAAATTTTAATGTAGGAGACTGGGTATTTTTATGACGACAACCATACAAACAAATGTCCCTCAAGCAAGCTAAAAAGGATAATAAATTATCGCCAAAGTACTATGGCGCTTACAAAGTGTTGCAAAATATTGGTACTATGGCATACAAATTGGAACTTCCTACTTCTTCACGAGTGCATCCAATTTTCCGTGTTTAATGCTTAAAGAAGGTTACAGGTGAAAATCTTCCAGTTCAAACAATATTGCCAGAACTTGATGAGGAAGGAAAAATCATATTGGAAGCTGAAGCGGTCACGGAAACAATAACTCGACAGCTACGGAATCGATCAATTTCAGAGTATCTCATCAAGTGGAAGAACTTACCCACTAAAGATTCTACATGGGAGGCTGAGAATTTTACACAGACGCACCTAGAGCTACTCAAGCGTTGAGGACAACACTTTTTTGAAGGAGAGGGGCATGTTAGGTCCCTATATTACTGGTATACTCCCTTATTGTTGTTAGTGTAACCCCCTTATTTTTATTATTGTACCCTTGTAACACCCATATTGTTATTATTGTGCCCTTAAATTATTATTGTTAGGTTGGCTTGGATTACATTGGGCCCTACTAGGATTACATTGTGGCCCCATGGAATCCTATATATAGAAAGGAGGTTTTGTAATTCGAATCATCCAAGAATTGTTCATTCATGTAATGTATTGGAGGTTCCCCCTCGAAGTGGCTTATTTCTAAGGCATTGATATCTCTTTTCTTCTCTTTTTGGAGCTGGTTTCACAACACATCTCTTATTAGAGATAAGCTACCATCATCCAAGCTAATTTATTTTCTATTCTATATATAATAATTTTTTAGTATTTGATATTAATGTAATGTAGTGTTATTCCTAATGCATCTCTATGTTTATTTTTTTTCTTTATTTTATTGCATTCCTACATAAATCAAGATCAAAGTAGGTTTTGTCATTTGAATCATCCAAGAATTGTTCATTTACATAATGTATAGGAGGTTTCCCCCTCTAAGAGGCAGATTTATAAGTTGTTAATCTATATTTTCTTCTATTTTTGGAGCTCATTGCATAAATTTTAGTATCAGAGCTTTGGATTCTAGTGTTTCACTTCATCTAAAATGAAATCTTGGAATTTTCGCTATAAATATTTTTCTATGAAGCTTCAGAAGCTTAAACTAAAACCACATGGAGCTATAATAATAGTGATCCTCATGTGCTAATTTCATATCTTGGTTAATTATATTCTAGTAGATATGATATGAGGATTTTAGGGTTTTTGCAGGCTCTAGAATTTCATCTCAAATCGGTGACCAAGGGAAAATCATCATAACTTTCGTTTCATACATAGGATTTGAATTCTATAAAAATTGGCTAAAAATAGGGACTATTGTTTTTTTTGTATCAATTTCTAGGACCAAGGTCAAAATAGGGACACGTGGCATGCCATACAAGTTCACTCTAGTGAACCAGTCCATAATTAGGTCATTGTGGGAGATTGGGCATAACTTTATGTTGCGAAGAAAAAAAATTAGGTTTAACCTGTGGCATTGGAAAGAAGTCTCAGAGGGCTACCAAGGACTGAATTTGAGAGCTTAGAAATCCTAAATTATAGAGTTACAACCATTTGAAGATCAAGCTCCTAAAAGCAAGGAAAACGTGTGCATTTTTAAAAAAAAATTTGCATAAAATATTTTTGAAAAATAAGTTTGAAGTGATTCCAAGGGAATATTGAAGCATATATATCTGTATTAAGTTCTAAAATGGCTCCAAAAAATAATTATACACCCATTAAGCCCTCATAAAATTCTACTGTGTTGCATGAAGAGGAAGAATTGCAACATGATATATCATAATTAGAGGACCAAGTGCAACAAATTTTGATCTCACAAAGAGCAGCTAAAGATGACATGGATGGTTTAAAAGCATACATGGAAGCTAATATGGATGGTTTGAAGGATGAAATTAAAGCTAATATGGATGGTATAGAACCAAAAATTAATGGAAACATGGAAGATTTGAAGAATGGTTTAAAAGCACTTTTGACAAATTTGCTACAAGAAATGCTTCCTAATGGCGAAAAGGTATTAGATGAAACTCATGTTCAAAAAAAAAAATGTTAATCATGATTTCATAGAATATAAAATTGGATTTAAGACCCACAATATTCCAAACATCGATATGAGGAAGTTTGATGGTAAGCATCTGGTAACATGGATAGTACAGATGGAGCAATATTTTGATCTCCAAAATGTCCAATACACACAAAAGGTACGCATTGCAACTTTATATTTAGAGCCCAATCAGTTTGTATGGTATTGATGCATTTGTCCTCATAAATCCCTTGTCACTTGGTCAATATTTGTGGAGGAAATGATAGAACACTATGAGGATACAAATAACAACACCTTATCCAATTAATAAATCTCAAACAACAGGGTTCAATGGCAGAGCACATTGAGTACTTCCAAAAATTGAATATCAAGGTAACCGATATTTGAGAGGAGCATAGGGTTTATGTCTTCATATGGAATTTAAAGGATAACATCCAACATGAGGTTTGATTTTTGGAACATGATTCATTAGAGAAGGTATTCAGGGTGGCAACAAAAGTTGAAAGCAAAATTATGGCAACAAGGAAGTCTACCACTCACAACTACAAAGATGGAAGTGTTCCTGCTTCTACCCTTCCACAACCTACAAGGTTGACACCACAAAAAATGGAGGAAAAAAGATCAAAAGGGATTTGTTATAGTTGTGATAGAAAATACACTAAAGGTCATAAGTGCATTGAGAATAAATTATTTTACATAGATTATGAAGAGGGAGAAAAAAAGGGAAAAGAAACATCAAAAGAGAGAAATATACACCAGGAAACAAACTTCGAGAAAAAATAAATGAATCCTACCATATATTTTAATGCTTGGCATGAATTAAAACTCCTCAAAATCTCAATATAGAAGGATATATCAACAAGAAAAAGCTAGTAGTGTTTCTTGACTCAGGTAGTAACATAATTTTATTCATTATAAGATAGCGAAGGAATTGAATTCCTTCCTATATCCAACACTAGAATGTCGAGTGATGGTTGCCAATGGAGGAACTATAAATTTCTTTGGAAAGTTCCTACATATAAAGCTAACCATGGGGGAATATTTATGAAATAGTCAAATGCTCTCCATTCCAATGGGTGGCGTTGATGGTGTACTAGAAGTCCAATGTGTTATCAATCTATAATTTATAATATTTGCAAGAATAAATTATAAAGAACAACATCAAAACCACTTTAAGCTCGGGATCTATCCCTCCTAGAAACAGAGAGGGATCTCTCAATAAGATTTAGATTTTTTTGAGTTTACTAATATTAGGCTAGTTAAATTTAGTGTGGGAGTTGCTTTTGTTTGATTTTTCGTGGTTGGATTTAAGGGGGGCTTCTCTAAACAATTTCCATTGGGATATGGAGTCAAAATAGTTTGGTTGTACACATCAAATTTTAGAGAAAATGCAAGGAAAGCTAGTTGTTAATACTCGTGTTTATAGCTGAGCGGAATTACGGGATGGAGAAAAGAAATTTTAGTAATGGCTTAAGAGAAACTAAGAATTATTAGACCATACATCATAAGAAAACATTGAAATTGTAAAGACAGTCAGAATTAAGGTAATCTAAACAAAAAATCTTAATCTAACCTTCCTGCTTTACAAATAGAATTATAAATGAAACACATGAAATGACTATAGTGGGAAAACATTAAACATGAATATGGAAAAAAATCACCAGGATAACACAACACATGAATCTAGTAGATTGATCTCTTTATTGATGTTCTAGCTTGAAAAGCATGAATAATTGCAATGAAAAGTGCTTACAAAACTGTGGTCCAACCCTTGTTATAGTATGAAAACTTATATTTAAACTATTTGCACCAGATTGCCGTTACCGAAAGGGAAATCGGTTCGTTTATCACAAGAGTAACTAAAAATGGGTCTGTGCACCTTATGCATGGACGTGTTGTGACGGTTTTTAGACATATTTTCGAAGTTACAGTGGAAGTGTCCCTTCATTGTAATTTCCCTCTTGGCAGGTGCCTGACATCCTTATGGAGTTGTTACCTAACGTTGTGGCGATATTTTTTGCTGGCAGATCTAATAGACTGGATGTGCTGACACTGACAACTCACTAGATTGCCAACTTTGTCATTGAACTGAGTTGTCATCCTTCTTGGAGCCTGCATATATTTTCCCAACTCTTTGGAGTCAGGATCTTGGTCCTGTTCAGCTTCCTATAGACTTCATTAGTCTCGGTGTACTTCACAAATGTTGGTTTTATCTGAAAAATGTTCTTAACCTCATGTTGTATGAAAACATCGTTGCTGATAACTTCATAGAATGATTTCCCAATCATGGTCTTCTTCATATTTGTGATCTTGGATGTGTCCTCAAAGATCTCTATGAGCCTCTTTACATAATCAGTTCTAGGCATCAATTTATCTTAATGACAAACAAGGAAGGAAAACCTCTTTTGTTCAGTGGCTCAATCCCGTTGAAAAAATTACTCACCCCAATCTCCAGATGATGGCATATTTCTTCTAGCTTTGTGACCAAACTCTTCTTATTCAACACCCCTTTAACTTATAGAACAGAGTCTGTTCTGTCAGCCACTTCCATTTACTCCAATTCATGGCTGCTCTTGGAATTCAGGAATCTGATGATGTTGTGGGCAGTGGGGCTTATTTCCAAGTTCATCATTGGTTTTCTCAATGGTGGATTTCATGAAATCAATTAGGTCCCTCTGTTCAAAAATTATCTGGATTGAGGGCCATATATCATTCACAGATTCGATTACATCCAGCCATATAATGTGTTTCACACTTCCCATCATGCAGCCAATTGAGGACTCCTGAAGATACTTCTGCAAGCTCTCATTTATCTTTTTGCTAATCTGCAACTATGTGGCATGGACAGAGTCTTTCCCTTTGAGTTGCTCCAACGATTCACTAAGTTGATTTCACATATTTTTAATATATACTGAATATAAATACATGTTATCCATTGCCTTGGCTAGCTTCTCAGTGCTTTTCCCTGAGGCACTCGTAGACGTTGTGGATGCTGGAATCAATGTGAGAGGAACTACTTGGAGGGGGATCGTGGCCTTATCTTCTTCCTTTGATTCCCTGTTCACTGCATTCCTTATTTAATTCTATCTTTATTTGATCATTTTATCCATCTCATTCTCCATTGTCTTGATCTGCTCTATTTTCTCAACAATCAATTTCAACATTTCTGCTTTCTGTGTTTTGTTTTCTTCTATCTCCTTGGCCATAGGGTATTCTGTCATCGGCATCTTCAGCTCCCTCCTCAAATCAGCTATGTCTGCATTCTTCTTCCTCACAAGGGTTTTGGCCACTGCTATGTTTTATGGATTTTACCCGAGCTGTATCACTAAATCCTCCAAAGATTTTATCCTTGAATATTTGGCTATGGCAGAGATATTTTCCATCTTTATTTATGATTGTCTGTTGGAAAACGTCACCTGTGATTTTGAGAGGTTGATGGATGTGATAGTTAGGGTGGAGGAGATCATTTCACGTGTCTGCTTGTGTATCTCCATCTAGTCTATTGGGTGGATGTTCTTTGCATCAAAATCAAAAGATGTCTTCTTGTAGTCTGCTACACCTTTGGGCTGAGGAACTTGTGCCTCCAAGAATGCGATCCTCATTCTTCCCTTCTTAGAGACAAAGGCTAATAGGAGTCTACTTTGGGAGCTAAATTTTTGTTTCCAACACTAATTATAGATGTTGGTCTTGAGAACCTCATTCCTTCTTTTGATCTCCCTGAATGTGTCATAGATGTCTTCCTCCTTTTGTTTTGCAGTGGAAGTAGATGTAGGAGTCAAAACCTTCTTCTGTTGGAATGGCATGATGGCAGAGGATGTGGAGAAGATCATGTGACCACCTACTGGAGATGAACTTGGTGGAACCCCAATTTTGATGAAAATTTTCTTGTTTTTCTCACTCTCTTAGTCAGGGCCCATGTTGATCCTAGATCTGTTCCTGGATTTCATTTTGAACTCCTTGGTGGAGGAATCGATGTTCATGTCTGTTTTATTCTCCCTGGTCCTCTTACTCCCTATTTCATTTTTAGCCTCCTTCCCTTTGTCATCTTGAACTCTTGCAGCTTTCCACTCTGGTGGAGTTGGTGTTTGGATTCCTAAAGTGGAGATGACCTGCACTTTAGCCTCCTGGAGTGTGTCTGTGGGTATGGATGTAGGGTGTGGACTTGTTCTCCACCGTATTTTTGGAGATGATTCCCATTGGATCATAGGA
Organism: Pinus albicaulis; assembly: GCA_034641835.2. NCBI lineage: Eukaryota > Viridiplantae > Streptophyta > Pinopsida > Pinales > Pinaceae > Pinus > Pinus albicaulis. The sequence goes on along the minus strand of CM076577.1, from coordinate 333,104,617 downwards.
CCAAGTGAAACTATGTGTGAAATTCATTTCTTTTAACAGTTTATATGCCTCTCACCCTGCTGCCCTGTTGTTGTAGATGAATGGGCTGATTTGGGATTTGATCTTAAATTGTGAATTCTTCTTGGTCGAAACAAAATGTACCTCATCAACATCTATCGTTTGTATGATATACTCAAGGGAAAAGATCCTAATGGAGAGGTACTTGGATAGTTTATAAGGATCCAATTCATTGCCATAAACCATGATATCCATGTAGTTTGGGAGAGATACTAGTCCGTTGTCCTGATTTGCTCTGTCAACTGCATCACTTTTTTTATTTCCTCACTGACCCTAGGCTTTGTGGTGCTGCTGAGTGCACTGATTGCTGGATGAAAAAATAGTTCTATGAAGCTCTTGTATGAATAGTCTTCCTTCTCCTCCATCAACAAAGTAGTCCAGAATATCACTAATTGGGGTTGAGAATCACCTTTCTGCTTCATCATATCAAATTGAAACCTACTGTATTGGAAATGAAAAAAAATGTACACCAAAATAGAGGTGTATTTGAAGACCCATTCTGTCTGAAACATCATGAACTGGTTGTGGATTTCTTCATCAAGGAACTGAGCATAGTCGAACATAACAGTGGACTTGGAATTTGCAAAGAGGATAGACAAGAAACCAATTATGGCTTCATCTATTCATTGATCATTATGATAACCTAAAAAATAAGATAGGGTACTGAAAATGTGCCTGGTCCTCTCTAGGAAGGTGGATGATGAATATGGGGGATTTGTGGTAGGAATTGGTGCATTATGAGTCATGAAAAGCTCCAATGTTTTGGCCCTACTAGAAAAATCTAATCCTTGGGATAGTCCTATAAGGGCCTCATATGAAAAAGGGACAATGTTCTCAGTAATGGGGGCCTGCAAATTCTCTTGAATGGATGGGGAATTTACATAAAAAAATATCTCTCCTGCAGAGTTCACTATGGATCTTTGTTTAATGTCATAGCAAGACTGACATTTTCTAGTTAGCTCATGGAAGCTATGGGTTCTAGGGCAGTTTTAATGTGGAAGCTTGGTATCCCACATGTTGGTATCATCTGATTCTTCAAGAATCTTATCCTCGAGCCAACAATAGACATCGAACAGGTTGAGGTCTGACTCTGTCTCATGGATCTTTTAGTCACTGTCAGGAAGGGGGAATATGGTCTAAGTCTATCTGAAAGGCTACTGATCTACCTTGGGAGGCATCATTTTATTTTTGACTCTCTGTTTCACCTGCGATGGAGAATGGGCTGCAAGAAAAGGGGAATAGAGAAGGGGGAAATGATATGATTTTATACTGGGGAAGGGGTAAGACTGAAGGGGATCGGGATCAGAAATGAATCAGCTAAGACAAGAACTATAATCAGGCTTACAGAGCGCTAATTGTTTCTTCTTAGATGTGAAATTTACCCTTCGGCCACAATGGCTGGTCGTGATCTCTTTTGTAGTTGTCTGCCAATATCATAACCTGTAGCAATTCAATAGTCACAACAATGCAAACTTTGGCGTCGCGGTGAATTAGGGTTTTAACATGTGGTTGGAGGGTAACCATTTAGTTGGTGTGGTTCCGTTCGATAACCGCCCGACCATTCGTGGCGCAACAGTGCTATTGGAAAGAGGGGATGTGATGGGGAAAAGTGGATAGGTGATGGAGGACGTGGCCCGATGACATTGACAACGGTCATAGGGAGGAAACGGTTTGAAGGACAGTGGAAACATATTTTCGGAGGGGGGCTGAGGTGGTGAGTGGTAATAGAGAGGGGGGGTACGAAACTGTGGGAGTGCAACACATGGAGGAGTAGACAGTGATAGATGTCACCCATTCTATACCCCCCACTTTTTTAATGTCCAGCGGCTGAGGGTGGGGGGGGGGGGGCGAAATGGATTGAGGGTTGTTTATGGCGAGGTGAGGGGCAGAAAGTAGGTAAGGTGGGAGGTGTTTAGCACTGATGCGGTAGGTTGAAGGGACTAGGGGCCTAGGTCCAAGGATGAGTGTCGAGGGGAGTGTGTGACATGGCAAGGAGGTAAGACCCGAGGACTATCGCAAATCACACATCGATGGATTTACTTATGAGAAGTAGAGGTAAATGTTAAAACTTGCAATGTGTGAAGTGCTGGGAGAGAGAGGTGACGTCGCAAGGAGGGTCCCACAGATATTGCAAATCCAAAATCGGCGAGTTTAGTTATAAGAGGTGGAGGTAAGTGCTAATATTTGCGAAGTGCGAAATGCAAGGAGAGGGAGGTGAGATGGTGGGATGGGCCCCACGACTATCACAAATTTCACATCAAAGAATTTAGTTATGAGTAGTAGAGGTAAGCATTAAAACTTACGATGTCCTAAGTGTAGGGAGAGGGAGGTGACATGGCAGGGAGGGGCCCAGTGATATCACAAATTGCAAATCGACGGGTTTAGTTATTAACGGTGGAGGTAAGTGCTAATATTTTCAAAGTGCGAACTGTAGGGAGAAGGAGGTGATGTCGCGGGCTGGGCCCCCTCGGCTATCGCAAATTTTACTTCAGCAGATTTAGTTATGAATGGTGGAGGTAAACATTTAAAATTGCGATGTGCAAAGTGCAGGGAGAGGGGGTGACGTGGTAGGAGGTGGGACTTTCTAACATTGCAAATCGCAAATCGGGCAATTTAGTGGTGATCGAAGGATTTTGTGAAATGAATGAATGACAAGGAATTTTTTCGATTTGGTCGATGTGAATTGCGATTTTGTGCTTGGCAGGACTCTGACAGGGCTTAGGATAAAATATTTTTCTCCTCAAAGGATTTTCAAGTCCCTATTTCACCTTTTCCTTTCGTTTCTTCCTCCTTTGCATATCTACCTACCTGAGCTACTCATCTAATTTTTTTTCTTCCTTTGTAGGGTGCATTTAGACTTGCAGACCCTAAAAATTTTACTTTAAAATTATAACCTAAACCCGATCCATTACTTCTCCTATTGGTTGGGATTAATATGTTGAACCAATCTCATTTTTTACCTATTGAGTGATAAGCCAAGATGAAACAGTTTGGAAAATCTTTATTTTCCAACCTATCAACATAAATCAAAACCTGTCCAATCATGATTAAACTGTATGACTAGAAAAACTTATCTAAAAGGTAGTGGCATTTGAACTTGCAGCACTTTCAGTTTTTTTTTTTTTTTTTTTTTTTTGGGGTTCTTCTTTCTTTTCACCCCCACCCCCCTTTTTTTTATCTTTTCATTCTTCTCTCTTTTCCTTTTCTCTATTTTTATACATCTTTTTTTTCATTTTTCATTTTTATTTGAAATCATTTGAATTTTGAAAATCCTTTCAATAATGAAAACCTTGCATGAAATATGAAGTATCCAATCACCTTGAGATCCTATAATTTATAGGGTACTAACAGTGGCTCTAGATGGGGATGGCACTTCTTGAAAATAAGTGTCAAGGACTTGAGACCAATAGCCTCAGATGCTCCTTTTCCTGCACATTTTTAACTACTTTCCTTTCTTTTTCAACTAATTTCCTTTCTGTTTTTTATCTTATGTTAAGAAACCAGCTCCAAAAATAGAAAAAAAGAGATATCAATGCCTTAGAAATAAGCCACTTCAATGGGGAAACCTCCAATACATTACATGAATGAAAAATTCTTGGATGATACAAATGAAAAAACCTCCTTTCTATATATAGGAGTCCATGGGGCCACAATGTAATCCTAGCCGACCTAACAATAATAATGTAAGGGCACAATAATAAAAATATGGGGGTTACAGGAGTACAACAATAAAAATAAGGGGGGCTACACTAACATAATAAGGGACTACACTACTAATATAGGGACTTAACATGCCCCTCTCCTTCAAACAAGTGTTTTCCTCAACGCTTGATTATTTCTTGATGCTTCTGCATAAAATTATCATCCTCCCATGTGGAATATTCTATAGGAAATCTCTTCCACTTGCTGAGATACTCTAAAATTGATCATACTTGTCGAGTTATTGTTTCTCCGACTGCTTCAGAAATTATTTCGATGTGATGTTGATCTTCCTATTGTTTCATTAGATTTTGCACCAAAGTTAGGTTATCCTTTAAGAGTTGGAGAACTTGTTGTTGATGCTCAATGTGATCTTCTACTAATTTATCATCCATATTAGCTATTATTTGATCCTTCAAACAATCCAACTTAGCCTCCATTTCTTCTTTTAAACCATATATTTCATATTCGATTACTCTTCATAAGATCAAAATTTGTTGCACTTGGTACCGTAATTTTGATATCTCATACTGCAATTATTCCTCTTCATGCGTCATAGTATAGCTTTTCGAGGGCTTAATGGGTATGGAATTATTTTTTGGAGGCATAATAGAACCTAGTACTGATAAAAATTCTAAAATATTCCCTTGTAATCACTTCAAACTTCTTTTTCAAACAAATAATATGCAATTTTAAAAACCAAATACACACCTTTTTCTTTATTTTGAGGAGCTTGATATTGAAACTGAATTATCTTTGTGATTTTGGATCTTCAATATATGAAATTTGGCATTGAATTATCTCTCTAAATCTTCTTTCGAATGCCACATGTCTGACATCATTTGGATTCTTGAAGACAAAGTTATGACCAATCTCCTACGATGACCTAATTATGGACTAGTTCTGTAGAGAAAACGTGTACGACCTTCCACGTGTCACTGTTTCCTCCTTCAAATATGAAATTAATATAACGAAAACTAAAGTCCGTGTACTTGTGGCCACTTCTTACATAATCCCAATCCGATGCTCAAATAGAGAGTTATGATGTTTTTCCCACGATCACCACTTTGTGATGAAATTCAGGAGCCTGAAAAGTCCCTAACTTCCATAGCTCATATCTCCGAAAATATTGCGAACCAAGGTATGAAATTTTGTGAAGATGTTCCTCAGGATTTCTACTTCGTGCTATAAAAATTTCAGTGTCTAAACCTTCGTAGAAAAAAATTTATAATGAAAATTCCATGATAACCTATTTGGAGCAACAAAACCACAGAATCCAAAGCTCTGATACCAAATGTTAAGAAACCAACTCAAAAAATAGAAGAAAAGATATATCAACACCTTAGAAATAAGCCACTTCGAGGGGGAAACATCCAATACATTACATGAATGAACAATTATTGGATGATACAATTGACAAAACCTCCTTTGTATATATAGGAGTCCATGGGGCCACAATGTAATCCTAGTGGGGCCATAATGTAATCCTAGCCGACCTAATAATAATAATGTAAGGGCACAATAATAAAAATATGAGGGTTACATGGGTACAACAATAAAAATATGGGGGGATACACTAACATAATAAGGGACTACACTATTAATATATGGACTTAACATCTTCTTATCAATCTAGGCTTAAGGCGTTCACTTCGGGTTTCAACCTCGTCCAATGAATTATTGAAAATTGTGAGACGATGGTATTTACAATGGTGAAAATTTAACTTGAGTTTTAGAAGAAATAATGTTTTAGCTTCCTACCATTGATAAGATCTCCAGATACTTCTGTACCATCTAAATATTTGAGAAAATAAACATTATATCCCCTGAAAGATTGAATGATGTATGGCCCTTGAAAAAATTATCAAACTTTCCATGCTTTCCTTTATCCTCTCTTCTAGAATCCCATTTCAGAACCTTATCACCTAGATTGAAATAATTGGCCTTGGTTCCCTTATCAAAGATATTTTGAAAATTCTCTTGCATCACTTGGGTTATGTTGTAAACCTCTTCTTTGGATGATCCAGGAGGATCTCCACCAACAAAGAAGTTTACTTATGCACCATGAAGACACTTTATGATGGGTGACAAAGTAATGAGTGAATTAATTCATTATTTCATTTTAAAAAAATTATGAAGTGGATAATGTTCTAAGTGAGTGGAAAATGACTCACCAAAATATTCACTTATTATTCGATTTGAGAAATTAGTTTTATGTGAGAATTGACCTCACAACTAATTTGCTATTTCTCATTAAGAGGTTGAGCTTTCTTGGCATGGATAAGATCCTTGAAGTTGGGTTTGCCATTTTTGCCTTGAGTAAGTTTTGAAGTCCTAGAATCATGGAGTTTGTCTTTCCTTAAAATGTCTTGAGATCCTACTATTGTGGATTGGGAAGTTATGGGGAAAAACTATATAAACTCATGATGTGAGCCTTTGAAAAGGGAGAGAGGAGAAAGGATAGGAAACTTAGCCTTTGAAAGCCATAGTGCTTGGCTAATGCTCAGCCATGGAGATGGAATGTATGAAAGCTTAAATTGAAGATGAAATATAAAGGATCTGCCTTCCAATTGAAGCAGGTCCGGAGATGTAACCCCAGTGAGTTGGAGGGGTGAACTCCGTTACCAATTTGGTTGTCTTTCGCTTATGTGTTATGTGCTTCCTAATTATGTTTAATTCATGTTAATATGTGTATGCAAACTAACATGCTCATTTAAACCTGTATAAGCCATAGTCGTTTTAAAAGATCTTAGTACCGTACGCGTGATGGTTGGGTAGTACTCGACCCGTGATCGGATCAAGTGGTATCGGAGAAGGTGACTGCTTTGCAGGATGGGCAAAGGAACGAAGCACGCTGAAAGACTGCAAGAGTTGTAAGAGATAAACGAAAGCCTTCAAGCCGAAAATGCAGAATTGCGAAGATTATTGCTCGATAAGCAGGAGCTTCAAGAGATGCTACGAGCTAAAGAGGAGATATTGGCTAAATTGTAGAAAGTTGAGACAACGGAGGTTGCATGTCAAACCGAAGTATGTGATGTCACTTCAAGTTCTGTTCTCTCTCAATATGAAACTAATGTTGGCATGAAAATCCTCACGAAGATGGGGTATAGCGGAGGTGGACTTGGCATAAATGGCCAAGGAATCACCCAACCATTGGAGGTTGTACCAAGACAACCATTTGCAGGATTGGGTTATCAACGGGAAGAAAGAGAATGCTCAAAGGTAGCTGAAACAAAATTCATCCCTTCATCACCTGATTCCAAGAAAGGAATCAAGCCACCTAGTTTCCATCAATTTAAGGACAAGCCAAGAAGGTATGACAATCATTCAGATTCTACTTTTGCACATAAGAGAAGTGATTGCTTTCATAGATCTGCTAACTATGGTGTAGTTAAGCATCATACAAGGAAATAGTGGGTTAAGAAGACAGATTTGCCCACAAGGAGGGAGACCAAGAAGAATGAGAACGTTCTAAATCCTCCTATCATGAAGACACAGTGGAATGGGAAACGGTCTAATTTCTGCAATTTCTGCAAAATCAGTGGCCATTGGGAGAAGAAGTGTTGGAAGTTGCACCCCGAAATTCGCCAAGAGTCAAGCAAACATATGGCGAAAGAGCTCGTGAAGAAAGCTCCATTCACCATTCAAAAAACACGCTTACAAGAAAGAAAAGCTTGGTTCGAGTTTGGTAAGCATTTCATGATGTTTTTGCAAGTTATATTTCTGATCTTTTGCAAAATTTCGAGTTTTATGGGGGCAGGTATTCGTCTTTTGATGGAAAATTCTCAAAATTCTTCTAACTCGGAATCAACAAATAATGGAACCATCACGAAGAGATCGACAAGAGGAATCCAACGCCGCTGGAATCACGTCAAACGGCCTCCAGATGGAAAATTTATTGCGACCTGAAGTTAAAAAGAAAAAAAAAAGGAGGCTGCTGATCGACCTCTAGCTGAATCGGTCAGTAACTTGGGGAATAACCTGTTGAAGATCAGTTCCATCAAGTGCTTTAAAACAAAAGCAATTTTGTGTCTATGAAATTGTCAACAACAATAACCAAAAGCTGCAATTACCGGCTTTTGATGCTCTTAATGGTAGCAAAGATGGGAGTTGTAGATTATTGTAGTCTCTCCACGAGAGAGCTTCAGAACCTGTGCAAGAAACATGGAATACCTGCAACTAAAACAAATGCTTACATAGCAGAATTTTGAATTGGATTGGGAATCGATAGCATGAACATCGAGGCAAGGTTGTGGTTGGCTCGACTGCATTTCAGATATTGTGTATCCGGTGCCTGTTAAGCAGCCAGAGCTGCTCTGCGTGTTGAAACTGCTGACATGGGAATATCGAGAATGATCTCGAAGACCAACGACTTCACTTCATTGTTAATCCAAACGAGTAGATTTCGGAGGTGAAGTTGCTTATATGGCTGGAACACAAGGATCGCCGTTCAGTAAAACAGAAATGGGGAGCGGACATTTTTCACGTGAAGGTTATGGCCATCGGCATAGTGAGGGAAGGCAATTCATTTCCCACGATAAATTTGGGCCGGTGAGGAATTCATGGATTGGTTTTCCGTGATAGAAGTAAATTACTGGATTTTGTGCCACAAAGTCGGCATTCTGGATAATGAAAAGAAATGTGATCTCAGTATTTACGATGACTCCCTGGCAGAATGGATCGCAGATTGGTATTCGTTATCGGTGAGATTGGTGTAAGCCGATTTTGTTAGTTTTCCTCCCATGATCGGCGCGCAGAAAACTTCGTCGTTGTTGGGATCTCCCGCAGATTGTGGGGGCCATTTAACTAATTGTACACCACGCATCAAAAGGCAGCAACCGCCATGGCCCAGAAGATAACTTCATTTGTGCTGGTGGTGCTGTTATTATCGTTCATAGCTTCAGCTATGGCCGCTGAAACAACTTTATGTGGTGTACTTAGGAGGACAACACGATGAAATTGTGGACCGCCAACTGGTAGCCGAATCTCATCATGAGCTTCTGGCATCAGTTCTAGGAAGCAACGAGGCCGCCAAAGACAACATCTTGTACTCATACAGTGGAAACATAAACGGTTTTGCTGCTACTCTTGACGAAGAGCAAGCTATTACTCTCTCAAATCTACCGCAGGTATTGTTTGTATTTGTCAGCCAAGCAAGAAGTCTGCACACAACTCGATCTTGGGGGTAGCTCTTTCGTCGTGTTAGCAGGAGCTATGGCCACGACATCGAAGTTGCGTCTGCGTATAACTGCAGATGCTATCCCAGGATTGGTTTTTGACAAACGATGCTGCCTATCTCTTCAATTGAAGCACACGAAATTGCCAAAAAGACCAGATTCATTGATGGAGCATTTAACATCATTATCTGCTGTTCAGCGGCAGATTGCATCTATTGTTGTTGTGTCATGGTTTAAAGAGCTTCGTGGTGGAAAGAATCCTTTTCATGCAGTTCATAAAATGGTCTGTAATAGTTCTGAAAAGTTGTATTCTTCTATCATTATGGATCATCGTGATACCTGTTTTCATCGGACTTTTGTTTGATCTGCTGGTGGTAGTCCCATTGCGGGTTCCTGTGGATGAAAGTCTCGTGTTTCTTCTCTATCAGAGTGCATTACTTACAACAGGAATTTCTAGTGCTTGAGGGTCACATCTGGCTCTCTCTGGCATCAATGTAAATAGTAGTCTTGAGTCAGTTACAAATATGTCAGCAGGTGCCCTGACCAAGGAGCTGCTTCAAGGGAATATGAGCACTGGTATGCTTCACTCTGATGGCGGTTCAAATGTTACTAAAACTGGGGTATCTGTGGAAGTATTGACAGAAGCCTTGCTTGCTTCTTTGCGGGTTTCTGATGCTGCAACCCTTTCTATTGGTTACATGGTCTTTTGCTTGTGAATTTTGCAACTGGCTGTATTTTTGAATATGATGATGTTCATCTTGAAGGCAGTGGTATAGGATTTAAGGAGGCAGACAAATCCAATTCTTATTTGGTCCCGATCGCCGTGCCTATGGCATCCAATACACGGTGAGTTGGTATTGTTTAGGAGCTGAGCCTTATGGCGCCCATCGTGGAGTGGCCAACGACCATTGCCATTGGCAAGCGCTGAAAGTCAAGCGAAGAAGTACTTTAAACCCATAGTCTTTCATAATGCACATTTTTGTAATGGAGGATTTGCTTTCTGTTTTTTTTTTAACATTAATGCATGGGGCATACATATGTTAAAAGGGGTTTTGAACAATTTGTATATTGTTCCTTTGAGCACATATTTGTCACATTACAATTACTTTGTAATTGCCATATAAAAAGCCATAATTGTCATCATATTTTGGCATCAAAAATTTGGCAATGCCATGTAAAAGGCCAAAGTGGCCAACGATGAAAAAGAAGATGTAAAATATGCTTATGAAGCATTGAAAAAGGCTTGTTTTTAGCCACTTTTATGTAAAGGAGAGTGAGAGTGAGAGGCGTATTTTTACGCATTAAGCCTTGTTGGCATCTTTGTAAGCAAATGGGATCAGGAAATTGTCCTAAAGCCATTTTGGCATGTAAACTTGACCAATGAACCCTTGGAAAGTATTGTAAACAGGTATGATCAGCTACAGGTTGCAGCTTTATGCAGATGTGGACTTTTGCATTCCGATTCTGAAGGACTGAGGTGAAGGGATCTTGAAGGGATGTTCCTATTTCAAACATTTGTGTTGCAGCTTTATGCAGATGTGGGCTTTTGCATTCCGATTCTGAAGGACTGAGGTGAAGGAATCTTTTAGGAATGTGCCTTTTCAGGCATTTGTGTTGCAACAGTTGCAGGTGTTGGTATTATCTTCCGATTCCGAAGAACGGTAGGTGAAGGAGTCATGATGGAATTTACCTTTCAGAGACATTTGCATACAGTTGAGTTGATTGAAGCTGATACTTTTGGAGACCAAAAGTTTTCTTTTCGGGGAGGTTTGATCCAGGAGGATCTCCACCAACAAAGAAGTTTACTTATGCACCATGAAGACACTTTATGATGGGTGACAACGTAATGAGTGAATTAATTCATTATTTCATTTTAAAAATTATGAAGTGGATAATGTTCTAAGTGAGTGGAAAATGACTCACCAAAATATTCACTTATTTTCCATTTGAGAAATTAGTTTTATGTGAGAATTGACCTCACAACTAATTTGATATTTCTCATTAAGAGTTGAGCTTTCTTGGCATGGTTAAGATCCTTGAAGTTGGGTTTTCCATTTTTGCCTTGAGTAAGTTTTGAAGTCCTAGAATCATGGAGTTTGTCTTTCCTTAAAATGTCTTGAGATCCTACTATTGTGGATTGGGAAGTTATGGGGAAAAACTATATAAACTCATGATGTGAGCCTTTGTAAGGGAGAGAGGAGAAAGGATAGGAAACTTAGCCTTTGAAAGCCATAGTGCTTGGCTAATGCTCAGCCATGGAGCTGGAATGTATGAAAGCTTAATTTGAAGATGAAATATAAAGGATCTGCCTTCCAATTGAAGCAGGTCCGGAGATGTAACCCCAGTGAGTTGGAGGGGTGAACTCTGTTATCAATTTGGTTGTCTTTCGCTTATGTGTTATGTGCTTCTTGATTATGTTTAATTCATGTTAATATGTGTATGCTCTAACATGCTCATTTGAACCTGTATAAGCCATAGTCGTTTAAAAGATCTTAGTACCGTACACGTGATGGTTGGGTAGTACTCGACCCGTGATCGGATCACTGGACTGCTACAGATGAATGGTGTCATTAATGATCCTTTGAATGTCATTTGGATTAGCTTGGACGTATTGGATTATATTCATTACTGGAACTCCCAAGGAATAAGGAAACATTGCATCCATTACATAAACCAATTAGTATGGAGACATGCCAATTCATTTATTTGTTGTGAGCCTATCAGCCCATAGAGCATTGATCAACTTATTGTGCCATGATTTCTTATTCTGCTCCAAAATATTTCTAACGATGTTCATCAGGCCTTTATTTGAAGATTCAGCCAGACCATTACCTTGAGGGTAGTAGGCTATTGAATTCCTGAATGATATATGATATTTGTTACAGAAATCAACCATATTTTTGGATCTGTAGGCCACAACATTGTCTGTGATGATTTTCCTAAGACAACCAAATCTAGAAAGGATGGTGTGTAATATCCCAAAATGGGGATGCAGAAATACATGAACACAAAAATGGAATAAAAGTGATAAATCAACTCATAAAATGTGATAAGATCACATAGCCATCATATTAATGTTATAGTAGCAAAATTTATACAACATCTTGAGGAAATAATCACTCAAGTTAGGCAATACAAGCCTCAAGAAAGCATGTAGATGAAATATGAAATATACTACTACACAGAAAATGCCCAAGGCTAAGACAACACAATTTTATTAGAGACAAATATTTCTGGAGTATATCAATACATGGATATGGAAATATACATCTCATACAATTTTGGGAGCAAAGATGTAAACCCCCAAAGACAATTCCAAGGCAATCCAGAAAGGATTTCCTGAAATATGCAAAAGTACAAAAATGTCGGAGTTGCAGTCCTAGGACTGAATAACAGATGCAACTCAGGAACTGGATGGAGATGACTGAAGATGCTGCACAAGATGAAAATACCTCCTCCAATGGATCTTCCAAGTCAAAGGATGATCCTAACACTGAATATCTCACCCTCCAAATAAACACTGCAACCCCTCACTGCAAATGGTCACAGAAATAATGCAATCACTGAGGAATATTGTGCTGTAGGTGAAAGAAAATGGTTCGACTGATGAAAAAGATAGTGAAATTAACTCCAAAATCTTCCTCCTTTGAAAAATAAGCTCTGGAAGTGGTGTTGTGAACCCTCCACTGCTACACCTTGCAACACAACCCAGCTCTAAACAAAAACTATGTTGTAGCTGAAGGAGGTAGCTTGGCCTCAAGCCTAGATGTGGAGAAATGAAATACAAGCTCCCTCAAGAGGCCTCTCTTTAAAGGAGAAGGAATTTGTAAACAAGAATGCCTCGTGCTAAGCAACACAACAATCTCAACTAAACAGTTCAAGAAAGCACAATAGTCATGCAAACCACAAATTCAATAATCCATTTCATGTCTTGCTATGGCTGCCTTGCCCTCCTTTTATAAAAATGGAAGCCATCTCACCTTGGTCCCACTCATTATGGTTTCCTCCACCAAGGAATCTTCCTCCCACTATCACTGCGTTGTCTCCATATATGATCTCCACCTCTTATCCCGGCGGTATTGACTTCGTCAAACTTGACCTTTTCCACATGAAAATGTCCTCTTTCACACATGAGGGTGTGAAATCTAGCTCTTAAGATTATCCCTTTTCATATTATGAGGGATTTTATTCCTATTTATGAATTGTCTGGGCCTTCTCACCCATTTACTCATCTCTTATGTGTAAACAACAAAAATGAATGTTCAAATTAGCTGCATGCTAATTTTGGAATATTACAGTCCTCCCCTCCCAAATGTTGCTTGTTCTCAAGAAACTATAAGGATAGAACTGAAGAGCCTCCTCTTTTCTCCCCGTAGCATCCTCGTAAGATAAAATCCTCCAAGGATCAAGATGTTGTCTCATCAATACATCTCCAAGTTTCTCCTCCCAAGTATGCAGGCTAGCCTTTGGTGAGCATCCCAAATAGCTATCATCATGTAAAAGTAAAATATCCATGGAGGAAACAATGGGATGCCTAAAGGCCTTATTGAAGCATGAGGTCTAACATACATCGGGATCTACCATCCCCATACGAATCTCCCATCCCCAAGCTATCATCCATACAAAATGAGTTACCTCCCAACATGGCAACTCCTAAAAATTCTCCTCCACCTTTGGTTCCTGCAATGTAGTTGAGCTGAATAACTAAATATGGTAGACAAAATATCCTAGCCCGTGTTGTCCTCCTCTCCACTTATGATAAGTGTAGAGTATCTGCTGACCTTGGGCTGCAATAATGTTTCCCTCAAGTGGCAAGAAGAAGACTAGATCTCCAAAGATCTTCTCTCCAACGTTATGAATCATGCTGGCCCAAACCATCCAATATTTGATGGATAGGAAATCATCACCATATGGCATCCAACCAATCCCATGGCCCACCTCATAAAGAAGCAAGTGTTTTACTGTAGTGGCCATATCATCTCCCATGCTCCCCTTGGAACATGTAATGCAAAAAGTGTGGGAAATCTCTTTCCCCAAGGACACATCCAACCAATGTGTCTCTCTCCCAATCATGTTCCCAATAAAAATAAGAACAATATCAGCAAATGGAACCATGATTAGAATCATGCTAGCTTCCATATGCAATAAGGGAGAAGGAAAATGGTCCGAAAAATGTAACCAGCACATTTCGACTCAACTGCATCAGAAAATGGAATGATGTGTGGCCTCTCAACCACTTACTTGCTGCCCCAATCTCCTCACAAGTTTGGAGAAAGTGTATGGTGTATGGTGCAAAGTGAGTATGATCTACGAAAGATATAATCTCCCCAAGTCCTTCTAGAGAATGGCCATCACCAATACTACTTATGGCCTCTACTAGACCATGAAGTCTAGAAGAAAGAATTCTCCTCCCTTGAGCAAAGTCTTGCACATATATGGTTAAGGAATGCACATATTCATTATACAAATCATTATGAAACCAAACAATATCCTTACCATATGTTTTGCTCATGCAAATGGAGTGAATCATAGATGAATCCCATCTCATCCTCAAAGAGAAAAGAGGTGGCTATGATAAATCCCCTAAAGAGTTATGTATCTCCTCCATCTCTACATGATCCATGCATCTCCTCATATGCTGATATATCTCCTCCTCAAAGCCTTCCCAAAAGTACCCCTGCATGATGGTGTGGTATGCTCTCCTAGAATAAGTGTGGCTGAAAAGGAAATCTTCATGAGCTATTTGTAGTACCTTCCCCTTGAGGTTGAAAGGTCTAGATAAGAAGATCCTACCATGATAGTAGATGATCCCATCTCTGACTGAGTATCCCTCCTGATGCAATTGCTCATCCAATATCATACAAGTAAAAATATCCTTGGAATAATCCACCAATAGCTGGGATTCCCAATACGGATCTATCCTCCATAGTGACAATGCTGATGATCGATCACAAAGAACATTTGTCAGATGGTTGTCCTCCTATTTGACATCTCCCATGCCAAAGATGCAAGTTGGAAGGTTGCTATCCTTCCCATGCTGCTTCTGCCACAACGCAGAATCTGAAATGAGAATGGGTAATGATGATGTGGAGAGAATGCCTCTCCTCTCCTTGATTCTACCCAAGACACTCAGTGTTGTACCAAAATCTCCCAAGGTCTCCACTCACCTGAAATCAATGAGTGTTTCCTCAAAATGTGAAGCATATCTCATCATCTGTTGATTTAGTGGTCTCCCTGGTGAAATGTCTCCATGCAATGGGACATCAATATCAAAAGTAGACTGCATATGTGAATGGACATACTTGTCCCTGCCTTCACTGCGCAATCCATTCTCCCTCTTCTATGCATCAATCCTCTGAAATATATAGGTGTGTGTGCTCCTCATCAAATGATGTTGGTCATCCTCCCTACCTCCTCCTTCCATCTGCCTGGTTTTACAACTTGTCAACAATGGCACATGTTGTTCATGGGTTGTGCCTTGATCTCCACATATGAGATCCTGGGGAATTTCTTGAAATGATACAAGAATCCCTCTTGTTGGAGCATGTTCTCCATCTACCTCCGCATGAGGTGTCAGATATGCTCTAGACATATCAGTGTTGTTGCCCTCAACTTTTTCTTCCTCTCTAATATGAATGGGAAACCTCCCAAGAATTGGATCCTCTTTTGAAAAAGGGATCTCCATGCCCTCTTCTTTAATAATATGAGATAGACGTCTTTCCTCTATGAAGGTATGATGCAAGATGCCAGCCTCCTCATTATTTTCCTCAAGTGGGATTGATTTTATGATTTCGCCCAAGACATGCAAAGTTTATGTTTGTCTTTTCTTGTTTGGTTTCACCAAAGATGCCTTAGAAAATTTTCCATCAAATATTTCTACTACCCTCTTTGTGAAATTTTCATAAGAATAAGTATTTACATTTTTCAAATAAAAATACTCAAATATCCACCATGCATAAGCCTTACCTCCAAAATGTAGCGCTGCAAATTTGATGGCTTCATCTTCAGAAATTTGGTGGTGCTACAAATAGGTGTCTAGCTCCTCCACCCAAGATCTAGTTGAACATGTAGGTGAACCATCAAAAGTAGATAGGAAAAGTATACTCATATTATGCTGCTTTCTTCTCTCCACCTTGATCTTTCAAAACTCTGTAAAAGTGATATGATCTCTAAACTTCCTAGTTTGAGATTCATATTCTTGCAGAAAATCACTAAGAGTTTCCCTCCTACGAATTTCTTCTTCTTCTATCTCTCTCATAGAAAATATGGGCATATGACTACATTGTGAATCATAGTGTGTGGCTTCATGCTCACACTTATCATATGGAAATCTAGAGTTTTCTTCAGATTGAAACTCTCTTGGAGATTCTCTACACATCTCTATCCTCATCTTCTTAAGATCTCCCTGAATGCTCTACAAAGTTTGAGAAAGAAACTTTGAAAGTCTCTCCTCCTTTCTTCCTCCAAATAATGAAGTCTTCCTTTTGTCTTTTCTATTCATATTTTCTTCTTATTTTCTTCTTGATAGCATATTGGTTGAGATTCCATAGGTTGAGCCAAGATTATGCTCCAATAACATTGTAATATCCCAAAATGGGGATGCAACAATACATGAACACAAAAATGGAATAGCAGTGATAAATAAACTCATAAAATGTGAGAAGAGAACATAGCCATCATATTAACATTATATTAGCAAAATTTATACAATATATTGAGGAAATAATCACTCAAGTTAGGAAATACAAGCCTCAAGAAAGCATGTACATGAAATATGAAGTATACTACTACACAGAAAATGCCCAAGGAAATGACAACACAATTTTATTAGAGACAACTGCTGCTGGAGTATATCAATACATGGATATGGAAATATAAAACTCATACAATGTTTGGAGAAAATATCTAAACCCCCAAAGACAATTCCAAGACAATCTAGGAAAGATTTCCTGAAATATGCAGAAGTACAAAAGTGCCGGAGTTGCAGTCCTAGGAATGAAGAGCAGCTGCACCTCAAGAACTAGATGGAGATGGCTGAAGATGATGTACAAGATGAATATATATCCTCCAATTGATCTTCCAAGTGAAACTCTGATCCTAACACTGAAGATCTCACGCTCCAAATAAACACTGCAACCCCTCACTGCAAATGGTCACATAAATAACACAGTCACTGAGGGATACTGCGCTGTAGGTGAAATAAAATGGTTGGACTGATGCCAAATATAGTGAAATCAGCTCCAAAATATTCCTTAATGATTTTCCAAAGGAAATACAGCTTCCTCCTATGAAAAATAAGCTCTGGAAGTGGTGTTGTTAACCCTCCACTGCTACACCCTGCAACACAACCCAGCTCTTAAAAAAAACTGTACTGTAGCTGAAAGAGGTAGCTTGGCGTCAAGCATGTATGTGGAGAAATGAAGTACAAGCTCCCTCAAGAGGCCTCTCTCGAAAGGAGAAGGAATTCCTAAACATGAATGCCTTGTGCTAAGCAGCACAACAGCCTCAACTAAACAGTTGAAGAAAGCACAATAGTCATGCAGACCACAAATTCAATAATCCATTTCATGTCTTGCTATGGCTGCCTTTCCCTCCTTTTATACAAATGGAAGCCCTCTCACCTTGGGTCCCACTCATTAGGGTTTCCTCCACCAAGGAATCTTCCTCCCACTATCATTGCGTTGTCTGCATAGATGATCTCCACCTCTTATCCCAGTGTTGTTGACTTGGTCAAACTTGACTCTGTCCACATGAAAATGTCCTCTTTCACACATGAGGGTGTGAAATCCAACTCCTAAGATGATCCCTTTTCACATTATGAGGGGTTTTATCATATTTCTGAATTTTATGGGCCTCCTCACACATTTATTCATCTCTTATGTCTAAACAACATAAAATCAATATTCTAATTAGCTGCATGCTAACTTTGGAATATTACATGGTGGTTTCTAGGAATTTTATAGTGACAAAATCAATGGAATTTCTAGAAGGGGTGGCCTCTATCCATTTGGTGAAATAATATGTAGTAGTGAGAATCCATTTATTTTGAGCAGAGGATGGATGGTGAATTTATCCTATGCAATCTAATCCCCATTGCTGGAAAGGGATTTCTACAGAAATAGGTTTCAGGGGTAAGGGCAGTAGCTTCCTCTTTCCTTCAAAGATTTGACATTTATGACAAGCAGTAACCATCTTATGGACATCAGGAAAAATGGTCAGCCAATAAAAACCAACTCTCATGATTTTGTTAGCAGTGGTTTTCTAGTAGATATTGCCACCACAGTCACCCCCGTGGAAGTCCTACATTACTCTATCTCCATCGACCTTTAATAAAAATTTGAGAAAAAAACCTCCAATATATTTCTAATAATTTTTTTTTCCAAAATGCAGAATTTAACAGTTTTGAGTTTTAGAAATCTAGCCTTTGTTTTAGATAAACTAGGAGGATCATTCAAATTAGACAGTACATACAAAATATTAGCATACCATGGAGAATTCAGGAATTATTCATTAATTGGTGGAGTCGCCAATTCCTCTTGATCATCTAATATGTTTACCATGTTGATGTCTAGTGCGTGTAAATTATATTATGCCATTAATTCAACTAGTCCTTGGCCTTGGATCAACTTGGTAGGTTTGATTTCCAAATCATACTCTAGGATCACTGCAATCGATTTCACTCTTTTTCCATCATAATATTTTTGTGTTATAATGTCTTTGACAACTGCATTTGGAACATAAGCAATGATATGTGAATGTAAACTATAGACTCTAAAATATTTCTGTGCTTTAACCAATGCAAAATCTTGTTTTTCCATGATATTATATTTTAGAGATGCATCTCTTAATGCCTTGATGGAAAAGGCTATTGACTGTTCTTTTCCTTCACTGTTTTTCTGTAACAAAACAATAACAATAGTATGTTCCAAGGCAAAAGAAAAAACCATGAAATATTTAGTGAAATCTTGACTCATTAGTACTAGGGCCTTTGTCAATTCTATCTTGACCAAGTCAAAAGATTGTTTTGCTTCTATGGCCCACTTTATTTATGATCCCTTCTTTAGCATGTTAGTGATGTTCCTTAAAATTTCTGCCAAGTTAGGTATAAATCACCTTAGGAAGTTGATTTTACTAATGAAGGATTGGAGTTCTTTAAAATTTATGGGATGGCTGATTTTCAATATTCCTTTAGTTCTGCTAGGTTCAATTTTGATTCCATCCTTAGAGATAATATGACCTAACGTTTTTCCTTCTTCTAATCCAAACAATGTCTTCTTAGGATTCAGGGAGAGTCCAAATTTTCTGCATTTTTTAAAAACTCTTCTCAAGTGTGTTAAATGTTCTTCATCGGTTTTAGAAAAATCAGTGATGTTATCAAAATAAATCACAATAAAGTGGCCAATGTCATCAGCAAATGCAATTTCCATGGCCCTTTGAAAGGTAGCTCCAAAATTCATTAGTCCAAAGGTAATTTTCACATACATGAAAGTCCACCAAGGAGGTGTAAAATTTGTCTTATCTTGGTCGTCAGGGTGCACTAACACTTGATTGTAACTAGAGAAACCATCTAACAAAGATATTCTACTAGAACCCACTACCCTTTGTAATATGTGATCCATCTTAGGTAAAGGGTAGTTATCCTTAAGAGATACCTTATTAAGGTTTCTGAAGTCAATGCAAAGTCTAATTTCGCTTGTTTTCTTCCTAGTTGGGAAAATATTGGAAAGCCATTGGGAGTACTTGAGTGGCACTATGATTTTTTCTCTATACATATTTTTTATCCCTTTCTCAACTAAAGGCATTAAAACATGATTTATTCTTCCAAATTTATGTTTGAATGGCTTCTAATTTTCATTAATTGGAATCTTGTGTTGAATGATGCTAGTATCATAGGATTTCAAATCCTCATAGTTCCATGCAAACACATCAATAAGTTCTTTGAATAAGGCTATGCATTTTTTCTTTGCAATAGTAAGTAGAGATTTAGATAGTTTGATGATTTTGGGGTTCTGTTCTCTGCCTATATTACAGTTCTCAATGTCTGTTCCAGTTGGTTCCATTCTGGGCTTCCCGGCCACGTCATTAAAGTCAAATAACTCCTCTAAAGGGACAAGCCGTCTAGGAAAATTATTGTCTTTCAGTTGGAGTATTTCAGATTCTTCTTTTTGAAGGTCTTTCTGATTTTTTGTATTATGTACAGTTTTGTAAGTTGGGATATTTACATTGGTATTCACATCTAAAACAAAAATTTGTTTTCGTTCAGTACTTTGTTCATGAGTAAGATGGTCTTCCTCACAATCCATGTCCACATTATTATCTTTGAATTCATCTTTAGATTGTAGGAATATTTTGATTTTTTTATCACTGGAAAAAAGTTACAAGTATCTCATGTTATCTAACATAGAAGGATGATGTTTGACCTCAATTTTATGCTGTTTGTTTGGGTGAGGAATTTTACAGGTGCTTGCCAAAAAATCTAGGCCATTGACTAAGAGATTTTGGTTTCTGGGAATGACTGCCAAATAATATCCTTCAAAGGTTCTCAACAAATCAAGGACGACATTTCTATAAGCTCTCAATCTAGGATGTTTTTCTGCATATAGTCGTTTAACTTGTTTTATGATCAACTCAGAGTCACCATGTACAAAGATCCTTTTTGCCCCTAGTTTTTTCAACATTTGTAATCCCAAAAGAAAAGCTTCATATTCAACAATGGTGTTTGTGCACTGAAAATTTAATTTGTATGAATGGCCCTGTGCACTATTGTCTCCTATGTTATACACCCAAATGCCTGCTCCTGAGCCATATTTGCCACATGAGCCGTCAAAACTCAGGTTCCAAAGAGGTTCATTTGCTGGGTCTGGTTGCTCTCTTTTTATTTGGCTGTCATTATTCTTTGTGGAT
Organism: Pinus albicaulis; assembly: GCA_034641835.2. Lineage (NCBI taxonomy): Eukaryota > Viridiplantae > Streptophyta > Pinopsida > Pinales > Pinaceae > Pinus > Pinus albicaulis. Next base: position 333,083,780 of record CM076577.1, on the reverse strand, counting down.
TAATCTTCTATAAGGGAAACTTGTGAGTCAATTATTTCATCATTATACAAAATGAAAGAATCAAGGTCAATGTGAACAAAGTACAAAGGGTAATTTTGAGGTTTCTCTTGGCTACTCACCATTTACTTCATTAATGTTTCCCTATAAAGTCTTCTTGATCGACCAAACACTGGAATTGTAGCATACGTCATGTCCAATGCAGCGTCCCTTGTAACTTTTCTCCCCATGAGTGAGATAAAAACATTCCATATTTAAGGCGAATGTCAGCCACAACAATATGCATCACTAAAGTCTTTGCAGATATTTGAGCTAGAGTGACACAAAGGTCCTTGATCAGACCTAGGGACTTAAATTTTCTAGAATCAAAGGAGTATAAATCACTATAGGGTCTAGTGATTTTGAGGCTGAGTTTCTCCATGAAAGCTTGGGCCACAAGGATGTGCAAGGAACCCAAATCTAACATGGAATTATGAATTATCTTGTCGTGGAAATTTAATTTGACACAAAAAGGAGGGACCCCTCCTTCCTACGATCTACCCTTAACCTTGAGCCCAAACAAAATTTGAGGCTGGCCATCACTCAAATTGACAATATCTCTAACCTCCCCTATATTTAACACTTTCAGGACCTGAGATCTGTCAGAATTTTTGTTGATCAATTCAGTGAGGATAGAAATCTTCACTTTTGTAAGCTCACTCTCAATACTGAATGTTGTTTGAGTTTTTAGTGGGTTTGATAACTTGATTCTTTCAGCCTCTATTCTTTGGGAAGCTTCAGTATATTTGCTTGTAATGGGGATGTCTATCTGAGCATTTATGGCAGCAATATCTATTGTTTTCTTGGTACTTCTTTCTATGTTTTTCCTTTCTGTGTTATTTTCATATTTTTTTTGTGTTTTCTATTCTTTTCTTGACTTTAGATTCAAATGCTTTCTTTCCAGAATTTTCTAAACCCTTCTTATTAGAATTATCTAAACATTTCTTGCTCCTTAATTTGTATTGTCTATGGACCTCCATAATGGAATTCTCAAAACCTAGCTTTTAATCATAAGATTCTTTGGATCTGAGGTCTATTTGGGTTAGTGAAAACAAGTCTTGTTCTTCTTGAGTGAGAAAAATATGATCATCTTCATTAATCCCCATCAAATTAACATGATTTTCCTCCACTTCCTCCACTATTCCTTCATCATCATCCACATATTTTTATTTAAAAGGAGGTCTAATCTGATGATTGGGACATCTTTTATCTCTCTGTCTAATTTGTGGAGGGTTTCTTCTTAGGTTTTGATTTATGTTTTGGGGTGCTAGTTGATTGTCTCGGGGTATTTCTCTTTCATTCAAACTCATCCTTTCCATCATCCTTTCCATAGTCCTCACCAAATTTTCAATCTTGGCATCAGATGTAGAGGCTACAGGTTCTTCTCTTATTGTGACCCTCATCTTAGTCCTTATCCTAGCCCTTTTTTCTAACAAATTGGTTTCTACACTCACAACATCTTTTTGCATTTCCTCCAAAGTTGATCAGTCTATTTCCCTAAGCTGATAGGTTGTGTATGGGTCAAAAACATATCCAGGAAATTAAGAAGAAATATCCCTTGGGGTGGTCTCATGTTAACAGGGAGTGCGTTGTACAGGCTGTTAAATCTAGTATAGTAGTCTTGCACACTCTCTTCTGGGGATCTCTTGATGGTTTCATATTCTGGTAAGATCTGCAGTGGGTTTTTCTTGAATTCCCATTGGTTTATAAATGCTTGGTGGAAATAAGGGATATCATGAATACTATTAGGAGTTAAGCCTCTAAACCATTTTCTGGCTTCACCCCCTAAACTCTAGTAAAACATTCTCAATGCGACACTGTCATCATCAATATCTTGTAGGTCAAAATAGTCATTCATTTTGTCTATATGTTGTTCGGCTATCATAGGACCAGTACTATCAAATTATGGAATTTTAGATTGGTAATCTTGGGGCATAGGGGGTAAAGGGACTGATAGCACCAATGGGGCATATCTGGCTGCCAAGATTGGTGTAGGTGGTTGAGGAAGACGAATGGTGGATGAAGTAGGATGGGTAGAGGTATGAAAAATGGATGGATAAAAAAATCTAAGGTCAGTCCAATTCTAAGACTTGTTTCTAAAAAGGCCTAGCTCGAAATGAAAATCAAATTCAATGTCTTGCAATGTGACAAAGTTATCAGATAAGGATCTATACCTATGGATAACCCTGCTACTGGTAGGAATTTTCGTCCGGGGGAGTTTCCTCAATACTTTCTCAGGATTATATATGATAGGAGGAGGATTTGGATCTGGTGGATATTATTTTGAGATCCAGAACTTCACTCAAAATCACAGACAAACGAATTATTGAATATTTAAAGAAACCAATCTTCAAAAGGAAACTATATCATATAATTCATTTTATCTGGGGTTCGCTGAATTCAGATGAAAATTGAAACTTCTCAGCTATTTTGTCCCAAATATGGTTTCCAATATGTTATCACTCTATAATTTATAATATTGGCAAGACTAAATTATAAAGAACAACATCAAAACCAATTGAAGCCCAGGATGTAGCCCTCCTAGACTCAGAGAGGAATCTCTCTATAAGATTTAGATTTTTTTGAGTTTATTGATATTAGGCTAGTTAAATTGAGTGTGGGAGTTATTTTTTCCTGATTGTTCATGTTTAGATTTAAGTGGGGCTTCTATAAACAGTTTCCATTGGGATATGGAGTTAAAATAGGTTGGGTGTACACATCAAATTTCAGAGCAAATTCAAGGCAAGATAACTACGAATAATGGTGTTTATAGCTGAGTTGAATTATGGGATGGAGAAAAGCGCTTTCAATAATGACTTAAGAGAAAATAAGAATTATTAAACCATACATCAGAAGAAAACATTGAAATTGTAAATAAAGTGAGAATTAAGGTACTCTGAACATCAAATCTTAATTTACCCTTCTTGCTTTACAAATAGAAATATAAATGAAACACATGAAAATACTACTTTGGGAAAACATTAAACATGAATAAGGAAAAAAATCACTAGGATAACAGAACACACGAATCTTGTAGACTGATCTCTCTATTAATGTTCTAGCTTGAAAAGTACGAATACTTGCAATGAAATGTTCTTACAAAATCGGGGTCCAACCCTTGTTATAATATGAAAAGTTATATTTAAACTATTTTCACCGGATTTCCATTACCAAAAGGGAAATTGGTTCGCTTATCACAAGAGTAACTGAAAATCGGTTTGTGCACCTTATGCATGGATGCATTGTGACTGTTTTTAGAAAGATGTCCGAAGTTACAATGGAAGTGTCCATTCATTGTAATGGCCCTCTTGGCAGGTGCCTGACATCCTTGTGGAGCCGTTATCTAAACCTTGTGTCAGTCTTCTGTGCTGGCAGATCTCATACCCTGGATGTGCTGACACTGATAATTCACTGGGGTGCCAGCTTAGTCACTAAACTGAGTTTCCATCCTTGCTAGAGACTACATAGATTTTCCCAACTCTATGGAGTTGAGATCTTGATTCTGTTCAGCTTCCTATAGACTTCATCAGTCTCCGTGTACTTCACGAATGTTAGTTTCATATGCAAAATGTGCTTCAACTCATTCTATATGAAGACATTGTTGCTGATGACTTCATGGAATTATTTCCCAGTCATGGTGCTCTTTAGATTTGTGAGCTTGGATGTTTCCTTAGAGACCTCTGTGAGCCTCTTTACATAATCGATTCTGGGCATCACTTTATCATTGATGTCAAACAAGGAAGGAAATCCTCTTTTTTTCAGTGGCCCTAATCCTATTGAAAATCCTATTCACCTCAATCTCCAGTTGACGGAATATTTCTTCTAGTTGTGTGACCAAACTCTTCTTATTCAACATCCTTTTAACTTCAAGAACAGAGGTTGTTCTGTCAGCCACTTCCAGTTGCTCCAATTCAGGGCTGCTCTTGGAATTCAATAATTTGATGATGTTGTGGGTAGTTTCGGGCTTATTTCCAAGTTCCTCATTGGTTTTCTCAATGGCATATTTCACCACATCAATTAGGTCCCTCTATTAAAAAATTATCCGGATTGAGGGCCATATATCGTTCACATATTCAATTACATCCAACCATATAATTTGTTTCACCCTTCCCATCATGAAGCCAGTTGAGGACTCCTGAAGAGAATTCTACAATCTCTCATTTATCTTTTTGCTAATCTGCAACTCTGTGGCATGGGCAGATTATTTCCCTTTGAGTTTCTCTAGAAGGTCACTGAGTTTATTTCACATTTTTAATCTCTACTGACTATAAAGAAATGTTATCCATTGCCTTGGCTAGCTGCTCAGCCCTTTCCCCTGAGGCACTCATAGATGTTGTGTATGTCAGAATCACTGTGAGAGGAACTACTTATAGGGGGATCATGGCCTTAGCTACTTAATTTTCTGCCCCCTTCAATGGATCCCTTATTTCCTTCTATATTTCTTTGATCATTTTATCCTTCTCATTCTCCATTGTATTGATCTCCTCTATTTTCTCAACAATCATTTTCAACATTTCCGCTTTCTGTGTTTTGTTTGCTTCTATCTCCTTGGCCATACGGTCTTCTATTACTGACATCTTGAGCTACCTCCTCAAAGCAGCTATGTTTTCATTCTTCTTCCTAACAAGGGTTTCTTCCACTGCTATGTTTAATGGATTTTACACGAGTTGTATCACTAAATCCTCCAGAGATTTTGTCCTTGAATCTCTTTCTATGGCAGAGATCTTTTCCATATTTAATTGTGACTGTGTGTTGGACAAAGTGACCTACAGTTTTAAGAGGCTCAGGGCTATACTATTTAGGGTGGAGGAGATCATTTCCCTAGTCTATTTGTGTATCTCGATTTGGTCTATTGGGTGGATTTTCTTTCCATCAAGATCAAAATATGTCTTCCTGTAGTCTGTTGCACCTTTGGATTGAGGAATTGTTTCCTCCAAGAATGACATCCTCATTCTTCCCTTCTCAGAGTCAAAGGATGATGGGAGTCTATTCTAGGAGCTGAAGTTTTGTTTCCAACAATGATTGTAGATGTTGGTATTGATAACCTCATTCATTCTTTTGATCTCCCAGAATGTGTCATAGATGCCTTCCTCCTTTTGTTCTGTAGTGGAAGTAGATGTAGGAGTTAGCAACTTCTGTTATTGGAATGGCACGGTGGAAGAGGATGTGGAGAAGATCATGTGGCCACCTGTTGGAGATGAACTTGGTAGATCACCAATTGTGATGATAGTTTGCTCATTTTTCTCACTGTCTTGGTCAAGGCCCATGTTGATCCTGGATCTCTTCTTGTATTTCATTTTGAACTCCTTGGTGGAGGAATCGATGCCCATGTATGTTTGATCCTCCCTGGTCCTCTTACTCCATATTTAATTTTAGGGTTCCTTCCCTTTATCATCTTGAACTCCTACAACTTTCCTCTCTGGTGGAGTCGGTGTTTGGATTCCTGAAGTGGAGATGACCTACACTTCAACCTCCTAGAGTGTGTTTACCACCCATTCTTCTTGGTCCATGTACTTACCTATCTCCAGTCTGTAGCAATGGATGAAGGGTGTGGACTTATTCTCCACCCTATTTTTGGAGATGATTCCCATTGGTTCATAGGAAAAAGTGAAACTATGTGTGAAATTCATTTCTTTTAACAGTTTATCTACCTCTCCCACTGCTGCCATGTTGTTATAGATGAATGGGCTGATTTGGGATTTGGTCCTGAATTGTGACTTTTTCCTGGCCGAAAAAAATGCACCTCATCAGCATATATCATTTGTATGATATACTCAAGGGAAAATATCCTCATGGAGAGGCATTTTGATACTTTATAGGTGTTTCGGGGAAATATCACCCTAGAGGTTGGTTGGGATACAACCTCCACAGAGCAAGGGCATGCTACTTAACAGAGACTCACACAACCATGCACGTTCAGAAAAACTAAATAGAGCAGAATAAAAGAGTTACCCGTAGGTCCTACGGTTGAAGTAGATCCACGTGGGGTCCAAACCCCCAGCAACCGTCCTTCCTTCTTAACCTGAAAAACAAGAAGAAACCATCACAAAGGACAGGTTGTACAGAATATATCTACTCTAAATGTTAGTGAGATTCATATAAAACATTAAATAAATCATAATGAATGCTTGTATAACAAATATTCTCATACATAAAAGCATACACTAACACGTTTATTTTGGGAACATCATGGTACTTCTATATTATAAATAGCATGTACAAAAGTAACAAGTGGAGAGATCACCTGATCCTTCCAAGGCCTTTGCAGACCGTCGTCCGGATTCGTCCAGCCCTTGCCTCGCTAAGACTCCTTCCAAACTGGTGCATGCGAGATAACATATAAAGGGATGTGTATCTCAAGGAAACAAGGGTTTTCTATAATGAACTGGGAAAGTGCAGGAGGCACGGGGAATCAGACTTGGATAGGGAATACCAATAGAGTATAATATCAATAATTCTCTCTCTCCCTTAGGCCATACACATGAGGGCTTTTTATAGTCCCTCCAAGTAGTTTCAGCAGTTGGAAACAGTTGGCCACGGGCTGGGGTGGTTGAACTACCTGAGTAACCATCAACCCAGCACGAAATTAGGGATTTTTTATATATTTTTAAATCATTTTAATGGTATACACGCGGAAAAGTATGGGCATAGTCGCGTATGGGGGATTTTACACTGTTTTTAAGTGAATTTGTCCAAGTCTGTAGGAATGGATGCCCAAAAACCATGAAGCAATCATGAATCATGTCAAGGTGAGAAATGATGCTCTAACAGATGCCCCCTAATATATGAGGTCAGAAGGGGTACATGATGGCCGAAATGTATTATGCACATAGGAAGAACTTCTCAAGGACAAGAGAGGACTTCACCAGATTTCAGCCTGCCAAAAACCAATGAAAGAAACCAGAGAGTCAACTCATGCTGAGGCGGGCATACCCATGCTCAGTAAAAAATACATCATATGGAAAGTACTGAAATAGATCCAACATGTATACAAGTATAGCTGAAAGTACACAATGAATCATCTGAGCATGGCTCGGAAATACAAGTCTGAATCAATGTCCAAGTATCACATATAGAAAGCTGATAAAAAATGGTGCAACCGGATGTCTGATCAAATAAGTAACTGAATCTCCAAGTACCGGATCATAAGAGGTGGATCAAACGGTACAATCACGCAACTCGGGGACCAACATATAGGATGCTACTGTACTGAACTGCAACATATAAGGGTGGACGGCATCATTGGAAGATACTAAAAGGACTGTCAAAAGTGAACCGAAACATGCTGATGCAACCCGAGGTATTCACCGATCACTATGGCACAATTCTACACAATGGGAATAAATGAGCTGAAGTCGACCATGTGAGAAATCGTTGGATTACCGGGCAATGATGTATCCCGTTAACCAACGCGAGACAACCCACCGATAATGATAATGAGTGTCAAGGTGCCCCAGTACAATCTGACAAGTGTGAATGAATGAGTTGAAGTCGAACACTTGAAATAATCTACCAATCAGGAGGCAATAATGAATCCCCACTGTCGATAGCGAAGAGTCTGCCACTGATGACTGCAAACCCTAAGGTACTGACAAAAAGACTCTAGACCTTATTCTCAGAGCAATGAGTCGGAGTCAATGGGAAAAGATCTACTGGAAGGAAGGCATTAAGGTATCCCACATCAGTCCAACGTGAGTGTAACCCGCAGTCCAAGATTTGGAAGGGATTGGACGAAGTAGAGTGATGGAACCAAAACCGAAGTATGTTTACGACGTGCACAAGATCAAGCTAGCGCATGGAAGAAACCCTCTGAACCAACCAATAATGAAAGCTGACACAGAGGCGAGAAATCTACCGATAGGGTCAAATGGAAATCCAGGTACTGCACGAATCCCAAGTGTGATAATGTGTGCTGACGTCGAACACAGGGGAAACCACTCAGTCAAAGACCCATGATGATGATCAAATGCTGAGCACAAGGTCACCTATCAATGATGGAAATAGGCCCAAGGTGCGGCTCTAGGTTTTCTCTTAGAGCAATGTGTCGTAGTCGATAAGAGACAAACCCGCCAGCAAAAAGTCAATGGGGACCTTCTCGAACCAGCACGAGCAGAAGACCAAAACATCTGATGTGATAGAACATGATATTGACAAGACTGGGAAGGCCGACTGAATAATGAGTCAAGAGACACCGCAGAATGGCCGACTCAGGTTAAACTTCCCTTTAACAAAAGCACGACTCATGATGACCATGGCAGTAAAAAGTGACACTGTATAAGTCTGTCATGCAGGAGGCAGAACAAACTCTCCATATGATTGGAAGAGATAACCAACCGGGGGAGATCTGACAAGTGAAACATGGTAAAGGCTGAACCTAGGTCAAAACTAAAACCATCCCTAATGAAGGAGATATATATAAGTATATGTGCTTTGTTCAAGGGCGACAAAACTGACTCTTTACTACCATCAAAATAACGAAGATACATCCCGTTCCTGCTCTTTTTGTTATATTTGATTTTTTTTGTCTTTTTCATATAATAAGCCTGAAAAAGAATAAAAGAATGCTATAGTACAATGAATAGAACGAGTATCAAGAAAGCAGATGCACTAGTTCCTGGGATTGGAACAATCCTATGCTCAATGCAAGGTGGCGAAAACTGGTCAGTGATACTCAGAGGAACATTCTATCCATGGGTACAAAATGTGTCAAGTCATGATAGCTAAGTGCATGCAATGGTTAACTTGTACAGAAAGTCAAGGTCAAAAGTTGGCTTAAACATCAAGTCCAAATGAAACCGGCTAAAGGCCAGGATAAACAAGTAGCCAATATGCAATGCAGTAATACAACTTAATGACACCAGGGAGCCTCTAGGGTATAAGCCAGAAAAATGATAAGTGATGAAGAAGAAGAATGAAGCTTCAACACAGAAGACATGGCGGGACTAAAGAGGACTCCCGAGCCTACATAAAAAGCAGCATGGGCAACAAGTGATAGCGAGGAACTAACTAGGAAGCCCATGTAAAGGAAGGCTCTACCATCAAGTCATGATTAAATAATTGGCGAGTGAAATGGGTGTAATACTCATGACCTGATGGGATCGACCCTAAGGCAAGTGATCAGTATGGAGGCTAGAATGCAAGATGCAACAGAAAGTGATTCCCTAACCTATATGCCAGTGAAGATCATATACCTGCCGTGAAGAGTCTGAAATCACGGATCAAAAACCGGAAAAAGTCTCAAAATCGTCAAAATGTACCTGAAAACATACCAAACTGGGCACTTCCAAGCAATCAAGTTATACAGCATAAGATAGATCGAAAAAATAAGCATAAGGAATTTTTGCGAAAATTTTCAACTTTTTAGCCATAAATAGACAAATTACCTCTCATTTGGTTCATTATTACATAGCTGATTTGGAAAAAGAGCTCTGGAGCTAAAGACTTCTTTCGTCAAATCAGGAACAACCGACCGTCGGAATTCAGCGAAACTTCAGGTAGGCTCCTTAATCATCCTGTTTATTCATTTTGTCCGTTTGGAAATTAAAATTAAGTGATTTTTTTCTTTGAAACCCTTGCTAAAAATTGCGTATCTGCGCATACGCGGGTTTAATGAAGGCAAGTCGTGTATACACGCGACTGTGCACAGGAAAAGTCGCGTATGCGCAGGTCCGATTGTAAAAAAGCGTGGCTAATGCAAAATTTGATGAAATTTCTCAGGATGACCATCTCATGGAGGGAAAGTGAGCACAGCGCAGTAGACCAAGAGGTCATGCAGGACCGCGCATCGCAAAACATCCTCCGAAATTGCGGATTGTTGAAATTCTTTAAAATGCCCAATATGAAAAGTAATGTGCGGTTGCTTGAAATGCTCGTAAATTATCGGGAACCAGATCAAGATTACTTCATAATTGATTAGATGCCACTACGCATTGAAGTGGAGGATATATATTTCATCACTGGACTCTCCAGGAGGGGAGAACCAGTAGACCTGCACGGAAAACCCCTGGGAGGGTTAACCGTGGAAGATTATGTCCACATATATTGCGTAGATAATTCCAAAAAGGTTGGAACGCAGATTGCAATTAGAGATATCAGGGATTTGCACATGAAGATCCTCCTTTTCACCATCAGCAGAGTGGCAGGATCTGCCTCACTACATCAGGCGTCCAAGACGCAAATGAGTATAGTTGTAGAGTGTTTGACTCATGTTTACGATTGGTGCACAGCCCTACTACAGAACATGAAACAACAGCTGACCTCTATTCGCCAGGTAAAAACTAAACACTTTGGCTATGGTACCATTTTGACAACATTCTTCTTTGAGAGGATTCCAGCTTTGAGACCCAGAGTCATCTCGACTATCAGCAGCCCGCGGGACCCAAGAATCGCCCGTTGGGCAGACATGATGAAGAGACTTGGGGGGCAGCGAAGTACCCCGAACCACATGGGACGATGAGTTCTTCCTGTGGTGGGGAGAACAGATCATCGCAGTGGACGACTATCCCTATGCCGGGATGGATTTCCGAGGAGATCCAGATCTAGTACTTCCACCTGGCACAGCATGGGGAGCAGTCGGTAAGTTTTGCAAGAATTTTTGACTTATATGATTTTTTTTTGGATTTTTTCAAATATGTATGAAAAAATGAAAACAAACATGTTTTTGATTAGATTCATAATGACTGACAATTAAAAATGATCATGTTTCGTATGTTGGACCAGTTCGTCCTAAGGGCCTACCGCGCCATAAGCACTGCAGAGGTGAGGCAGAGACAGTGGATTCCGACAGGACTCTCCAGGCCGTGCAAAGAAACTTGGAGGGACTGACCCGCCAAATCCCTATGGCTGCCATGGAGGACTTGCCGGAAGCCGTCTAGAGATGGGTTGTAGGAGTACCCCGGGACTGGGTTAGATTATTCCGCCGTGTGGCTACTGCAGTTATGTTCTATAGGAACACGACTTCTGGGCAGGGTCCTCAGGAGTAGACATATTTTATATATTAGATGACTGTATATTCTTTTTTGAGACTGAACATGATGGGGCATAGGCCCAAGTTTTGTACGAGATTATGGATCCAAATTTTGTAAAGTTTTTTGACACTCCGATGATATATATACAGCGATATTTGATGTGATGTGATAAATGTATCAAAATGTATGATGTTTTTGATGATTAAAATTTATTGTATTGAATGATTAATATGCCAATCTAAAGCTTCATTAGCTAATGAGTTAGCAAACCAATTTTCATCTCGAGGAATATGAATGAATCTTAAAAATTGAAATGACCTTTGTAACAAATGTACCCTCGAGAAAAATCGTAATAAAAATGGATCTCGTACCCGATAAGTGTTGTTCAACTGCAACACCACCAGCTGGGAGTCCAAGAAAACTACCAGCGAATCAACACCCAAAGATATTGCCTCCGAGAGTAGATGAATGACTGCAGTGTATTCTGCTACATTATTGGAAGCAGGACCAATGCAGACCCCTCTTGATACCAACAGCTGACTGGAAGGATAATGAAGCACCCAAGCCGCGGAAGCTAAGTTCCGGGTGTGTCTACTAGCACCATCGGCGAAACCAAAATGACTCATGACATCCAACACAACCTGCCAAAGCAGATCAAAAACATCATCACCTCATCAAAAATCGAAAATCAAACAGATATGTACAAAGCAAAAAACTACTATATACAAAGCAAAATGCTAGGCCAAAGCCTAGGCATAATACTTCTTCAAATAGATCCCATTTCGGGGCTCCGACAACTCGTTCCCTTCGAAGTAAACCAAGGTATAAGCTCCTTTCTTAAGTACTTTTTTAACGATATAGGGGCCATACCACATCGATTTAAACTTTCCTGCCCCTAGGGCAACCTTTTCTTGGGCATAGACCAACACAAGGTCGCCTTCCGAAAAGACCCTAGGCTTGACCGCCTTATCGTACTGAACCTTTACTCGGTTTTTATGCGCTTCATTCATCATGGAAGCATCCCGACGCTGCTCATCGAGATGTCCTAGATGAAGAAGCCACTCTGCTAGACTAGAAGTGTCACGAAGAAGCTCAACAGCTAATTTAAGAGAAGGAATCTCGCATTCAATGGGAAATACGGATTCCACCCCGTGGACTAACTGAAACGGAGTAAAGCCAGTTGCAGTTTTAACTGACGTCCTGTATGCCCAAAGTGCAGGATATAGCATAATATGCCAGTTGGATCTATGTTTATCAATTGTCCTTTTAAGAATTGTCTTCAAGGATTTATTCACGGCTTCCACTTGCCCATTGGCCTGAGGATAATATGGAGATGAATGCTCCTGCCGGAAACCCAATTTGAGAGCCAACTCAACCATCATACTATTCTGAAAATGACTTCCATGGTCAGTGAAAATCTCTCTAGGTATACCAAAACGAGCGATAACTTGGTTGAAGAGGAACAAAGCTGCAGTGTCACCATCGTTCCCAAAAGTAGGCATAGCCTCGACCCACTTCGTAAAGTAGTCTACTGCTACGATAATGTACTTGTGACCTTTTGCCGAAGGCAGGTTACAAGTAGTATAATCCATACCCCACTTTTTAAAGGGTCCGACAGTAACGACTGGAAAAAGCGGAGCTGGATGAGCGCGCATTTTTCGAGTATACACCTGACAAGGATGACACCTTTTGACCGATTCAATACAATCTTTGAAAATCGAGGGCCAAAAGTATCCAGCACGCAAAATCTTTTGGGCTGTAGCAAGCCCAGATAAATGACCCCCACAAGCTCCACTGTGAGAATCATTGAGCACAGCCTCAGCTTCTTCGAAAGTTAAGCAGCGTCTTAGGATTGAATCAACCCCGCGACGGTAGAGAGCATCACCAATAATCAGATAATTCTTGGCTAAGTGACGCAGCTTACGACGCTCATCTTTCGAAAAAGAAGAGGGAAACTTCGCAGTCTGGAGATAGACAATGATATCCCCATACCAAGGATCTTGTGGAGAGATTAGAAACAAATGTTCGTCCGGAAAGGACTCATCATAGATCATCTCCTCTCCACAAGGAAACTCGGAGATCAATTCCGCAAAGACTAATGACTTCTTGGATTTGGCATACATGAACTCAAGATCAAATTCCTGCAATATCAAAATCCATATATTATACTTGCCCCCAATCACTCGCCTACTGAGGACAAATTGAAATGGATTGGCAGCTGCCAAGACATAAGTTTTGCGAAGAATAATGTAATGCTGGAGTCGCTGCATAGCATGGACTGCTGCTAAGGCTAATTTTTCTATCGGAGTGTATCGCAGTTCAGGTCCTACCAGTCCTCAACTAAGGTAGTAAATAACATGCGCAGTATGAGCATCATCCTCTTGAACCAGAACCATACCAATGGTAGATTCTGCTATAGCCAGATACAAAATAAAATCTCTGCTATAATCGGGTGGACTCAGTAAAGGAGCAGAGGTCAATGCCTTTTTCAAGGCATTGAATGAGCGTTGAGCGTAGTCATCCCAAAGAAAAGGAACTCCTTTCTTCAACAGTCTCATATATCCCTTTGTAATCTCAGCATAGTTGACGATAAACCTCCGAAGAAAATTAGACTTCCCTTGGAGACTTTGAAGCTGACAGATTAAAGACGGGGGAGGCAACCGAAGTATTGCCTCAACCTTGAAGGGATCTACCCTTATCCCTTCCCTAGACACAATAAATCCCAACAGCCGACCGGATGTAACCGCGAAAACGCACTTGTTCGGATTCAATCGAATTTTATAAAAACGACATCTTTGAAATATTTTCCGGAGGTGACCTGGATGATCCATCCTCTTTCGAGAATGAGCAGCTAAATCATCTAAGTATGCCTCAATAATCTTCTTGATGTCATGGAAGGTGTAAGACATGGCCCGCTGAAAGGTAGCCCCAGCGTTTTTAAGACCAAAAGGCATTTTCTTATATGCAAATGTACCCCAGGGACAAATAAATGCGGTCTTATGTTGATCTTCTGGATGGATAGTAATTTGATTATAACCAGAGAAACCGTCCATGAAGGAGAAAATCTCGTTACCGGCACACTCGTCAATAATCTGATCGATGAAAGGTGTGGGATAATTATCTTTAGGACACGCCTTATTCAGGTCTCTGAAATCGATGCACACTCGAATCGTTCCTTGCTTTTTATCAACGGGAACGGGGTTTGAAACCCATTCAGTCAAAGGAACTGGGAAAATGAATCCCGCCTTAAGCAACTTTTCAACTTCAGCTTTGATAGCTGCTGCCTTCCTAGGATTAACCGGACAAAGTTTTTGCCTGACCGGCTTAGCGTTTTCATACGTCTTGATCTCATGCTGGACTATAGATGGGTCTATGCCAGGAATTTCCTCATAAGACCAAGCAAAAACATCCCTATACTCTTTGAAGAGCTCGATATAGATTTGAACCTCTTCACGGGAACATTCAGCTCCAATGAAGACATTCTCGACAATATTGGGATCCCTGGAAATGTTCACCGGGATAGTAGGAGATATCATAGCCATGTTCCCTTCAGCATAAACCCGTGCTGGTGCTAAAGGGCTCAAGACTGGGTGAACAGGTCCAGGAGACTGAGGACTTGGAAAACTTGTTTCGACTTCGCTTAAGTCAGGTAGGAAGTAAGACCGATGATGCAAATCATCCCACGGTCTATCTATACCTGTCATCGCTTCCAGGATGGCCTCTTCAGATGGAAGAGTAGTATCTAGACAATCCTGGGCAGAAGAAGAAGTAAGCGTCCAAGCCGGAGCCACATCACCATCCAACTCTTCCGGTGAAAGAGGAGCTGGATCAGATTCTGCAGTGTCAACAATAGACTGATATGCAATCTCAGCTGTAGAAATCGGGAATGCCATTCCACTCACTTGACCTTCCGCTAATGTGGCAGTAGGGGAAGGTAAGGTCCAAGGGTCCGAAAAATAATGAGTTCGGAAGAACTCTCTTCGAAGGGGAGCCTTGGAGGATGAAATAACATTAATATGAACCTTAGGAGGAGGAAGATCGAAAGTAACCATCAAGGAAGAATACATTCCAACTCCTAAATTCTCAACAGGCGCCTTAGTATTATCCAACTTAGGAACAGATGAGTCAGAAGGTGCATCCAGGTCTACAGGAGGACAGTCCAGTTGATCCACTGTGACAATCCTCCCTTCATGGGGGAAACATACAATTCGAAATAGTGAGGATGCAATGGCATCCATCTCATAAATCCAGTTCCTCCCCAACAGAAGGTTGTATTCGAAGGCTGCATCCACTACCTCAACCTCTATGTTAACGGTTTTTCCCCCAACACAGATGGGCAAAGCCGGGACAATACCATGGGGTCTATGAGAATGACCATCGAACGCAGTAAGAACAGTGCTAGATGGAACAACTTTGGGAGATCCAAGTGTCTTGCAACATGCGAGAGACATCACGCACGTAGAAGCACCCTCATCAACAACCGTTTGAAAGATATTGCACTTTTGATACGACGATTTAATATGAAATGCCATGTGATGAGGAAGTCTCTTCTTAAAATTAGTCATATCGAAAGTAATCAGAAGAGAATTTTTCGGATCAACAGCCCCAATGGCAATGAGCAAAGCACTGCACTGAGCCGGACAAGACTGGAGTACCTCTAAAGCTGACATAGCACAAGGACTCTGCGCTAGATCTTCTACAATCGAGTAGTTCTGGGCAACCCTCGCATTCGGATTAATCGTTGACCGCTTAGAAGATGCTTTTGGCATCCGAGGCATAGACTCAACAGTTGGCTTCGTGATGTGAAGCGGCTCAGTAGCATCAGGAACTTCCTTAGCTTTCAAAGATTCCTCTCCGCCATAATCACGGGATCTCATAGCGACATCCACGTGAGCACTCATCATAAAGATGTTCGATGGAATTTCCCCTTCCTGGGTACCTCCAGAGGAAGCCCCAGGATTTTGGTTCGCGCCAACAACTAATTTCTGCCCTTGGGGAAAAGGGTTTGTTAGCACAGCCTGGGAACTAGAAGAACCCTGCTGGGATAACAGGCGCTGAGCATCCTGAATTTTAGGGCAAAGGTGTGTGAGATGGTCTCCAACACAAAGCTTGCACGGAAACTTCACTTTCTTTTTCTCCTTTTGACCCTCACCAACACGCTCGTTGGTTTTATTTGCATTGCCCTTCCCGTTCTTGCCCTTCTTCTTGTTATTTCGTCCTTTCTTCTTCCCATCGGATTGTTGATTTCCTTTGGGATCAGAAGTTTGGACAGCATTAATGGACAAAGACTGGGAAGGTGATGAATCAGCAGGCACAGCCTGACCAGAAGGAGCAGATTGTAAAGACAACTGCTGCAGTTGATTAAGCAAGCTGGTTGCACTACTACTGACCGATCCGACAAGCCCGTCACCATGCGGACCAGGTTTAGGTTTCGATAAATCCAATTTGGAGCGAGGAGCATTGGGCAAATACTTATAAAGCATCCTAGACTGAGAATAGATCAGTTCTAACTGCTGGGCCCTAAAGATGGCCTGCTCCTCAGAAAATACCCCAGATAGGGATACATCTTTTGAAATATCTGACTGCAGAGATTTCAAAAACCACTCGAGAAGGAATTCACCTGGAATATGAGCTTTGATAAGCCTCTTCCTTCTCCTCCATTCCTGAATGTGATCAGAAATGTGAGTTGCCTCATCCTACTTAAAATTAGCCAGGAGTTCGGTCCCAGCCTCATATCTGACAGGCAACTGAAAATGGTTTAGAAATGTGATAGCCAGTTCTCCAAATGTGGCGAAACTGCCCCCAGTGAGCTCTATATACCATTTGGCAGCATTTCCAGTTAGGGTGCGTTGAAATAATCTAAACCTAATCGAATCATCGATTAGGGAGTTCGAAGAGCACCATAAGTGGAAAGTGGGATGTGGTCCGCCGGATCTTCTCCATTCTTACCTTCAAACTTTGGAATGTCTGAAGGAAGTTTGGTTGGGACCGGAGGCCACCCCGGACTATAACGAATCGGGTCATTAGTTAACTTCGACAAGTCTGGCAAGTTTAACGTTGCCAGAAACGGTAATCGAGGCGGAGCCTGAGAATTCCATCCTTCATGGGATGGATTCCCAACATTCTGAAAAGAATAGCCTGGATTTGATGAGGCACCAGGCTGCCAGAAAGGACTCGTAGAAAATGGAGAAGAACCTCCTCCCCACACCGAGTTACCAAAACCCAGACCAGTTCCCCCCGCTGAAGTATTGATTGAAGAGGAAAGCCCCTGATAGGGGTTCCACGCATTAGACAGAGGAGAAAAAGTCTGATATGCACTCGAAGAAGGGAAAGAAGCATTCCCTTGATGACCTGCGAAGAACTGATTCCCTGCCCCAGCCGTTGTAAACACAGGATTCCATCCCGTAAAAGTAGTCGAACTTTGCCCCCCAGACCAAGGGTTGAAACTCTGGGTCTGGGACATAAATGGAAACGACCCTAAAGAAGGATTGGAACTGGGAATATGCCCAGTCCCAAAGGGGAAACCCTGAAACGAAGCTGATCCACTAGCCATGTTAGACATGGGCATAGATCCAACTGCACTGGTGGAAAAGGAAAAAGAGGGATTTCCACTAATGGACATCCCTGAACAGAAGGGACCAGAATGAGAAGCATATGCTTGGGTGAACCCAGAGCCAAACGTAGCAACACTAGAAGCAATCGAAGATGAAGTAATAGTGCCCCCTGCCTCGACAGAAGCAGGGGTCTGAATGCCTGCAGCACTCACGGTAGAAGCCGCGTTCCCAGTCATGGCCATCGAAAGATAAGAATGATACGGAAGATCCGGCGGTCTCTCCGACTCCGGTCCGATGTACTGAACAACAAACGGATAATCAGGAGGAAGAGGAGATGGACCTGTAGCAGGAGGCTCAGGTATATCTTCTATCTGAAAATCTTCTTCCTGAGGAAACAACACTCGCGAGGTGAGCGGAAAGCTCCTCTCGGAACCGACACCGGAATCAGCTACGAAACCTTCAGACCTTGGTGGAGGATCTCTCTCCACAGCGTCAGACTCCACAGGGTGGTAACCACCTGTTAAATCACTCCTACGCCTTCTCGAAGAAGACTCGGCACTCTCGGGAGATAACCCCCGGATTCTACTCAAACGTCGAGGCGCTTGATCAGCCACTTTTATTAAATTAGACTCAAAAAAGTGAAAAGCTAGGCAAGCTAGGAGCAAAGAGCACTCACTAAAATAAAAATCCCTGAGAAACAGTCAAGCAAACAGCCTCCAAGTATTTCCGCTCCGGGTGATGAGGACCGGACACAAAAATACAGGAAAGCGAAGTATAGGGCCTTCCGAAAGCAGTCTGGGATGATTAGGGCCCAGAACAACTAGCGAAGGTATCAGAAACAGTTACGCCGACCTCCTAACGACAGCCTTTGCCAGCTCAAGCACCCAAGCTTCACAAGGGCACCCCCCAGAAGTACTGCTGAAAGTGATGCGACGTCTGCCTCAGGTACCACGGGTATTCCCCCCCGCAGTCACCTGTGTGGAACCTAGGAGTGGCAACTATGGGCACCAATCCGTATCAGAAGCTGGGCGGAATGGTCTTGAGGTCAGATTCAGCTAATCGGAGGGGGGGTATCCCTCTTCTCAACCTTCACTTCCCCTCACGCTTGACTCTCGGATGAGAGCTTTCCCAGTCCACCTCACGGAGTTGGATTTCGCTCAATTAATCAACTTCTATGTTTGTTTGAGCGGCCTTGGATAGTTAACTCTCCAGTCACCTATTCCAAGGCCCTACAACCTAGCTAGTTGGTGATTGACACTTAGAAAAACTTGCTAGTTGATTTTAGATTAAATCGCTTATTTTAAGGGCTCTTATATTAAGTCACAAGGATATGGAGATGCAACCAATGGTGTTTTGACGCAAAAGAAATTAATAAAAACTTAACTACATGCACATGCAGTTCTTTGTCTTTCGATGAAAAGTAATCTCTATACAGGTTCTACGAGACTAAAAATTGTTTTTTTTCTTTTCGAATAACAAACTCACACTCTCAAAAACTAAGAAGCTAACTAAATGATTCAATGCACCTAATGCAAATCACTACAAGCATGTAAATCCTAAGATGCAAAAATCTCTTAAAACAAAGTGAAATTTCCCAAAAATCTCCTTCAGTTTTAACTCATCTTTTGTTGTCCAGAAAGAAAATTCTCGAAATCAAGAACTCTTAAAATAAGGACACCAAAAACACTTAAGAATAAGAAGAAGAAATCAAGTGACAACTCCTCCTCAAAATCAAGCCTAAAACTAAAGCAAGAAACTTCACAAAAGCTTCAAAAGTTATGGCAAACGAAAATGAAAATGCAACAACAAAAGCAAATAACAAGTCAAAATGTTTTTTAAGCCTTTGAAATGAAAAAACAAAAATCAAAGCAAATGTTTTTTGAGCTTTTTTGTTTTATAGGGAAAGAGCTCGAAAAGACCAAGCACGACTATCAAAATCCAAACCAAAACGGGACCGAATTTCAAGCACAAACTTCAACAATGCTCCCAAACCTTATAAAGCTAACTCGTAGCAAGACCAATAAGAGCAACGGAAGACCAAAAACTCAGCCAATCAGCCTAGACAAATAGTGCAAACTCGTTGCAAACAAAGACTCCAAAGAAGCAAGAAAATCTCTTCGAAAGTTGCAACAAAACCTAGCCTATGGAACTCAAGAAAAACCAATCAAAAATGAAGCAGAAATCGCAATGCGAAGCACAAAAAAAAGATAGGAGCGAGTCAGTGAGCAGAAGCTCTCTGTTCTGATAAAGAAGAATAGCCAAGAATGCTCAGAAAGCGATCTTGGAACTCAATCCAGAAGTGTCAGCACCAGAAACAACACTTTGCCCAAAAGACTAGTTTTCACTCAAACGAAAGAGAGAAAAGACATGAAACCACTTCCTTCACACTCCAGTAAGTACAGAGACTCTGTAGAAATAGGCCTCCACAGCCAGAAAGGACCAAAAAGTCAAGAATCCTAAAAATTCAAAATCTGCCTAGGTATACGCTACTTCACAGCTATGCAACCAGCGTGCATACGCGTCTGTTCTAAGGGAAACTCGCGTATACGCGGTTTACTTCAGACAAACTAGCGTGTATACGCGACTGTGTGCAAAAGAAGGTGCGTATGCAAAGGTAAATAATGAAAAAAAAAAAAAGAACAAGCCTAGAAAAGACACCAAGACTTCAGACTGACTGCAAGAAAATAAACTGGACTGCAAATGAAAGATAAAACTCTTGGCAACCTACCAAACAGCTGAAACAACCCAACAGGAGAATCACAAGAATGTGATCCCCAGCGGAGTCGCCAGTTCATGGTTGTGTGAGTCTCTGTTAAGTAGCATGCCCCTGATCTGTGGAGGTTGTATCCCAACCAACCTCTAGGGTGATATTTCCCCGAAACAGAACTGGCGACTCGCTAAGACTCCTTCCAAACTGGTGCATGCGAGATAACATATAAAGGGATGTGTATCTCAAGGAAACAAGGGTTTCCTATAATGAACTGGGAAAGTGCAGGAGGCACGGGGAATTAGACTTGGATAGGGAATACCAATAGAGTATAATATCAATAATTCTCTCTCTCCCTTAGGCCATACACATGAGGGCTTTTTATAGTCCCTCCAAGTAGTTTCAGCAGTTGGAAACAGTTGGCCACGGGATGGGGTGGTTGAACTACCTGAGTAACCATCAACCTAGCGCGAAATTAGGGATTTTTTTATATATTTTTAAATCATTTTAATGGCATACGCGGAAAAGTCTAGCTGGACTCGCGTATACACGCGGAAAAGTACGGGCATAGTCGCGTATGGGGGATTTTACACTGTTTTTAAGTTAATTTGTCCAAGTCTGTAGGAATGGGTGCCCAAAAACCATGAAGCAATCATGAATCATGTCAAGGTGAGAAATGATGCTCTCACAATAGGGGGCCAAATCGCTACCATAAACCCTGATATCCATGTAGTTTTGGTAGAGAGACGAGTTTTTTGTCTTGATATGCTTTGTCAACTACATCACTTTCTTGATTTCCTCACTGACACTGGGCTCTGTGGTGTTGCTGAGTGCAATGATTGATGGATGAAAAAATAGGTCTATGAATATTTTTTATGAATAGTCTTCCTACTCCTCCATCAACAAATTAGTCCAAAATATCACTAATTGGGGCTAAGAATCACCATTTGGCTTCATAATATCAAACTAAAACCTCTTGGATTGGAAATGAATAAACATGTATACAAACACAGAGGTGTATTAGAAGACCCCTTCTATCTAAAACTTCAAGAACTGATCATGGATTTCATTAGTATGGAGATGACCATAGTTGTGCATAACAATGGGCTTGGCATCTTCAGAGAGGATAGACAAGGAACCAATAATGGCTTCATCTATCCACTAATCATTACGATAACCTAACAAATAATATAGGGTAGTGACAATGTGCTCGATCGTCTCTAGGAAGGTGGATGATGGATATGGGGGATTTGTGGTAGGCATTGGTGCACTGGGAGTCATGAAAAACTCCAAGGTTTTGGCCTTGCTAGAAAAATCTAATCCTTGGGATAGTCCTATAAGGTCTCCTATGAAAAAGGGATAGTGTTATTAATAATGGGGTCTTGCAACATCTCTTGAATGGATGGGGAATTTACATAAACCAATATCTGTCTTGCAGAGTTCACTATGGATCTTTGTTTAATGTCATAGGAAGACTAACATTTTCTAATTAGCTCAGGAAAGCTATGGGTTCTAGGGAAGGTGTAAAGTGGAAGCTTGGTCTCTCGCAGGCTGATATCATCTTCTTCATCAAAGAGATTATCCTTGAGCCAGTAGTAGACATCGAATAGGTCTCAGTCTGACTCTCTCTCGTCGATCTTGTAATTACTATCAGCCAGGGGAATATGGTCTAAGTCTACCTGAGGGTAGACCATGGGATTGAAAGGCTGTTGATCTTCCTTGGGAGGCATGATTTGATTTTTCACTTTTTTCTTCACCTACGATAGAGAATGGTCTACAAGAAAAGGGGAATAGAGAAGGGGGAAATAGTATGAGTTGATACTAGGGAAGGTGTAAGACCGAAGGGGATCAGGATCGGAAATGAATTAGCTGAGACAAGAACTATAATGAGGTTTATAGAGCACTGATTTTTTCTTCTTAGATGTGCAATTTAACCTTTGGCCACGGTGGCTAGTCGTGATCTCTTCTGTATTTGTATGCCAATATCATAACATATAGCAATTCAATAGTAACAACAATGAAAATTTTGGCGCCGCGGTGAATTCAGGTTTTAACATGTGGTTGGAGGCTAACCGTTGAGTTGGCATGGGTACGTTGGATAACGTCAAGACCATTCATGGCGCAATGATGCTATTTTCAAGAGGGGATGTGACAGGGCGAAGTGGATAGGTGATGGAGGATGTTGCGTGGTGGCATTGACAATGGTCACAGGGAGGCAATGGTTTGGAGGACAACGGAAACAACTTTTCGGAGGGGGGGCTCTAGTGGTGAGAGGTAATAGAGAGGGGGGAGGGTGAAAAAATATGGAAGTAAGACACATGGAGGAGTAGGCGGTGATGGATACCACCCATTCCGGACCCCCTCCCACCGTTTGTTAACGTCCGATGGTTGAGGCGGGGCTAAAATGGATTGAGGGCCATCGATGGTGAGGTGAGGGGCGGAGAAGGCAGGTAAGGTGGGAGGTGCTTAGCATTGATGCGATGGGTGGATGATACTATGGTCTTGGGTCTGGGGATGAGCATCGGGGGTATTGTGTGATGTGGCAAGGAGGTGGGACCTGATGACTATCGCAAATCGCACATCGGAGGATTTAGTTATGAGAAATAGAGGTAAAATTTAAAACTTGCGATGTGTGAAGTGCGAGGAGAGGGAGGTGATGTGCCAGGGAGGGGCCCAGGAATATAGAAAATCAAAAATCGGTGGGTTTAGATATAAGCGGTGGAGGTAAGTCCTAATATTTGGGAAGTGAGAAGTATGGGGAGGCAGGATGGGCCCCATAGCTATCGCAAATTTCATATCGATGGATTTATTTATTAGCAGTAGAGGTAAACATTAAAATTTGCGATGTGCGAAGTGCGGGGAGAGGGAGGTTACGTGGTAGGGAGGGGTCCACAGATATTGCGAATCACAAATTGACAGGTAAGGGCTAAGATTTTGAAAGTGAGAAGTGTGGGGAGAGGGAGGTGACGTGGCACGATGGGCCCCACGGCTATCACAAATCGCACATCGATGGATTTAGTTATGAGAAGTGGAGGTAAACGTTTAAAATTGTGATGTATGAAGTGCGGGGAGAGGGAGGTGACATGGTAGGGAGGGGCCCACGAATATCACAAATTGAAAATTGGCAGGTTTACCTATAAGCTGTGGAGATAAGTGCTAATATTTGCGAAGTGTGAAGTACGAGGAGAGGTAGGTGACGTGGCGGGATGGGGCCCCATGGATATCACAAATCACACATCAATGGATTTAGTTATGAACGATGGAGGTAAACATTTAAAATTGTGATATGCAAAGTGTGGGGAGAGGGGGTGACGTGGTAAGGAGGTAGGACCCTCTGACATCGCAAATCCCAAATCGAGTGATTTAGTGGTGATCGGAGGATTTTGTGGAATGAATGAATGGAAAGAAATTTTTGTGATTTGGTCGATGTGAATTGCGATTTAGTGCTTGGAGGGACTTGCACAGGGCTTAGGATAAAATATATTTCACCTCAAAGGATTTTGAAGTCCCCATTTCATCTTTTCCTTTCATTTATTCCTCCTTTTCATATCTACCTACCAGAACTACTCATCTAACCTTTTTTTCTTCCTTTATAGGGTGCATTTAGAATTGCAGACCCTGAACATTTTCTTTTAAAATTATAACCTAACCCCTATCCATTATTTCTCCTATTGGTTCATATTAAGTTTTTCAACCAATCTCATTTTCTACCTATCTACTGATAAGCCAAGATTAAATAGTTTGGAAAACCTTTATTTTCGAACCTATCAACAAAAATTGAAAACTGTCCAATCATGATTAAATTGTATGACTGGACAAACCTATTTAAAAAGTAGTGGCATTTGAACTTGCAACACTTTCATTTTTTTTTGTTTTTTGGGGAAGTTCTTCCCCCCCCCCCCCCCCCTTTTTTTTCTCTTTTCCTTTTCTCCATTTTTATACCCTCTTTTCTTTTATTTTTTTCATTTTTCCTTTTTATTTGAAATCATTTGAATTTTGAAAAGAATTTCAATAATTAAAACCTTTCATGAAATATGAAGTATCCAGTCACCTTGAGATCCTATAATTTATAGGGTACTAACACAATGTTTAAAATCTTTTGGGACGATAGCTTTTAATTTTCAATAATTTTTCTTGAAATTTTTTTGGAAAGGAAAGGAAGTTGAATTACGGGGTATCACAGGGAAACTAGGAATGATAATCAACTCTAATTTCGTCACTAATATTCCGAAGAAAGAATAATGAGGTGTAATTGTACAATTATTCTCACTAAACGTTCAAACATCAAAATCATCTATTTCTCCATATCTCCAAAATGTCTTGGACAATCATTCCAAGGTGTTTGAGACTCCCAAAGGCCTCCCACCTATTCATCATGATTATCATGCTATTAATTTGATTCTAGGAAGTGTTTCTCCAAACATCAAGCTTTACATATATCCTTATGCACAAAAGAGTGAGATTCAACATATGGTTGCAGAAAATCTAGAGGCTAGTATAATTCAACCTAGTCAAAGTTGTCTCTCCGCTCCAGTAGTTTTGGTGTACAAGAAGGATGGATCATGGCGTATTTGTCTGAATTATAGGGAGCTCAACAAGCTCACTGTTAAAGATAAATTTCTCATCCCCTTCATTGATTAATTTTTCGATGAATTACATGGAGAAATTTACTTCACCAAGTTGTATCTATATTCAGGATATCATAAAATTAGAATGAAAATTGAAGAAATTCCAAAAGCAACACTTAGAAATCACGATGGTCATTATGAACTTTTGTTGATGCCTTTTGGCCTTACTAATGCACCTTCCACATTTCAAGGTTTGATGAATTCCATTTTAAAACCCTTCCTTACAAAATTTGTGTTAGTATTTTTTGATGATATAATAATCTACAAAAATTATTGGGAGGATCATTTTCAACTGTTCACAGGGTTCTCAAACTATTGGAGGAGAAACAATTATATGAAAAAACCTCCAAATTTTTCTTTGGAGTACAGGAGGTTGAATATTTGGGTCATATTGTATCTCATGAGGATGTTAAGGTAGAACCTAACAAAATTAAACGCATTAAGGAATGGAAAATCCCCACAACCATAAAACATATTTAAGGATTTCTCGAGTTGACATGGTATTATCACAAGTTTGTTAAGAACTATGGAAGAATATAGCCACCTCTAACATCATTACTGAAGAAAGATGCATTTTCTTGGACTCTAGAAGGAGCTAAGGCCTTTGAACATCTTAAATAGGAAATTTTCCAAGAACCAATATTAGCGACACCAAACTTCACAAAAAACTTTATTGTGGAATGTGATGCCTCAGGAAAATGGATTAGTGTAGTTTTAATACTAGTAGGAAGAACCATTGCTTTTTAAATTCATCCAATCAAAGGACAATATTTATAAAAACCTATTTATGAGAAGTAAATGTTGGAAATACTACATGCACTAAAGAGATCGGGACCTTAACTAATGGGAAGAAACTTCAAGGTAAAAAAATATCATGATAGTATTAAATACGTTTTTGAATAGAGAATATATTTAAAAGAGTAGCAAAAATAGGTCACAAATATGTTGGGTTATGACTTTGAAATCATCTACAAAAAAGCGAAGAAAAATGTTGTTGCAGATGCACTCTCAAGAAAGGATGAGGAAGTGGAAGCATTGCTTTGTGTCATTTATATTATGCAACCTGAGTGGATAACCAAAGCAAGAAATGAATGGAATAATGATCAAGAGGTGTGGACACTCATTCAAAAGTGGCAGTAATATCCTAGTACATCTGGTACATTTATCTAGAAAAATTATTCATTATCGTTCATCTATCACTTATATATTTGTAGGAATTCCAAAGTCAAACAACATATTATTTTAGAATTCCACACCTCCCCTTAGGAGGGTAGTCATGATTTTTAAAAACTTACCATAGGGTCAACAAGGAAGTTTTTTCGAATGGCCTTAAATATGATATTATAAAGTTTGTGGGAGAATGTTTGGTTTTCCAACAAAATAAAGTTTAGAAAATTAAGACTCCGGGTCTGTTACAACCTTTATCCATTACAAGTTAGTGTTGAGAGGAGGTTTCAATGGATTTAATCACAGTTTTATCCAAGTCCGAAGGAAAGAGTGTCATCATGGTGGTAGTTGATAGACTTACCAAGTATGCACACTTTTGTGCATTATCTCATTCATTTAAATCCATTACAATTGCTACTGTATTTATGGAAACAATTCAAAAGCTACATGGAAACCCAAAGATTATTGTAAGCAAAAAATATCCCATTTTTAGTGGAAATTTTTGGACGGAATTATTTTCTTGTCTCGGTACTCAATTAGCTCATAGATCATCTTATCATTGTCAATATGATGGGGAAACTGAGATGGTGAAGAAATGTTTTGAAGGATGTCTTAGTTTATTTTTATCTAATAAAAAAACACAATGGATCAAGTGGTTACTATTGAGCCATGGAAAAGGTACATTTTACCACCTTATTTAGCTTGATTTATTATTAACTTTGATATTTTCTCCTTCATTTTAGAAATAAATCAAAGGAGAATAGTGTAAAAGTATGGTAAAAAGAATTATTAATAGATAGAGTGTTTAATAGTATAAAGAATAACTTTTGTTGTCTTTATTGATAGGAAACTCGAACCAACTAACTGCTGACCAAACGACTAGACAACAACAGTCAAGAAAAGCAAATGAAATCATGTCTGACTCCTAAGAATCAACAAAAGATGGAAAGACACGTCTATTCTTGAAGCATTCAGTTGATAGTTGTGAAGCCTCAGCTTCTCGTCATCCTAAGGATTCACTATTCTTTGTTTTGTTTCTCCTTAAAGTTATAAAAGGCAGTAGGTGAAAGAGAACAAGAGAGATTTTTCCTGTATATTGTAATTTTCTATAATAAACATTTATTCAGATAAATTCTTTGAAGTCGTGATGATGTACCTATTCTATTGATTAATGAAAGAGTTAGCATTTTTGTTATGAGAGGATTTTAAGTATTTCTTGGGAGAAGACTTCTGGAGGCTTCGAGCTCAGTCCCTAGGAGTTCTCCTACTATTTTATGTTATATGTTTATTTCATGATTCTCACAAATTATTTATACTTATGCTTGTAGAATTATGATTCAATTCAGTAATTTCTAGTGTGGTGTGTTATGATTTCTTTTCAATCAGGTTGAATTTGTCATTAATATTCCTTTACTACTGAGTGATTTTTTTCCATTTATTATATTAGTTTCAGCGTGGTTAAGTAGTTTCTGTTCAATTATGCACATTATTATTCCTTTATTTTTCCCATTGCAAGTGTAAACATATGGTTCACTATTCAAATTATAAATGTTGATATTAATTGAATTATAGAGAATTCCATTTCAAAATGTGAATGGGTGATTGTTATTCAATTTATTAAGTATTTCATTTCTATTGATTTTCAATTCATTAAGCTTGTTGTTCAATTGCAAAATATCTTTAATTTAAGCATTTGAGTGTTTACTTTCTACCTAAGTTCAACTAGAATTTCATTCTTTGATTGATTTGAAGTATTTCAGAGTTTACTTTTGAATTGATTGATTGAACTTTGAGAATTAGATAATATTTATTGCAATGATTTAGAATAGTTAACCTCTAATTTAACTTGCATATAATTTTCTTGCACTCTTGAAATAAACATACTTTTCCTTGGTTGATGATTAATGTGAATCATTAAGATTACTTTTAAAAGTCATATATTTGAACCAACATTTTGGTGCCGTTTCCGGGGAGAGTGTTTAGGAGTGATGTCTTTTGATTTTTACTTTTTCTTTAAAATAAATGGGTATTGAAAACGAGAGGTAAGAACTTTCATATTGGAAAGTAAAACACTTTCTCACCAGCCCGCTTTTCAGCAATTGTGCAGAGGTTAAATAGGATAGGTGTTTTTTTTTTAATGAATGAATAGAAAGAAAAAGATATAAATAGATCAAAACCCCCTGTCTAAATCCACAAAACTGAAGGGATTGATGATCCTTGAAAGAACAACATTCATAGACGAAATCATAAGGAAAACTGATTCTCGGGCATCTTTAGGACCCAAAATAATTTCTGAAAAGAGTCCTACTATAATCCCTCAGGTAGCAGGCTCACCATCTATAGCCCATGCTAATATTCACAACAAAACTAAAGTGTCTAAATAGAGCTT
This sequence comes from Pinus albicaulis, assembly GCA_034641835.2. Lineage (NCBI taxonomy): Eukaryota > Viridiplantae > Streptophyta > Pinopsida > Pinales > Pinaceae > Pinus > Pinus albicaulis. The sequence goes on along the minus strand of CM076577.1, from coordinate 333,055,332 downwards.
TTAGATTAAATAACATTTTAGTCCTGAACCTTCACTAGAGGAAATTCCTTCAATTTGCAAGTAGAAGAGGGAGAAACCAGTAGTGTTGTAAGGATAAATCTAAAAACTCCAAAGCCCGGATCTCCTAAAATAGTTCTTGAGATAGAGACACCCAACATTCCAGATCGAGGTAGTGCTATAAGGCCTCCTCCAAATCCACCTCGTAATCCCACTCAAATTATTCTCCCAGACTAGGAAATCCCTGAAGGTTATTGGCACATCTTTGAACATATGGCGCACAATCAACCCTAGGGACAAAAATCAACATTGGACTATCCCATTTTTGACCTAGTCGCAAATGCCCCTATGAATTCTATTCCATTAAAGAACATACCCACCTTCCATGGATTGAATTCAGAAGATTAGGATGCATTCTTATTTGAATTTGATGTTTTGTGTAAGTGATATGATTACACCATTAACCCTCAAAAATTGAAATTGTTCCCCTCTACATTGAAGGGGGTAGCTTTACACTAGTTTATGGGACTCGGTGGGGGAACCATTAATAATTTGGATCAAATGAAAAACTCTTTTCTTAGTAAATACCAAGATTACTGCTAGACTAGAGAATTAAAATATGAAATCTTCAACATGATTTCAAAATATAACAAGACATTAGAATAATATGTTGAATGATTCCAATATAATTTGTAAAGTTCCCCATATACTACATTGTCTAAATATGTCCTAAAAGTAACAATTATAAAAGGAATGAAAGATGAAAGGATAGAAACACTTAATATAATTGGAAAATGATACATCTATCAGGAAAATTATGATGTTATTATTCCATTGTGTATCAGGTTCTCTCGAGGTAGTACACGTAATAGGCCAGCTGTACAAGATTCAGTTGCTAGGAATTACAAATAGTCAGGTGGTAGCGTAACCAAAGTAGAATTTAGTAATATCTTGGAAGATTTCAAAATTGATATCTTGGGAACCCTCACAACATAGCTAGATGTCCTGCAAGCCAAGCAGAAACAAGATTTAGCAGAAAAAAACTTGGCTAATTTTTTTCCACGCTGTCGGAAGAAGCAAAAATAGGAGGAGTTTCCATTAGACATGGTCCAGACATGTGCCATTTTTACCAAGGACTATGCCACTGAACAATGTCCTTAACTTCCAAGGTTGAAAGTGGTCTTCAAAGAAGTAGAAGAAGAAACATAACTGGTATATCTGATGAATCAATGTCGACAGTGGAAAGCCTAACCAATAGGTATGTCAAAAGATATGTCTCAGTTCTTTCCTTCTCCACAATTTATTCAACAGAACTCTAGGACAGCATGGAAAAACCAATCACCTTTCTCTGCTTAGCCATCCCAACCATTTTCCAAGCCCCCTTGGCCAAATCAATCCTCTCTAGTTAATGGTTGGCTAAATTTTCCTTTCCCTCCTTCATTCTATCAAAAAAACCCATATCAGTCCCAGTGGCCTGCCTCCACCTCACAAAATTCAAATTGATCTCAAAACTGGCAGCGACCCCTGGGAATGACCAATTTACCTATGGGAATAGGGGCTCAAATTCAACCCACATTACTAGCTCCATACCTAGTACAATAAAATTCTCAGCCTATTATATGCCCTCAACTTCCAGCTCAACCAAATCCTAATCCTAATAACAGACTGGTTCATATGATCTAGATTTTTGAGAATCCATACTCCAAAATTGAACAGAAGGAATGCAGTGAACTTAGGCTGAGATGAGGGTGCGTTATTTCACCTCAAGAAGTTACCTCCCTACCACAAATTGATTTTTAAATTCCAACATCACCTAAACAATCGACTGTGACTGAAACATAGAGAGAAAAAGGGAGGGACACAATCAACCAAAAAGATCCTGAAAAATATTGTTATTTCCTCTCCTCCATTCACTAAGAGATTAATTATACCCAAGCCAATTGTCTCTTCATATTTTGATCTCATAGGGGAATTAAAAAAAAAATTGTACTAAAATTCCTCTCCTGTAGGCTATACAAGACATCCCTATTTATGCTAAAACAATTAAAAAATTGTGTGTAAAAAAACCTGTGAGGAAAGAAAAGACTTTTTTGACTGTTCATGTTGTAGGGACACTGTCAGATTTAATTTTGGATAAAGAAACACAACTAAAATATGAGGATCCAGGAAACCCCATAGTCACAGTCTAGATCTATGGTCGCTCCTTCTCAAAAACGTTATTCGATTTGTGGGAAACTAATAATATTTTAACTATAGAAACCTGTGAGACACTTGGAGTAACGGCCTTGGAACCCACCACTACCTTGCTGGAACTTGTTGACTGATCCATTGTTAAACCAGAATGTACACTACAAGATATCTTGGTTTTTTTGGAGTCATGGGAATACCAGACAAATTTTTCATTTATTAACCCAAATAGTAGATTAGATGGTGTAAGGTCCCTATATTACAAGTGTGGTCCCTTATTTTTGTTAGTGTAACCCCCTTATTGTTATTTTTGTACCCCTGTAAGCCCAATAATGTTCTTATTGTGCCCTTACATTACTGTTGTTAGGTCGGCTAGGATTATATTGCTACCCCATAAACTCCTATATATAGAAGTAGGTTTTGTCATTTGTATCATCCAAGAATTGTTCATTTATGTAATGTATTAGAGGTTTACACCCCCAAAGTGGCTGATTTATAAGGCATTGATATCTCTTTTCTTCCATTTTTGGATTTGGTTTCATAACATTTGGTATAAGAGCTTTAGATTCTAGGGTTTCGCTGCTCGAAATAGATCATTGTGGAATTTTCACTATAATTTTTTTTCTATGCAGGTTCAGAAGATCAATTTTTTATAGAGCGAAGCCACAATCCTAAGGAACGTCATGTAAGATCTTGGTTCGTAATATTTTCGAAGATATGATCTGTGGAAATTAGGGTTTTTTCAGGCTCCCAAATTTCACCTAAAATAGGTCATCGTGGAATTTGCGATATAAATTTCTTTCTACGAAGTTTGAGATGCTAAAATTATTATAGTGCAAAGCCATAATCCTGAGGAACCTGCTATAAAAATTTCAGATCATGGTTCACAATAGATTTGGAGATACGATCTGTGGAAGTTAGGATTTATTCAGACTCCCGAATTTCATCTGAAAGAGGTGACCATGGGAAAATCATTATAAATCGCTCTCTAAGCATCGGATTGGAATTATGTAAAAGGTGGCCATAATCACACGGACTGTAGTTTCCGTTGTATCAATTTTAGAGCTGAATGAGGAAACAATGACATGTGGCATGCCATACAATTTTTCTCTACTAAACCAGTCCATAATTAAGTCATTGTGGGAAATTTGACATAACTTTTCCTTGAAGAATCAAAATCAGGTCAAACTTGTAGCATTCGAAAAAAGATTCAGAGGGCTACTACAGGACCAAATTTTAGATATTGAATATTTGAAATCATAGAGATAATTTAGTTTCAATATCGAGCTCCTCAAAAGAAAGAAAGAGGTGTGTGTTTTTTTTTTAAATTGCGTAAGTCTTGTTTGAAAAATCAGTTTGAATTGATTCCAAGGGCATATTGTAGAATAGATATCAGTATTGGGTTCTAAAATCCCCCCTAAAAATAGGTCAGCACCAATTACGACTTAAGAAGGCTCTAATATGACTCATGAAGATGAAGAACTACAACATTAGATGTCAAAATTACAAGAGAAAGTGCACCAAATTTCGCTCTCGCAAAGATAAAAAAAAAATGAAATGGGAGTTTTGAGAAAAAGCGTGGAAGCTAAGATGGATGGTTTGAAGAAAGGCATGGAAGCTAATATGGATGGAATGGAAGCTGGCATGGAAGCTAAGATGGATGAAATGGAAGCTAAGATCTATGAAAAAATGAAAGGAAACATGGAAAACATGAAGAATCTTCTAAAAGAGGACATGGAAGGTTTGAAAATTTTGATACAAGAAATGTTTCCTAATGGAAAAAAGATAGTAGACGAAACTCATGATGATAACAAAATAAATGTTAGTCGTGATTTCATAAAATCTAATGTTGGATGGAAGAACTACAATATTCTAAATATGGATATGAGGAAGTTTGATGGCAAGGATCCCGTAACATGGATACTATAGATGGAGCAATATTTTGATCTCAATAATTTGCAAAACACACAAAAGGTACGCATTGCAACTTTACATTTAGAACAAAATACATTTGTATGGTATCGATGGTTTTTATCCCGTAAAAAAATTGTCACTTGTTCAATTTTTACAGAGGAAATGATAGCGCATTATGAGGATAAAAGAGCAATACCTTCTTTAGCCAATTGATAAATCTCAAACAAAAGGGTTTAGTGGTGGAGTACATTGAGGACTTCCAAAAATTGAATATAAGGTTAACTGATATTCTAGAGGAACACATGATTGATGTCTTCATAGGGAGTTTAAAGGATAACATCTAACATGAGGTTCACGTTTGGGAACCTGATTCATTAGAGAAGGCATTTAGGTTGGCAAGAAAAATTGAATGTAAAATTATGGCAACTAGGAAGCCTACCACTCACATCTATAAGGATGGAAGTGTTGCTATTCCTAGACTTCCACAACCTACAAGGTTGACACAACAAAAATTGGAAGAAAAAGGAGCAAAAGGATTTTCTATAGTTGTGATACAAAATACACTAAGGGTCATAAGTGTGCAGAGAAGAAATTATTTTCCATAGATTGTGAAGAGGAGGAAGAAAATGAACAAGAAGCTTCAAAAGAAGAGGATACAAACCAATAACCAACCCTAGAAGAAGAAGAAATGAGTCCAACCATATCATGTAATGCATTGGCATGAATTACCACTCCTCAAACTCTCAAGATAGAAGGACATATCAAGAATAAAAAGGTAATAGTGTTGATTGATTCAGGTAGTACTCATAATTTTGTTCATTGTAAGGTAGCCAACGAATTGAATTTTTTACTATACCTAGCACCAGAATGTCAAGTGATGGTTGCAAATGGAGGAACTATAAATTACTCTAGAAAATGACATAATATTAAGCTAACCATGGGGGGATATGCATTGAATAGTCCACTTCTCTCCATTCCAATGGGAGGTAATGATGTTGTACTAGGAGTACAATGGTTGCAATCTTTGGGGATGGTAGCTTTTAATTTTCAAGAACTTTTATTGAATTTTTTTTTGGAAGGAAAGGAATTCAAATTGCGGGGTATCGCAGGGAAGCCGAGAAAGATAATAAACTCTAATTTCATGAAAAATCTTCTGAGGAAAGAACAACTATGTGTAATTTCACAATTATGCTCACTAGAAGTTCCAACTTCAAAATCAATTATTTCTCGAGATCTCCAAAAAGCCTTGGGAAATCATTCCAAGGTGTTTGAAACTCCCAAAGGACTCCCACCTATTCGTGATCATGATCATGATGTTCATTTGATTCCAGAAAGTGTCCCTCCAAACATCAAGCCTTACAAATATCCTTATGTCCAAAAGAGCGAAATTGAACATATTATTGCAAAAAATGTTAGAGGCTAGTATAATTCAACCTAGTCAAAGTACTTTCTCTGCTATAATAGTATTGGTGCACAAGAAGGATGGATCATGGCGCATGTGTCTGGATTATAGCGAGCTCAATAAGCTCATTAATAAATATGAATTACATAGAGAAATTTATTTTACCAAGGTGGATCTTCATTCAGGATATCATCAAATTAGAATGAAGACTGAAGATATTCCAAAAACAACATTTTGAACTCATGAGGGCCATTATGAATTTTTGGTCATGCCTTTTGGCCTTACCAATTCACCTTCCACATTTCAAGGGTTGATGAATTCCATTTTCAAACCCTTCCTTAAAAAATTTGTGCTAGTATTGTTTGATGATATACTAATCTAAAACAACTCTTGGAAGGATCATGTTCAACATGTTGACAGGGTTCTCAAACTATTGGAGGAGAAAAAATTATATGCAAAAACATCCAAATGTTTCTTTGGAGTACAAGAGGTGGAATATCTTGATGATATTGTATCTCACGATGGTGTTAAGGTAGACCCTAAAAAAATTAACGTCATTAAGGAATGGAAATTCCCCACAACCATAAAGTAGTTGCGAGGATTTCTGGTGTTAACAGGGTATTATTGAAAATTTGTTAAGAATTATGGGAGAATAGTAGCACCTCTAAAACCATTATTGAAGGAAGATGCATTTTAACTGACTCCTGAAACAACTAAGGCCTTTGAACATCTTAAAGAGGGAATGTGCCTAGCACCAGCCTTAACTACACTAGACTTCACAAAAACCCTTATTGTGGAATGTGATGCCTCAGGAAATGTAATTGGTGTTGTTTTAATGCAAGAAGGAAGACCCATTTCATTTGAAAGTCATCCTATCAAAGGAAAGTATTTACGGAAAGCTATTTATGATAACAAAATGTTGGAAATAATACATGCACTAAATAAATGGCGACCTTACCTAATGGGAACACACTTCAAGGTAAAAATTGATCATGATAGTCTTAAACACTTTTTGGAACAAAGGATATCTTCAGAAGAGTAGAAAAAATGGATCACAATGATTTTGGGTTATGACTTTGAAATCATCTACAAAAAAGGGAAGTTAAATGTTGTTGCAGATGCACTCTCAATAAAGGATGAGGAGGTGGAAGCATTGCTTTGTGCCATTTCTATTATCCAACCAGATTGGATAACCGAAGCAAGGGATGAATGGAAGAAGGATGAATAAGTGTGCACACTCATTCAAAATTTGCAGCAAGATCCTAGTACATATGATATATTTAGTGGGAAAAATTATTCCTGATGGTACAAAGATCACTTATATATTTGTAATAATTCGCAACTAAAACAAAATATTCTTTTGGAATTGCACACTTTTTCTTTAGGAAGACACTCGCGATTTTTAGAAACTTACCACAGGGTGAAGAAAGATTTTTTTTGGGATGGCCTTAAATCTGATATTCAAAATTTTTTGGAGGAATGTTTGGTTTTCCAGCAAAACAAAGTTGAGACAATTAAGACCTTGGGTCATCTACAACATTTATCCATTCCAATGCAACATTGGGAGGAGATTTCAATGGATTTTATCACAGGTTTACCTATGTTCAAAGGAAAGAGTGTCATCATGGTGGTAGCTGATAGAATTACCAAGTATGCACACTTTTGTGCATTATCTCATCCATTTAAAGCAAGTACAGTTGCTACTGCATTTATGGAAACAATTCAAAAGCTACATGGAAACCAAAAGATTATTGTAAGTGACAGGGATCCCATTTTTACTAAAACATTTTGGATGGAATTATTTTCTTGTTTGGGTACTCAACTAGCTCATAGATCATCTTATTATCCTCAATCTAATGGTCAAACTGAGATAGAGAATAAATGTTTGGAAGGATATCTTCATTGTTTTGTATCTGATAAGAAAACACAATGGGTCAAGTGGTTACCTCTCGCTGAATGGTGGTATAACACTTCCTTCCATACTGCAGCAAAAATGACCCCATTTATGGCACTTTATGGATATCATACATCGTCCATCACATCATCTTTAAGATAAAATTCTAAGGTTCAAGTAGTGCAAGATCACATTGAGCATCAACAAGAAGTTCTCCAACTTGAAGGATAACCTAAATTTGGCACAAAATCGAATGAAACAACATGCACATCAACATCACAGTGAGAGAAATTTTGATGTAGGAGACTGGGTATTTTTAAGGCTACAACCATACAAACAAATGTCCCTCAAGCAAGCTAGGAAGGATAATAACTTATCACCAATGTAATATGGTACTTACAAGGTGTTGCAAAATATTGGTACTATGGAATACAAATTGGAGCTTCCTGCTTCTTTCTGAGTGCATCTAATTTTCCATGTTTCATGATTAAAGAAGGTTATAGGTGACAAAATTCCAGTCCAAAAGATATTTCCAGAAGTTGATGAGGAAGGAAAAATCATATTGGATCCTGAAGAAGTCATGGAAATAAGAACTTGATAGCTACGAAATCGATCAATTTCAGAGTATCTCATCAAGTGGAAGAAGTTACCCACTGAAGATTCTACATGGGAGGACGAGAATTTTATACAGAAGCATCCAGAGCTACTCAAGCATTGAGGACAACACACTTTTGAAGGAGAGGGGCATGTTAGGTCCCTATATTACTAGTGTAGTCCCTTATTGTTGTTAGTGTAACCCCCTTATTGTTATTGTTGTACCCCTGTAAGCCCAATATTGTTATTATTGTGCCCTTACATTATTGTTGTTAGGTCAGCTAGGATTATATTGTAACCCCATGGTCTCCTGTATATAGAAGTAGGTTTTCTCATTTGTATCATCCAAAAAATTTTCATTTATGTAATGTATTGGAGGTTTCCCCCTCGAAGTGGCTGATTTATAAGGCATTGATCTCTCTTTTCTTCCATTTTTGGAGCTGATTTCATAACAGATGGACATCCCCTGATATTTGGATGACCTTGATTAGAAATGAATGATGCTTACATAGGCTGCAAAACAGGTAGCATGACCATTTCTAGAGGAGATGTGATAAAAATATTTCTTTATATCCTCTTGCCAAACCAAGTATTCCCACTATAAATATTCACAAAAAATCACCTGGATACTAGGAACAAAACATTCATTCACCATTGAAAGTAGTAGAATCACTCGAATTCAAAGATCAAACTGAACATGATGTGATCAATAACTCTCTAAATCAACCATCTACTTCAAGAAATTTAAAGTGCCAAATGTTAAAAGCAGTTCTTGATAATGGAGCCCAAGAAGACCCTTTAGTGGATACCGATGACTAGCACATACACACAACTGTTGTTCACAACAACATGCCAATTGAAATCAAGCTAGGTAAAATTTTAAACATCAACGACAATATGGATAGTGACAAACAACAAAAGATCATTAAATTCTTGCAAAAATATGAAGGATCCTTTACTTGGGACTATCCATACATGAAGGCATAGATCCTCAACTGTGCACACATCATATTTACATTGAGAAGGATGCTAGTCCTATCCAACAAGCTCAACGAAGGCTAAACCCACATATAAAAGAAATTGTAAAATACGAATTACAGAAGCCACTAGATGTCAATTTCATTTATCCTATTTTAGACAGTAAATGGGTCTCTCCATTAGTGGGAATCCATAAAAAGAAGGGTAAGTGGCGAATCTATGTGGATTACAGTGAGCTGAAAAAAGCCACACAAAAGGACCACTTCCCCCTTCCCTTTATTGATCAAGTCCTTGATACATTGGCAGGAAAATGATTCTTTTCCTTTATTGATGGTTTCAATGGCTATAATTAAATCCAAATAGCCCCTGAAGACCAAGAGAAGGCAACCTTCACCTACCCCTGGGCTACATTTTCCTATAGAGTATTGCCATTGGGTTTATGCAATGCCCCAACAACATTTCAAAGGGCTATACTTGGTATTTTTTCTTATTTAATAAATGAAGGGCTCGAGGTCTACATGGATGACTTCACTCCATATGGAGATGACTTCTATCAGGTACTACAAACACTCAAAAAGGTATTGGAACGATGTATTTCTACCAGATTATGCTTGAGCAAAGAAAAGTGTCACATGATGATGACCGAAGGCATGATCCTAGGAATCTACATCTTTGTATTTGGAATACAGGAAGATTCGACAAATATAGAGGTAATTATCTTATTAGGCACACCTTGTATTGAGACATAGGTATGTAATTTCCTTGGCTATGTATGATATTATCATAGGTTGATAAATATTTTTTCACAAATTTTTGTGCCTTTTTATGTGTTAACCAAAAATGTTGAATTCCATTGGTCTAACAAATGTGACACTGCTTTTTTAGATCTCAAGAAACTTATTTCGATTGCACCAGTACTGTGTGGCCCCAATTGGGAGTTTCCCTTTCACATTTCTTCGGATGCATAAGATAGAATGATAGGAGTTGTTCTCGGTCAAGAGGATGACAAGAAGCCCTAGACCATTTAATATATCAACAAAAATCTCACCCCTGCTCAATTAAATTATACAATGACCAAAAAGGAATTCTTGGCCTTCATATATGCTATAAATAAATTTAGACATTACATAACTTCCTATCAAGTATTTGTGTGTACCGATCATTCTGCCATTAGGTATTTAGATAACAAACCTATTACAAATGGGAGAGTGACTCGTTGGTTGTTTCTTTTATAGGAGTTTGATATAACTATTAAGGATCGTCCAGGGAAGGAGAACGTAGTTGTAGATTTCCTGTCTCGAGTCCCAACGACAAATGACTCGCTGGCGGTAGATGATAAATTCCTTGATGATATATTTTTTTTCGTGGCAGTAAAAATTGCATGGTACGTAGATATAGTGAATTATCTGGTAGTAGGGAAACTCTAAAGACAGTTGAAAACAAAGGAACATAAGCTGATTGTTAAATGCAGTGCTAGATTCTCTTGGATTGGTGGATACGTCTTCCACATGGGAGCTGATATGCACATACGCAGATGCATTTGAGAAGATGAGATCCATGACATATTGCAGGCCTGCCATGACGAACCATGTGGTAGACATTTGGAAGATCATAGGACAAGGCACAAAGTATTACAAATGGGCTACTATTGGCCCACAATTTTTAAGGATGCAAAGAAATATGTGCAAGCTTGCGATAGTTGCCAAAGAATTGTTCACCCTGGCCAATCCGATGAGATGCCATTAAAGCCACAGTTGGTAGTAGAACCTTTTGAATGATGGGTGTTGGAATTTTTTGGGCCATTTAATCCGCCATAAAATCAGAAGGCCTACATACTGGTTGCAACAGAATATGTGATGAAATGGGTAGAAATAGTAGCTTTGCCAAGAGGTATAGAAGAGTTAGTGATTAATTTTATTTTTGATCTATTTGTGTGGTATGGCTTACCTAGGGAAGTGATAACTGATGGAGGGGCACAGTTTGTAGGACATAAAATTATAGCCACTCTACAGAACCACCATGTCACTCATAGAGTCACCTCTCCCTACCACCTGTAGGTAAACGAGCAGGCGAAAAGAACCAATAAAGTCATTGAATCAATTCTCACTAAAAAATTCTCGACACGTCGTCGGGATTGGGATACTAGAATACCAGAGGCCTTTTAGGGTTATCACACAACTTGGAAAAAAACTAAGGGATATTCTCCGTACCACCTGGTATTTGGAAAGGAACTAATTTTCCCCATTGAATTTGAGATAAAGACTCTTAGAACAACCTAGGAAGTGGGGTTGGATTTGACAGAGGCCTAAGTTAAAAATTTTCAATAGATAAAATAATTAGGTGAAGCACAACTACTTACTCGACAACGCACTGCAATTGTTCATTAACAAAGCAATAAGTCGCATGACAGCCTCATAAAAAAGAAGACGTTCTAGAAAGGAGATTGGGCACTCCTCTATGATTCCAGATTCCAAGACTTCTTGGATAAATTACAAACAAGGTGGCTCGGTCCATATGAAATTCAAGAAGTTCACAACAATGGTACCATTACCTTGACCACCATAAATGGATCCGGCTTTTCCTTTTGAGTAAATGGATACTGGGTGCACCTCTATCATAAACCACTCACAAAAGAGTCTTTCTACCAACAAGTGGGTGATCATCCCATTATCCAAATCTTAGCTGCAGGGAGTAATGACTAGGCAGCTTCAAGCTTATAAAAATATGTTATTTCTTTTTAGTTGTAAATAGTGTATATATTATTCCTTCATTTGATTGTAATTTACATTTTTTTTTCATCATTATATAAAAGAATTCCATTTTCTTTCTGTTTTTTTTTCTTTTGTTGTTCAATCAATTAAACAGTTGTTCTTAAATTGACTGAACAACTGTTGTTCAAAGTAAATGAACAGTCAAAATTTTTCCTTTCATGTGTTTTTATTTTCATTGTTCAATCAATTGAACATTTGATGTTCAATCGACTAAACAACTACTATTCAAAGAAAATGAACTGCATTTTTTTTCCTTTCATGTGTTTTTATTTTTTTTGTTCAATGAATTGAACATTTGATGTGTTGGCAATATGATGCAGATTGTTTTCCTTGATGGCAATCAACTGAATGAAGATGAAGACATGAGATTGTTGACATGTGTTGTCCTTCATGGAAATCCACCTGATGAAGTTATTCTTGACTTAATGGACTTGGTAAATGATGTAAATCTAATATGAAATGATGTTTGCTATCAATATTATGCTGAGTGTTGTCATTGAATGGAAACCCACTTGATGAAGTTGTGCTTGATAGAATATGTCTTGATGAACTAAATATGATGTATCTATAGTGTGTACAGAAGGCAATGAAGAAAGGAATTCAGTATGTGCTAGATCTATGATGAAAAGAGTATGTCTCTAGGAATACGTGGATTTTCATAGGGGAAGTCGCGTATGCACACGGGAAACAACGTGCCAAGTCGCGTATGGGAAAAAGCGCTCATAAAGTGCAAAACCAGGGGTAACCATCATGGTATTGACCCATTGTATTGGGTAGTGATTCGTCTAAATGACCCCGTCCAGGAATACCATCGGAAGTAATGTGGTTTTGGCTCATGGTATTGAAAAATGGTAATCCTATATAAGGAGAATAAATTCATTGTGAAAATCATGAGTGTGGGAGAAAGATGTCTGAGCTTGAATGAATACCTCTCTGTGAAGTATATCTGTATGGAAAGGGTAAAGGGTTGATAATAGATCTGAATCTACGATGCACCTATGAAGAAATGATGATGCAGAATATCTAGATCTGGAATGTATTTGTATCTGCTAGATCTGTTTATGGAAGGCTTAGATCTGAGATGAGGCGAACATATGTCTGAAGTAAAAGGGTAAATCTGAACTGAATATCTGATCTGAAGAAGTATGCTACTCTATAATGGTTGAAGATCTATACGCTAGTTCTCCGCAGAGGAAGCACGTATATACGCGGCTTTGCTGAAGAGAAAGCGCGTATGCGCAATGAAATTAGCTCTGTAATATGTACAGAGGTATACGCTGGTTTATGTGAATGGAAGCGCGTATATACGCGACATCAGTGAAAGGAAAGCGCGTATGCAAACTAGGGTTTGCTGAAGCAAGGGGTATGAAATGTCTGATTTGTTTTGCTATGTTTCTACTATCTGATCTGTGTTGTCTGAATTGATAAGTATCTATTGGTGATGTATGTTTGAGCTTAAAAGTATGGAGTGGGTCCAGTCTGAAAATATGATGAAACGTGGCTTGCAAGTGGTGTCCTAGAGGAAGCTTTGGATCCAGTGTGAAAATTGATGAAACGTGGTCCATAGAGGTGCTGAGGGTTGTAGCCTTCAGTCAGGGGGTCGTAGCTCCCTTCCAAGTGAGGCTGGTAAACGAGATCGGGGGGTCATAGCTCCCTTCCAGGAGAGGCTGGTAAACGAGCGCAGGTGGGTGCCTGCGTGCTGGTAGAGTCTGCACCAGCACATATGTTGTAAGATGTTTTCTCTATAATAAAATATTTAAGGCTGAGCAACTGCAGCGGTGGTTTTCTCCCGACTTGGGTTTCCACCTAAAAATCCTGGTGTTCATGTGTGATGCTTTGTGTGATGGTTTGTTCTGTTGTTACTACACATGTTTACTGTTTACTTAACATCAGATGAATGAATATTGCAAAGAACTAAGTTAATAAATATCTGCATATTTAGATCTCTGCTAATACGCGAGTTGTATGAAGGATATCCGTGTGTATACGCGAGTTTACTAAAGGAAAGTAGCGTATGGGTTTTAGAGAGTGAAAAAGTAAAAAGTTTTGAATATGCAGTAAATACTGATTCACCCCCCCCTCTCAGTATTTTTCCCAACAATTGGTATCAGAGCATGTCCTTATGCAGAAGCTTGATCGCTTGAAGGAGATCCGTCGCAATGGGAAAGAAGCAAAAGAAGAAGGTTACTCAAGGAAAGAAGATGCGTCAGAAATCATGTATAGCAGAAATTTAAGAAGATGAAACAGGTATTGATCGTTGCTCTTGTATTTCACTTACTTGTATATGCAAAGGTTATGATAGTGAAAGTGAAGATGAAGAAGATTCTGACCAAGCTCTACAAGTGCTCATGGCAAAGAAGCAAAAGAAGAAGGCTACTCAAAGTAAGGAGATGTCTCAGAAAACCTGTATAGCAGAAGTTGAAAAAGATGAATCTGATAGTGATTGGGGTCCTTGTAATCTTATCTGTGCAAGAAATGATGTATATAGTGAAAGTAATGTTGTGGATTTAAAAGAAGTTATCAAAGATCAACAAAGAATATTTAATGAGAAGGAATCTGCCTCCAAAAATTTGATCTTTAGAATGAAAAGGATGTTCAATGATGTATACAATCGAAGTAAAGGAATTGAAGCTGCAATCATCTCTCTGCAAGCAGATCTTGAAGAATCAAATAAGAAGAATGAAGGACTTGAAGCAGAAAACGTTTCTCTAAAAACAGATCTGGAAAAATCAAAAAGGAAGAATGAACGTCTTGAAGCTGGAATCATCTCTCTACAAGAAAAACTTGAAGCATCAAGTAAGAAGAATGAGGAACCTCTACAATCATTTGAAAAGGAAGGACTTGAAGCAGAAATCATTTCCCTCAAAGAAGACCTGGATAAAACAGGTAAGAAGAATGCAGGACTTAAAGAAGAAATCATATCTCTGAAAGTAAATCTTGAAGCATCGAAGAAGAAGAATGAAGAACTCTTGCAAACTTTTGAAGAACAAGGAAATGGGTTGAAAGAAGAGATTCTAAATATAAAGGATCAAGTAGAATATGGAAGAAGGAAAGAAGAAAGCATGACAAAGCAATGTCAAGCCTTGGAGGTTGAGGTAAACATTCTCAAAGGTAAATTAGAAGAAAAGGTTAAACTTTTGAGGTTTCAATATAGTACTAAGATTCTGGACAATATTCTTAGTAGTCAAAGGTCTCCCTCTATAAAACTTGGTCTCAGTTTTCATGAAACGGTTAAAGGAGATCCTAGTTCTCAAGGAGATGCTAAAGAATCAAAGGAAATCAATGCAAAATCTGAAATATTGAAAGAAACAAAAGGTCAACCGACAATCATGAATTCTCCAAGGAAATCATTCAATAATGTTGAATGCTTTAAATGTCATAATTATGGGCATGTTGTAGCAAATTGCAGGAGCAGATCATTTCAGCCACAAACTAACAGATCCTACATAGAAAGGTACTCTGGTTTCTTCAAGGGATATTGTTTTTCATGTAACGAGTATGGACATAAAGCTGCTAATTGTAAAAGGAGGAAGATTAGAAATACTCATTATGATTCTTATGCTTATTTCTCTGGACACATGAGATGTTATTCTTGTAACAAGTATGTACATTTAGAAAAGGAATGCAGGTTGAAGAGATATGAGAAATTGGATAACTTCTAGCACACAAATAGAAAGTTCAAACAAATCTGGAAAAAGATGGAAGACCGATCAGAAACGTAGGGAATTCTGACCCTACTGTAGTCATCCGCTTCTGAAACTAACTTTTCTTATTGACTGCAGGAATGATGTGGGATATATTATGAGATTTAGTAATGTATCGTCACAGGGGGAGCAATGTATGATGACTCTCATGGTTGATTTTATTACTCTGGTTATGTTTACTTCTGACAGCGCATCTGATGTGGAAAAGACAGGTACAAGAGGTACAAGTTCAGGGGGAGATGAAGGAAGATTTAAAAATTTCTATGCTTCACTTTCCATACGCAGGTTATATGAACAAAAGTCGCGTATACACACGAGTTACAGCAGACACAGTCGCGTATGCATTGATGATAAGAGAATTTATATGATAGCTGAAGATCTGGAGCAGAGGTCCAGGGGGAGCATCCGTCTGATTGTTAATAACTGTATTATTGACTCTGTATCAGCTTAGTTTCTCAGTTATAAATAATGATGATATGATACATGGATTCTTGTGTTGAAGATTGTGGATGAGTCTTGTTTGCTTGTTGATGAAGAGTATTCATTGTTGAGATGAAAGTCCTATAATTCGGAGATAAGGGCAGCCCATGCAGAGATCGTTGCTGATGACTTGCTGATGAACGTTTTCAGGTTGCACAAGTTAAGAAGGAGCACTGGTCTAGGGGGAGCAGCAGGTTGAATACTAATGATTGCATTGTTGGCAATATGACTGCTTATTCTTTGGTTTTTGTGATATTCATGCTCAAATGATGATGACTTGGTACATGGTTTATTATGATGAAATTTTGAGCCCTGGTTGCTGATAAGTATCTTTTGTGCTCACACATGGATGAGTTGGATGTCGTTTGATTCAGAAATAAGAATAGATCATGCAGAGTTTGCTACTATGGTTGAGATCTTTTGCCTACATATGTTACTTCATGTTAAATCTTGAAGATCTTGATGGTATTGGACCACATGGATGATTGCTTGACACATATTTGAAGATGTTGTTCTGGTATGATAATATCTCTTGGAAAGATTGTATTGATGCGACAAAGAATCTGAAGGCTTGGTTACTAATGTGCTTATGCTACAACCGTTGGATGACGCTTGAAGATACAACTACACTGTTCTATCTATCTGTAGTCTAGGGAAGCATTCAGATATCCCAGAAAGAAGTTGAACATTGTCTTATTCTCACAGAGGATCAGATCTGGTTAAAATTTAGAAGATGGAATTGGATACGCGGGTTTCCTGAAACATAGTCGCGTGTATACGCGAGTTCATGCACATAAAACCGCGTATGTTTGATTGCTGACAAATTTTTGTTTGGGGTCAGCTCTCTTCAGCACAGCTGCAGTGCTGTTTGGTATCTCTGGTATCTCTGGTGGTGTTCCAGTTCTTATAATACTATTTCAATCTTTGATGTTTTAAAGATGCCTTGATGATTGGTTGAAAGTGTTCAGGATGCTCAAACTAAGGGGGAGCCTTAGTCACATGGAAAGGTTGCTTGGATGCACAGATTTAGGGGGAGCATTAGCTTTGCTGAGTATAATGCACTATTGGCATTATGATGGTTCTGATACATGTTCTCTTTCTTAAGGACTTTCTGGTGTTGGTCATAAATGGTCATATTTGTAATTTGATGAAAAGGTCTTGTTGAGACCCATTATGTAAAATTGTAATATTCAGTCATGTAAGGACTAGTCAATTTTGTAAACCCACTTGGTTGGGTAGCTGAGTAAAATTTTGTAAACCCACTTGGTTGGGTAGCTGAGTCAAATTTATAAACCCACTTGGTTGGGTAGTTGAGTCTCATATGTAAATCCACTTGGTTGGATATTTGATGTAAGTATGAGTCTTTGGTGATAGGAAGTTCATAGAGTCATGTACTTTATTGAAAAATATGTTTGAACATTTAACATGAACTCAGGGGGAGCTTGGTCACTTCAATCTATATCAAAACTGCAGAACGCTTCTTCCACGTGAGGAGAAAAGGGGGAGAGTATGTTGGTTTTGATCCTCCCTTTGCCCTTGATGTCAAAGGGGGAGAGTGACATGGTGTTTTAATGAAGAGAAAGAATGGTGTCAAAAATGGGGAGAGTGACATGGTGTCTGAATGAAGAGAGAGAATGGTGTCAAAAATGGGGAATGTGACATGGTGTCATTTTATTCTTAATGTAACTATCTGTTGTGGTAACCAAACACCATCGTGGTTGCCATCAAGTCCAAAGGGGGAGATTGTTGGCAATATGATGTAGAGTGTTGTCTTTGATGGAAACCCACTGAATGAAGATGAAGACATGAGATTGTTGACATGTGTTGTCCTTCATGGCAATCCACCTGATGAAGTTATTCTTGACTTAATGGACTTGGTAAATGATGTAAATCTGATATGAAATGATGTTTGCTAGCAATATGATGCTGAGTGTTGTCCTTGAATGGAAACCCACTTGATGAAGATGATGGCAACATACTTGATGAAGTTGTGCTTGATAGAATATGTCTTGATGAACTAAATATGATGCATCTACAGTGTGTACAAAAGGCAATGAAGAAAGGAATTCAGTATATGCTAGATCTATGATGAAAAGAGTATGTCTCTAGGAATACACGGATTTTCCTAGGGGAAGTTGCGTATGCACGCAAGAAACAACGTGCCAAGTCGTGTATGGGAAAAAGTGCTCATAAAGTGCAAAAACAGGGGTAACCAGGGGTAACCATCATGGTATTGACCCATTGTATTGGGTAGTGATTCGTCTAAATGACCCCGTCTAGGAATACCATCGGAAGTAATGTGGTTTTGGCTCATGGTATTGAAAAAGGGTAAACCTATATAAGGAGAAGAAATTCATTGTGCAAATCATGAGTGTGGGAGCAAGATGTCTAAGCTTGAATGAATACTTCTCTGTGAAGTATATCTGTATGGAAAGGGTAAAGGGTTGATAATAGATCTGAATCTATGATGCACCTATGAAGAAATGATGATGCGAAATATCTAGATCTGGAATGTATTTGTATCTGCTAGATCTGTTTATGGAAGGCTTAGATCTGAGATGAGGAGAACATATGTCTGAAGTAAAAGGGTAAATCTGAACTGAATATCTGATCTGAAGAAGTATGCTACTCTATAATGGTTGAAGATCTATACGCTAGTTCGCCGCAGAGGAAGCGCGTATATATGCGGCTTTGCTGAAGAGAAAGCGCGTATGCGCAATGAAATGAGATCTGTAATATGTATAGAGGTATACGCTGGTTTATGTGAACGGAAGCGTGTATATAGACGACATCAGTGAAAGGAAAGCGCGTATGCAGACTAGGGTTTGCTGAAGCAAGGGGTATGAAATGTCTGATCTGTTCTGCTATGTTTCTGCTATCTGATCTGTGTTGTTTGAATTGATAAGTATCTGTTGGTGATGTATGTTTGAGCTTAAAAGTATGGAGTGGGTCCAGTCTGAAAATATGATGAAACGTGGCCTGCAAGTGGTGTCCTAGAGGAAGCTTTGGATCCAGTGTGAAAATTGATGAAACGTGGTCCATAGAGGTGCTGAGGGTTGTAGCCTTCAGTCAGGGGGTCGTAGCTCCCTTCCAGGTGAGGCTGGTAAACGAGATCGAGGGGTTGTAGCTCCCTTCCAGGAGAGGCTGGTAAACGAGTCAGGGGGTTGGAGCTCCCTTCCAGGAGAGGCTGGTAAACGAGCGCAGGTGGGTGCCTGCGTGCTGGTAGAGTCTTCACTAGCACATCTGTTGTAATATGTTTTCTCTATAATAAAATATTGAAGGCTGAGCAACTGTAGCGGTGGTTTTCTCCCGACTTGGGTTTCCACCTAAAAATCCTGGTGTTCATGTGTGATGGTTTGTGTGATGGTTTATTCTGTTGTTACTACACATGTTTACTGCTAACTTAACATCAGATGAATGAATATTGCAAAGGACTAAGTTAATAAATATCTGCATATTTAGATCTCTGCTAATACGCTAGTTGTATGAAGGATATCTGCGTGTATACGCGAGTTTACTAAAGGAAAGTAGCGTATGGGTTTTAGAGAGTGAAAAAGTAAAAAGTTTTGAATGTGCAGTAAATACTGATTCACTCCCCCCGCTCAGTATTTTTCCCAACATGATGTTCAATGTATTGAACAATTTTTTTCGAACCAAATGAAAAACTATTTTTAGTGTGTTTTTTTAAATAATTTTATTTTTTTTGACTATTTTTGTTGTTCAATCAATTGAACAGTTGTTGTTCAATCGATTGAACAACTGTCATTCGAACCAAATGAACAGCTGTTTTTAACATGTTCTTTTAACTCTTTTTTATTGATTTTGTTGTTCAATCAATCGAACAACTATTTTTCAATCGACAACAAAAAAAATGCAGTTGTTCAATTGGTTCGAACAGCAGTTGTTCAATCAATTGAACAACTATTGTTCGAAACAATTGAACAACTGCATTTTTTTTTGTTGTTGTGTGTTTTTAAAAGTTTGTTGTTAAAATTAGAAAACTTTTGTTATTTTTTTTATTTTATTTTTTTAAAATATCTACTCTTTCTTTACACATTCTTGCCATCAAAACCATTTTATTGAATTTGCACCTAAAGTAGAGAAAAGCAGTGATATTACTTATATTATGTTTTTTGGAAATTTTGATGGATATCTTTACTTTAGAAGTTGACATGGTTTATCTATCTAATGATTGGGTAGATATCCCCTATTCAGTCATAATATCACATAATTCATTATATTAATCTTATGGTTGTTTATCTTTTTACACTCTCAAGTGGTAATTCTCTTTGGCATGAGGATATGGGAATAAGGGCATAATTTTTATTGGCATTTTTTTCTACTTATTACACCATCCCTAACTCTTAAGGAGTTCATGAGCCTCCCTCCATTTATAACAAAAATAAAATATGTATCTATGTGAAATTTTTAAAAAAGAGAGGATAGGGGGTCTCATTATGAGGAAGCCTACCATGATCGAGAGGATATAATAGGTGACATTGCCACAATGGCCACCATGCCAGGGTAGTGACCTTCTCGATAGCTAAAACTTCTTGAAGGACATGAAGTCTCATCATGAGCTAGCCTGATCAATCTATTAAATTCTCGTGAATTTCACTATGACTATATGGCCACCAAAACAACATAGTGGTCTCTCTACAGAACAAGCAAAGAGGTTACTTTTAAATAAAGGATTCTGGATCATTTTCGAGTTAAAACAACAACCTTGTCAAGGAACTGGACACCTACTGGCAATAGTGGCTCTGCTTTTGGTGTTTGAGTATGTTTTACAACAACCAACTATTTTACACGCACCTATCTCCTATTGATTAATTCCTAAAGCAGAATGCACTGTTTGACTAAGCGTTACCGTTATAATAAACCTATATGCATAATCAACTTTGATTTTATATGAATTATATTAATTATGCCGAATTGAGTGATAACATCATCCATCATAATCTATTACCTATCACACTTCCATCATATTATGTCTTAAAAATAGAAAATCCTTTTCATAATAATTTCTCCTCCTCTTTTCTCCTTTTTTTGGTCATTTCCATCTTATGTACATTTTTTATGATTTCTAGCCTCTAACTTCTATTTCGTCAGCATTCATGATTTCTACCACCTTTCCTCTTTTCTTGTGCTTAAAGGGTGTGGATGCCCTTCTCTCATTGGAGGGGGTACAAATATCTATGATCAAGAGGCATGCGAATTAACTACGAGACTTCGTTCCGATAGGATGATTGGATAATAAAATCATTGCATTAAATTCATACTATCACATTTCTAATAATAAATTTTATAAGAGTTGAATGCAGTATCTGTGTTGTTTTTAACTAGTAGAGCCGATATAAGATCATACAGAAGGGTGAAGAAATCAATTCCGAAAACACTTTAGCCATGGGTGGATACTCTATTTGCAATGAACCCACAATATTTCAAGTGACAGAATTGGATCGCATTGTTCTGCAACAATCTAGTTGGATTTCATATTTGAACAGGCTACAAGTGTTTAATATGGAGATATCAAATGAATTCCTGCAGAACTTGTGGGAAAGGGCATACCATAGTTAAAGACAGAGTTATACCAGTCTCCGAAGAAGTAATTGTTGAGGTCTCCAGACTTCCAATGTAATGGAAAAAGTGGACTGATAAACATGTCCTCATATAAGAAGTAGTCATGGAAAATTTTAGGGGATAATATTCGCAAGTGGGCTAACTTTTGATGATTTTTCCAAAAAAATGATTTGCCAATTTCCATTTTTTATAAAATTGAGTCGCCCAAATTTTACAATATAAAATTATTTTACCTTAAAAATAGCTAATATTATATAGAGAGTATATATAAAATCATTATAAATTTGAATGATTTTACAAATACATCAATAAAATTTTTATAGTTTTCATATTAGGGACTAGTAAGATTCGCCAATGTTTTAAACTTCAAGATAATTTTCTATGCTTAAAATTTTCCCTGGAAGTAGTTTCAGTATATCAGGACCTAGATGAGCAATTGGTATGAAAAGGAAAATGTATTTACCTTGCATCCTTGAAGCAGCCCTGGCAAGAACTGGTAGTCATCATCCAAAAATATATCACATGTGATAGACGCTAAAATGTGGTAAAATGTCATCTAAAACAATTGTACTCAAACAAAAGATTTCAGTTAATTTTCCTTTTTTCTTGAATTCTATATTTCATGACACTGTTGTTTGGATTAGGAAATTTAAAAACCTTGAGGCAATTTTCAACCATCATGCCCTGATAAAACTAATTATTGTTCATGAATTAAACAAACATCAGTTAGCATGGGATAAATTTGTCAATCCTACCCTACCTCCCCCTAAATATAACCCTGATAGAGAAGGAATTGAGAATCCAAGAACATACATACCAGTCCCTAGGAAATCTAGAGGGAAGAGAACCCATGTCTTGACCTCAGGTCCATTGAAATGGAGACGGCCTGAAAGAATAAAACTACAACAAAATACCTCGACATTGCGAGACGAGACATGGCCATATTATAGACCCCCTCTAAGCCCTCAAAATCAACCTTTACAAGGTTAGGAGGAGGAAATGGCTCAAGTATTAAAACATATGAGAGCATCTTGTGAAGCTAGGAACCCATTTGAACAATTTAAGGAACAAAGGGATCTTTCGAACTAGTCTCCTTCTGCTGGCATTTTTGGTCAAACAAAAATTCTACCTTCCACTAATGAATTGTAAGATTTAAGGGATTTATCTCCCTCTGATAATGAATGTTTGAATAAGGAATTCCAGATAGAGAGAGCCTCTGAGTTAGAAAATTAGTTAGGGGATATTGTTTTATTAAACCAGGACACAAATGTTGATACAACTCCTATGACACCTGAAGAAAACACTGCTCCACCCAGCCAATATATCAATGTCAGAACAACCTCTTTAGTTCCTGAAGAAAACATTATTTCATTAGATGATAAACCTAATACTAGCACAACCCCACCTGAACCTGAAGCCATTGCTGCATCTTCTCCTACTAGGACCCCTTTGAAGAGAAAATCAGTTGCGGCTAAGTTGAGAAGAATGCGCAGGAAATGCAGAGAATTGAGAGAAATTGTGGAACAATTAAAGGGGTGATTGAAAGAGGTGGATAAGGCCTAGAAACCTAAAAAGGAATAAGATACTATGGAAACCCAAATATAACTATGTTATCTAGAAGAAATTGGCATTCAAACTGAGCCAAAGGAAACCTAAACATATTTTTTCACAAAAAATATAGATGTTGTTGTACAAGCTAATGAATGTAGTCCCCAAGAAACAACTGAAGTCTCTGTGCAGATTGATTTGATATATACAGACGAAAAATATACCCAAATGGAGGAAACACTTTCTTATACCCATTTGGTACAAAGAGCTGTGAATCAAAAGCTTCACAATGAATTGATTCAAATTCAACAAGAATTGGTCCAGTATAGGAAGGTAGTAGTTCCTTTACCAGAACATCGGGCATTACTAAAATGATTTAATCACCTTACTAAAACTGAAGATGAAACCTTTCCCCAACTTAGGAAAGAAAGAGTGAAAGTAAAAATGGCACATGCTCAACTGGAACATGCTAAGGAACAAACCAATGTTGTTTGTTCACTTTACTTAGATGTGCTATCTTGCAGATCACCAGTCACCAAATATGCCTTATTTCTAATGGAAAGGTATTTTTTGTTGAAGATTAAAGTTGTCAGAGAAGGGAAGCCTACTATATTGAAGTCCACTACAAAATTTGTACAATGTTGTAATGAACAGGATGAACAGGTACATTACCTTCTGTGCGAATTGTACTTCCACAATTTATTTTTAGAAAATGAAAGAGATAGTAGCTCCAGTCCCTTCATTGGGGACATTCAGTTTCAAGATTTTATGTCTTTTCCTGGAAACCATATTAGATGGGCTAAGGTCTACAATATCTTCTAGAAAAGGGAACATGGGTTAGACTTATGGGTCAGAGGGGGACCTACAAAATGCCTACATTTATTCATTGAACATAAGAGGTTTATGCAACAGAAAGGAGTGATAGCCAAGCTAGGGCCAATTAACAAAGATATTGTACAGAATGGAACAACATACTTCCAAGATATCTAGGGGGATGATTTATTATCCAAGCAAAGGTGGCAAGCCTGTACCAATAATGTTAAGAATAGAGAGCCATTCGGTTACAAGAATTTTAAAGTTGCTGCTTCTCGTTTTCATCTGTATATAGAAATTTAATTTTAAGCATGGGCCCTACATGGATAAGGTGCAGATATATATGCCCCATCATATGGTACCCTCCTGAATATTACCACGATGATTTTGAATTGCCAGAGGGACATACAAACTTGGCATTTACAAAAGTAAAACAAAAGCATGGTTTTATATTTTACAAGGAAGAGGTATATCATGTCTATTCCTTAACTCAACTACGCCTCAATCATCTGTTTTCACAAGGACATGAAAAATGGTAATTAGGGGAGTACATTAGGCCATGGAAAAGGTACATTTTATCCCCATATTTAGCTTGATTTATTATTAACTTTTATATGTTTTCCTTCATATTATAAATGAATCAAAGGAGAATAGTGTATAAGTAGGGTAAAACGAATTATTAATAAATATAGTGTTTAATAGTATAAAACACACTTGTGTTGTCTTTATTGAGAGGAAATCCGAACCAACTAACTTTTGACCAAACGAACAAACAACAGCAGTCAAGAAAAGAAAATGAAATCGCATCTGGTTCCTGAGAATCAACAAAATATTGAAATACACGTCTATTCTTGAAGCATTTGGCTAATAGTTGTGAAGCCTCGGGATCTCCTGATCCCGAGGATTCACTATTCTCTGTTTTTTTTCTCCTTAAAGTTATAAAAGGTTGTAGGTGAAATAGAACAAGATATATTTTTTCCCATATATTGTAATTTTCTGTAATAAACATGTATTCAGAAAAAGTCTTTTAAGTCGTGATGATGTACATGTTCTAGTGATTAAGGAAACAGTTAGCATTTTCATTATAAGAGGATTTTGAGTATTTATTGGCAAAAGACTTTTGGAGGATTCGAGCTGGTCCCTGGGAGTTCTCCTGCTATTTTGCATTATATTTTTATTTCTTTGTTCTCGCAAATTAGTTATTCTTACGCTTTGTAGAATTACGTTTCAATTCAATAATTTCTAGTGTGATGTGTTATGATTTTTTTTCAATTAGGTTTAATTTTTCATTAATATTACTTTACTCTCGAGTGATGCTTTTCCATTTATTAGATTGATTTCAACGTGGTTAAGTAGTTTTTGTTTAATTCTGCACATTGTTATTCCTTGAGTTCTTCCCATTGCAAGTGTCAACTTATGAATTGTTGTTCAAATTATGAATGTTGTTATTAATTGACTTATAGAGAATTCCATTTCAAAATGTCATAGGTGATTTCTATTCAATTTATTAATTATTTATTTTCTATTGATGTTCAATTCATTAAGCTTGTTGTTCAATTGCAAAATATCTTTAATTTTAGCATTTGAGTGTTTTCTTTCTGCATAAGTTTAGACGAGAATTTCATTCTTTGATTGATTTGAAGTATTTCACAGTTTACTTTGGAATTGATTTATTGGACTTAGATAATTAGATAATATTTATTGCTACAATTTAGAATAGTTAACCTCTGATTTCACTCACATATACTTTTCTTGCACTCTTGAAATAAACAAACTTTTCCTAGGTTCATGATTAATGTGAAGAATTAAGATTACTTTTAACAATCATCTTTTTGAACCAACAATTATCTCTGTATGAATGGTGGTATAACACTTCCTTCCATACTGTAGCAAAAATGACCCCATTTATGGCACTTTATAGATATCATCCATCGTCCATGTCATCATATTTAGTATAAAATTCTAAGGTTCAAGTAGTGGAATATCACATTGAGCATCAAAAACAAGTTCTCCAACTCTTAAAAGATAACCTCACTTTGGCATAGAATCGAATGAAACAACAAGAAGATCAACATCACAGCAAAGGAAGTTTGATGTAGGATATTGGGTATTTTTATGGCTACAAGCATACAAAAAAAATTTCCCTCAAGCAAGCTAAGAAGGATAATAAATTATCACCAAAGTATTATGGTCCTTACAAGGTGTTGCAAAATATTGGTACTATGTCATACAAATTGCAGCTTCCTGCATCTTCATGAGTGCAACTAGTTTTTGATGTTTCATTATTAAAGAAGGTTATAGGTTACAAGGTCTCTATTGAAACAATATTTCTAGCACTTAAGGAGGAAGTTAAAATCATATTGGAACCTGAAGAAGTCACATAAATAAGAACTCGTCAACTATGAGATCGATCAATTTCAGCGTATCTCATCAAGTAGAAGAACTTACCCATTGAAGACACGAAGGATGATAAATTTATACTTGACCATTAAGAAATACTAAAACGTTGAGAACAACATTTTTTTGAAGGAGAGGGGCATGTAACATCCCTATAATACTAGTGTATCCCATTATTGTTTTTGTTAGTGTAGCCCCCTTATTTTTATTATTGTTCCCATGTAGTCCCCATTTTTTAATCATTGTGTGCCATAAAAGCCCACTATTGTTATTATTTTACCCTTACATTCTTATTGTTATGTCGATTGTGATTATATTGTGACACCTTATACCCCTACATACAAAAAGTAGGTTTTTTCATTTCAATCATACAATAATTGTTCATTTATGTAATGTAAATGAGGTTTCCCCCTCGAAGAGGATAATTTATATGTTGTTGATCTATCTTTTCTTATATTTTGTGAAATGGTTGCATAAAATTTTTTATCTCTCAAACTAAGTATCTCAAATAAATTATGAGAAAATTTGGTATAGAATATTGTAAAGCTTTAAGGACACCCATGTTAACAAGCTATAAACTAAAAAAGGATGAGGAATTTCCAGATGTGAACCATCCTATGCATCAATAAATGATTGGGACACTACTTTGTCTCATAACTACAAGACTATATGCCATGTATGTATTTGGAATAGCAGGATAATTTCTGTCAAATCCTAAGGAAAATCATCCCTAGGCTGTCAGGAGTATATTTAGAAACTCAGAACAGACACTAGATTTTGGCTTATGATACCCTGAAGATATAGAATCTACACTACAAACTTATACTAATGTTGACTAGGAAATAAATATTAATGACACAATGGCACCATCGTGAGAGCCTTATTATTAAGGATTTGTCTTGTTTCTTAGCTAAAAAGAAACACAACTATATATCCTTATATATTGTTGAAGGAAAATAAATTGCACCTACCTCCTATTGTACCCAAATTATATGATACTGATGCAAAATATTAAGGATCTTCAGGTAGATTTCACTCAAGAATTTTGTTTGTTTCTTGATAACACTAATTCAATTAACATACCTAAACATATAATGATGGATTTCATACAAATTACATTACTGTTGAATATCACTTTATCAAAGAAAAAGTAATGGACCAGATAGTTAAATTGGAATATGTACCTACTAAGGAGAAGGTTGCAGACATATTTACTAAACCCCTTCTAAGAGGCCATTTAATTATGTGAGGAAGATATTGGGAATAATATTTCCATCACTCTCTTAGTAAATTGGAAAATGCAAGAGATAAAATGTGTTGTGTAACTAAAAAACGATCTTAGGGGGAGTAATATTTCTTCTATGGTAGTATTGCTGACCAAGGATAGAAATTTTGTAAATGATAGGGGAAGTGTGAAAAAATATAGGCATAATAGGAAGACGTTATTAGAATAAAAACAAGTACGCAGTAGGAGGAACTAAGTGCACTTGAAGGAATTGAAAATGGCATAAATAATAGTCAATGAAGTGGATATTTATTGAGATTAAGATAGTAGGACTCCTGAAGAATGGGATATGCCAACATTCAAAGAGAACATAGTCAAAGGTAACATAAGCATCAACGAAGCAGTCCCAACAAAACATAGTTTCCCAAGTCAAAGACAAAAACATAACTTCATGATTCAATTAGTTTTCCATTGATGTCAAATGGGAAGATATAAGAAGATATAGAGAGTTATTCTTATTCCACGAAAATGAATGATTGATTTTCTGGTGGTGTTTCCTTTAATGAAAAGGGGTAGAATGTTGAGTGAGTGCTTTCATTGATGTGAAAGTTAGTAATCATAATGCATATCATATTCTCATTGATGTCAATTTTTGAAGAAGTTTGTTGACCAAAGATGGTTTATGTAGGTCATAACCATTTCAAGAATAAAATTTGGGAAAATCCATATTTTAGGTGTAACGTGTAAAAAAACTACAAATTCCTTACCCAAGGAAAAATAGTGCAAAAAATCAATTTCTTCACTCCCAACTTTAGTTCATAGATACCCACAATTGTCATATTAACATTTAGCAGAATATAGGAATCCAATTATTTGTGCATGCATCAATTCAATATTTTGAGGTGGATACTCGATTCAATATGGATCACTCTTTTTCATTTGAGTCTCTAGTATGTATTTGGGCCTCCCACATATAACTTGACATCCGAGGATGCACCAAGGAAAACACCAAAGAAAATGAACCATTTCTATATTTCTTTATCTGATCCAACCAGTTGACACTGTACAAGTTCAATATACATGTGGATGAAAATTGACATGACATGAATGATATTTGACACATCAAACAACTTGCAAGCCATAGGGTGTGACACGTGGGACACATTTTTGGCAATTTTGGGTAGCCAATTGAATAGGTGATAGGTGAAACATGGTAGGTACTTTGACACATGGAAACATTAAGGAACACCACATGGTAGTGGATTTATGTGTAAATTTTCCCGGTAGTGTTATAGAATCCTATGTTGTAGTTTCTAAAGTGTTAGTATTTGCACCACAGTGGTGGCTTGGTGAAGTATTATTGTATTTCTCTTTTGGCCAAAAGAGAAAGGAATAAGGAACTTGTGATAAAAATAGAAAAAGGAACAACACCAAAGGGGGTATAAAAAATTATCTAGGCATATGATTATCTAGATGATTTCCAAAGCATGGTCACTAGAAAATGACATAGATCTAGATTCAAGTGAGGAAAAAAAGTTTGTCGAAGTTCATACAATTATGGTTCTTCTAAAAAATAGGATATTTTAGCATCTAGTGATGTTACTATGTATTTGGTTTACACAATTAATATAGGCTTGAACCTTGGATACACCATAGGAAAACAAATTGGTCATGGTTCCAGTGGTTCATGGTTCTATGTAATAAAGCTGAATCTACACATCTAGCTCAACAAAATATGTACATATTGTGCTTGATTAAAGAAGACCCACACTTCATATATATCAGTAAATGAGAATTTATGTGCAAGGTCCCAGGTTAGGTAACGAGGAGCTAATTTATTAGCAGTTAAGATCTAAAGGAATTTTGAAAACTTTATCTACGCATTTTTTGAGATTACCATGTACATAGTGCTTTTGTTAGTAATTTTATCGTATATGGATTCACTCATCAATGCTAGGATAAGACCCTAATTATGGTGCCTAATCATGTGGAAGCATTGTTGAAGGTGAGTAATTATTGAATTAAAGGGAGATAAAACCACGATCAAGTGCCTGGATGTAAAAAGGAGTTAAGGAAATGGCATAGGCATAATATGAGGCTCATGATACAATATGAGCGTAAGGTGGCACATTGAACTAGTAAAGAACATTGTCACCTAGTCAAGCTATAATTCCATTGGTCAATACCATGGATCAATTCCCATGGTAAAAAGGGGAATAATCTATAAATGTAGAGGAAAGAAAATTGTAATCGTGGATATAAGGGAACATTTGTGAAGTGGGTGTAATACATAAATCAAGAAACTATGTGAGGAAGAGAGAGTTTTGGTTTTGAGTAATTTACTATGAAAGTGTAATTAAGAGGGACAACATGATTGAGGGGTATAGAAAACACATTTGTTGAGAGATTGTAAAAGATTCATTAGGAAGAAAAGAAAGAGGATAACAAAGAAAATATCATAATGTAACAAACATTAGTTAAGCAAAATATTAAGAGGGGATTGGTGTTCCCTGTAGGTGGGAACCTACAAAACTTTGGGATTGGTGTCTCTTACAGGTTGGAGCCTACAAAACTGAAAAATGGATGTGTGTCTCTTACAAGCTGGTTCTTGAAAAATATATAACTATGGATTGGTGCCTACAATCATCATTTAAATAATAGAATTTTTTGTGGTTTTTCCCTTAACGTTCTTCCATGTTAAATATTTTATTTCTATATGGTTTTTCTTTACCTACTTATTTTATAATTGTAAAAGGATCAGAATTAAAATGAAAGCTTTAAATAGTCTGAATTAATAAGAATATTGATTCACCCTCCCCACTAGTATTCTACATATTTGAATGGAATGAGGTTACAATAGTGGTGGCGAAAGAGCATTTAAGAAATCAAGGGACAAAATTTATCTTGTGAAAGTCAACATTCCCTAAATATGTAATTGTGTTCTTGGATATACATAGAAACATATACTAGCTTGGTTTTCGATACATAATATGAATTTTTTATCATTTTAGGATTTTTCTTCAACATAGTACATATCTAAGTAGGGATTTGAATATTTTTCATTCGCCAAAAATTTCTTCATGAATGTATTCACAGAATTATTCATTTCCAAATCTCTACACTTAAGTCAATTTTCCTTTGTTATAATATAGAGTTAAGATTATTCATTTATAAAAAAGGGAAATATTTAAAGAGCATGGTGTGATGTTTTACCATGCAACCATAATCCATTTGGTGCATATATGAGTAACTCAATCTTTGATGGCATATCAATTCAACTGCAAAAATACAAATTGTAACTTGCAAATGCTCCTTGTTTCATTTCATTTTAAATGGACCCATTTTTAGTAGATGTTGAAATTCTCAATTCTATAAACTTGAGATATTGAGAAATTCATAGAATTGATGGATTAATAGAGTTACTAAAATCTATAATATTATTTAGCTTTCAAAATACAATCAAATTTGACAAAGAAGCTCTCACATATACCTTAATGAGTATACAATATTTGAAAAAAATAAAAATGAGTTCATTCGACATGATTCACAACTCAAATAAGATGAATAATATTGAAATATTTAACATTATAATATAGAATAATTCTCTTTTAAATATTGAGAAAGACTCTTATTAGTAGCCAACACATGATTCCACTTTAGGATAACATTAAAATTAAGATGAAGAAGTACTACATGCACTTTCGTAGCCCATCATCGGACCTTGGGAAAAATTCATCAACAATAAGAAAAATTAGTCTTGGATATGGAAAGGAAGTGGTATTTCACATTAAAAACTATTACAAAAAAAATTAATCCTAGAGTGTGGGTTTTCTTCAAGGTTCATATTCACCTGCTCCAGTTCAATGTTAGATTTCCAAACAATAATAACGATATTGAGTTGGGCATGCGAAGGATCAATTTTTTGATGTGAATATTTTTCAGAATTGTAGAAAACATAATTATCATTTAAATATATTATCTCGTATTAAGAACCCTACAAGAGTAAAGGTTCAACTTAGATGGATAGTTTCTTGGAAATGGTCATTAATAACCCAGAAGAAATATTAGTCATACCAAAGAATCCATTGTTAATTATTAATGCATATTGCAATAGAAATATTTTCTTATTTTCACCCCTGTATATAATAGGGTGAAACATTAGTGATTGATAGTCAAGCTTCGATTTTCAAATTCATATCAATAAGAAAAAAATTAGTTAGCATAAACCATGCTAAAAGTGAGAGCCAATATAAAGATCCTAAAACAATATTCACCTAGAGCCATAGCAAGAACTATAACTAGAGTTACAAGCATGTTCCATGATTACAATTTTTTTTGTGGTCATCCAAAAATCACCATTTGGCTTGTTGTCCTCCTTATACCACCGATTAGTATAAGACTTACAAGTTTTTCTAGGAAACTATTTGTTGTCATATTTAAACCATCATTTGATCAACTTGTGTTAATATTTAAACCACCATATAATAACACTTCCATTTATTAGAAGACACCAACTTCTATATAGATTATAAATTGTTCTCGGAAATACTTCAAGACAAGTTCCAAATTTGATGATCAACCCCAAATTTGATGATGACACCATTTTCTACTATCCATTTGGTTTTTGGTCTTCTTTAAACCACCATATCTAAATATAATATTATCCGTTGACTATTATCAACTTCTAGATTTCATCTCTTATTAGACTCACATACAACTATTCAGTATAAGGTGAGAAAAGATAGAAACCTAATCATTATGGATTATCTATATTTGTACCATTCCCTTAATCTAATGATAAAAAATAAAAAAAAATATTGAATGTTTTCAAGATGTAGATACACCTCTTATAAAATAAAAAAAAGGTTACAAAGTATTGTATTTATATATGTACCTTATTAATTAAATATATTAAATGATTATATTTAAATTCATGCATTCCAATTAAATAGATTAAATGAGTATCTTTAAATTCATGCATTTTAATAGCCAAGGGTTCTTCTCTCTAATTAATATATGAAACTCCATTTATTACCACTATCGCACACCACTGTTAAAAGATGATCCTTATATATATAATTATAACGAGGAATACATTTTTCAACTATATTGGGCTATGATGTTGTTTCCATTAAAGGATTAAATTTTTTTCCTATCACCTAATGGTTAATCCATTTTCCTTTAGTTTGTTACGACAAACATTCGATGCTTCTTTGTACGAAATATCTATCATTTATCATTGTAATATCCATTACACTTGAAATAGTCACAAAAGGAAACACTCATTTTCTTTAATTTTTTTTTTCCTAATTTATTGCTAAAAATCTTCTATGTAGTTATGTTTCATTACTTCTTGTAACTGTTTCTTGCAGCTTAATTTTCAAGCTAATGTTATGTAAAGTTATGTGTGAGATAGAATACTTATGCTCAATAGATATTATGTAAAATTTATGTGAGTGATGGAATACTCATGTTTAATCTTAGACACTGAATAGCCCATGTATTAATGAGGGGATTGGAAATCACACATAGAGATTATAATGGTAGCAATTGAAATTGATCTTTGTAACATGAACATGAGCTTGTCTCCATTGCCAATTCATCACTCACAGGTGCACATTATTATAAATTTCATTCTTAATAACTAATGAAAAAACATATAAAATTTTACACACTAAAAAAACGTAAAAATAAATTACGTTTACTAATATATATATATATATATATATATATATATATATATATATATATATATATATATATATATATATATATATATATTCAATCATACAACATGTAATTTTCACTATTTATTAATAGAAATTACCATTTTATCTTGAGAAAAAAATACATACATATATTTCATCCTTAATAACCAATGCAAAAACACATACTATTTTACACACTAAAAAACATAAAAATAAATTACTTTTACTTAAAAATTATCCTCAATTTCTTCTAGAAAATTTTTATACTATCTCTTGTAACATTTTGTTATATACTATCACATTTATAAATAACTTATATATACATTCATTTATAAATGTTACAATATTTTGATTTATGATAATACATGCAAATTAGTATTAATGTAATTATAAAAAGAGCAATTTAACTATAGTGAGAAATTTATAGGACATTAAAAATACATAGCTTTCCTTTTAACTCATGGAGGTCTGACAATATTGACTTTTGGAACTCAAAAAACCATTTTTAAACTTATGTTAAACAACATTAACCTATCTTACATAATAAAGACAATTTTTATGCGTTACTAAATTAGTTTCATATATCTATGAACGAAACAAAAGTTTATGCCAAATTTATTCAATGTGTTTTAACAAAGAAAAATATTTGTAGGAAATATTGTTTACAGTGAAATAAAATGATAAATACACCTCCAAATCAAGAATGATGTATTATTATAATAAGTGGAAAGGTATTGGGTTATTATGTGCTTATTATTGTTATCCTTGCTTTTATATTTATTTTGTTAAATTTCTTAGTTAAAGTGTTTTAAAAAGTAATTCAAAATTAGATAAGTCAAAATTAAATTTTATAAAATTCAAATTTGAAATTTAAAAAAAAATAAAAAAAAATGTTTTTTAACAATTTAATATCATATTTCAAAATTTAATTTAATATTTTTGAAATTTAATATTAAAATTTTTAGAATATATTTTTGTATTTTTGAAAATTAATATTATCAATTTTAATATTTAATATTATTATTTTCAATATCTAATTTTGTATTTCAATATCTAATTTTGTATTTAGAATATGATATTAATACATTTCAAATCCAATTTTACAATTTTAAATTTTTGTATTGATACTTTCGGAACTAAATTTTGTAGTTTAAAATTTCAATTTTAGATACCATTTTTAATAACATTTAATTTATACCATTTAAAATATTTTAAAATAGAGTAAACATTATCTACAAAATATTTTGAAATCGACTACACACCATCTAGAAAAAATCTCATTCGTAACTTGAAATTAGATTTATTTTCATTGTCCCATAAATTCTAGTCTTTGTATCCATCCACAAAAATTGGTTTTCCACCAGCAAAAATACATTCTATACATTGTTTGAAAACATTTATAAAAATCGTTGAATAAGATACCATAATTGATTTTATTATTATTAATTACCTTTTAACCAACCCTCCTTCCGTCGAAGGACTTCCCTAGCCAATATGAATCACCCTATCCATTTCACAAGGTTCATTACGACTAGTCGTGCCCCCTTCGAAAACGAGTAATAAATAGTGCAATAATCCAATTCCCTCATTATAACATATTGAAGAGGAGTTGCATTTTGTGAATCCCACTAAATATCTAACACAATATATACTAACAAAATACGTAACATTCATAGATACACTATTTTCTATAACTAAAGATGCAAATGAATAGTTATAAAATTTCCATTTATTTCTTTTGGTGACATGTAAATATAATAAAAAATATATAAATGCCATCATATTTATTAAAATAATAGAATATAAAAATCATAATATTTAATTAATAATAAAAAATATTATTAGACCAAAAAGTTTTAGTAAGATATACTATAATTGTCAATTGATTATTACATTAATTTTTTTAAGTATTTAAATATTTGTAATTGCATCACATGTTGCAAAGGAAAAGTCTTAAGGTTGTGGTATATGAAGGAATAGCGTATAAGAAACAAGAGGTAGTAGGAACTTTGTGGTATATGAAAGAGTAGCATATAAGAAATAAGAGGTAGTAGGAACTTTCTCCACTCCAGTTAATCCTCCACAAAAAGGAGTGGAGTTATTTTTACTGGACCTCAAATAAAAATATTCAGATTGGGTAATTGATGTGGAACAAATTCTTTGTTATTAATTGCATGTAAGATGTGTTTTTTCATAATGGATGAGACATTTTGGCCAAATTAATCAAGACCTATATTGACGAAATCTACATGTTTCTTTTTTTCAGCATGAAGGATGCACTTGGTTTTTATGACAAGGTTGGACAAACTTCACCTTTCCACGAAATTATTTGCTTCTATCACATTGGCAATGTTGAATTCCTCTGATACTACTCCTAGAACTCTGACTCTGCTCTACAGCTAGAATTATTTAATAGAATAAAAACTTATCACTATGACATGTTGTACTTGATAAGAGACTACTAAGAAGCTTATGTATGGTAAATCCACCTTCACCTCTCATGTCAATTTTAAGGATAAGAGACATTTGAGGCCTTTTTAACCCTCGAGGATGATTAATTAATCTCATTTCAGATAATTTATATTAATAAATTATCTACGATCATATTTCCATAATTCCTCTTTGAACAACCAATATTCCACTTCTTTGGAAATTTTCACCTCACTCAGAATAACAAACATCATGAAGACCCAAAAGTAAGTTGAAAAAATCAGCTCATAATGAGGGAATCTAGCAACTTTTTTAAGGATCATAATTCAAGACTTTAGTGCCTTTTAAATATCATTTATTTTCCCATCAAATAAAAAGAAACAATCAAATTTTGTAGTGACAAGAAGGGGAATTTTTTTTAAATGTAATAACTAGTGATAGTACATTTTTGTTTTGAAATGAAATTATTTTCCGGATCTTTTAAATAATAGATTCCTCCCTAAGCGACCCTTTAGAGATATATATTTTTTCAATTGATTGCAATAGGTAAGTGTCTTTTGTCTAGTATTTTTTGAGTCCACCTTACAATTGGAATGTTTCTCTTCTCATAAATCTATCTGGTGTTATAATTCTAGCTTTCTCATGTTTATAAATAAATTTTCTCTATATCACTATTGTCTGTCTCTTTTTGGGAGCTTGCATGAATGTAGCTCATCTGGATTCTACATTTGTATTCCAAAATCTTTGAGTAACCCTTTTTCTGGAGAGTCCTCTTCTGTTTTTAATTCTACTATTTGGTCCTCCATAGCCTTGTCAACGTCCTTTCCTTCTAAAGAATAATACATACTGGACAAGTATCCATTGTCGTGCTTTTCTTCTTCCATATACTTCATATCTAAATGAATGGAACATGAGATAATAAGCTTCATGACATTTTCCAAATTCCAAGATTTTTCATTGCACTTCTCATGTGTATCAGGGAAAATGGATTCCATACATTCAATGTTATGCCTTTTTAGGGCTTGTTGTAAGGTTGGAAGATTCTCTTCACCATGTCTCCTTTCTTTTGTATCCTTGACTTTGATACAAAAAAATTTTACCAACCCCTTGAAAGGTAGATTTAGTGTTATTTAAGAAATGAGAGTTATGAACATTCATCATTATTGTTCAAGATAAATCATGTCCTCTTAAATACTTTGAAAATTTAAAAAATAACACATATTTTTAACAAATTCGTTATTAATTTAATTTTTTATATATTAAGAAACAATACTCATGAAATATAAAAAAATTGTATCATAAACAATATATATAAAAAAAAACCATGCATTTTTGGAATAATAAAATAGTTATAACAAAAATAATACAGAACTAGAAAAACTTTGTATATTTGGATGTATGAAAATTTAGATACATTTTATTAAGTAACACTTTTAAATAATAATGGTTATAAACATTTAAAAATAATTTTATAAAATAATTAGTTTAGATCCAGAGTTAAGATTGATTTAGTCCATCTTAGTTTCTCCCTATAAAGAAACTACATTCCGCATGAATACCATGGGTCAATACCATGGGCTCTATTTATAGTTTATCATTATTTTATTTTATTATTTTTATTTTTTATTTTATTTTGACCTAGTTAAAATGTTCATTACATTATGTCAATATTTTTATTTAATTTACTTTTATTTTTAATTTTTTGTAATTTGACATAGTCAACATTTTAACTTAAAAGTCACCAAAACCTAAATTCAACCTAACTTATTAAAAAGAAAAAAAACAACATTATAAAAAACATATATAAAAATATTTACTTTATCTAATGGCCTTAAACATTTCAATCGTCTAACATTGGATCCAAAGTTGTTTTCAAATAGTGACGCTTTACAGCCTAAATATTGATAGAATGTTAATTTAAACATATGTTGTCTATAGATATCAATTAAAAAATTGTAAATTGATTGTTACATCATTTTTTAAATAGTAAATAATATTGATAGAATTTTTTTTTTTTTAAATATATATATATATTTTTTATAGATATCAATTGACAATATTGATTAAGTGATTTTGTAGACATATGTTCACTATAAATATCAATTAAAAACTTGTAAGTGTAGGTGCAAGTTTATTCTTTTGAACTAAGGAAAACTAATTATTCAAGAACATCATTATCCATTGACTAAGAAACATAATTAGGCCTATCAAATTTAACAAGATCATGAAAGAGAGGATGAGGATATCTAATGACGATAATTGTTTTCCGTGATGAAGATGCACATCTACAATGAAAAACAATGTGTGAGTCATTTATGCTAGTTTCCATTATATTAGTGATGTCATTTCACTTAATATATATTTTTATGTCGTAAGGCATTTTTATTTGAAAAAAACTCCCCTAATTGTCACTATGTCTATCTCTGAGTCATTGGATCAAATGTTAGATGATTGAAATGTTTTAGGCCATTAGATCCACAAGTAAATAGTTATATATATATTTTTTATCATGTTATTTTTTTCTTTTTAATAAGTTACATTGAATTTAGGTTTTGGTGACATTTAAGTTAAAATGTTTTTATTAAAAATTTGTTCTATTTTTATATGTAAATGTGAATAGTTTTATATATGTTTTAATAAGTTAAATTGAATTTAGGTAATAAAATAAAATAACAATAAACTTGAAACAGCCCATGGTATTGACCTATGGTATTCATGAGGAATATAGTTTATTTAAAGGGAGAAATTATACATATATTTTCTTGTTTTATATTATTTTTGTTACAACTATTTTATTACTCCAAAAATACATGGTTCTTTTTGTTATATATTATTTATGTTACAACTATTTTATTATTCGTGAGTAGTATTTCTTAATCTATACAAAATTAAATTAATAATGAAATTTTTTAAAATATGTGATATTTTTTAAAATTTCCAAATTATTTGAGGCCTAACCCCGCAAGCATCTAGGACATTTGATCCTGTGACCTCTCAATTTGGGAGTACTTCCAAGCGGGGACTCAAACAATTGAGCTAACCCTTGGGGCTCACAGGACATGATTTATCTTGAGAAATAATGATGAATATTCATAATTTTGAGTTTTTAATTAACACTAAATTTACCTTTAATTAATTAATTGTAATAGTTTCTAACTACATACATACTCTTTTGAATTTATTTTTGTTAATGACTATCAAATTTCTTCTCTTAAAAAAAACAATATACATATCTTTAATTACCTAATTGTGGCTAAAAGACTTACATGTTTTTTAATTTAGAATCATAAATTAATTTCACATTATATGATGTCAAACTTAATCAACTTTTTTTTTCTGAAATTTTAAACAAATTTTTTCACTACATAATTTCAGCTTTTATAATTTTATAATTTTTCAATTCCAAACAAAACTTACAAAAGGAAAAAACCCACTAAGTCCTTATTGTAGATTATAGTCTTACAAAATTGACACTATGTGATTAAAAATATAATAAGTAGAGACAACCCTAAAGGGTTTCTTTTACATGTTTTATCATAACTGTAACACCTCTCTTAACTGAATTTTTTTTTTTTTTTTCTGAAGTAATTAATTCCAAACGTATCATTTATTTCTTTTCCATTTCGTCAATTTCTTTGCTAACTGATTTACATAATTTTCTTATAGATTCCTTATGGCCCTAGGTATACTTCAGCATTTGTCAATCTCATAAGGCATTACATATATCCCCTATATGTATAGCAAATATGCATTTCATATATCATATGTATGTGTAGGACAATTATATAACATATCATTAACATATAGGTCCCACCCATGACATATATATAACATAGGAAATTAAAACCTTTACTTAACGCCTATATGGCTATATAGGGATCCGAAATATGTTCTTGGAATAGATTCCTAAAACCCATATGTAATTTCATATATAATGACCTATATATGTATGGGAACTACCGATAACATACGCATGTGTAGTTTTCCATAGTTATATCGTATGCAATCCATATATATTTTATGAAGTTCGGTTAAATGAATTTTTATTACACATATTACCACCTGACATTCTTAGGTGAATTATCATATGTATAACTGACAGTTCAAATCCTTCTCGTAGGTATTCGACGGAGCAATGTAACCGGCTCTAAACAATACGAAATGTGACTCAGGTATACCCCGGTCAACGAAGGACACGCGACCGTTCCAGCGTAGGTACGCATAACCCGGCGCAGGTACCATACCTTTATCTAGGGTTTGTGTATAACTGCATGCAAAGTCTGACGGCGTCTCAATCATTAAAATTTGAAAAATCGTATAGCACGCTCTGCACCATTTCTAACTTGCTGGCATATGTATATTTTTTTTTCCTTCAATCCAGGTGTGACCACGGTGTTCATCAAAGTACCGAAGGTCGGCGTTAGGTGCAGTGTCTAAACCCTAATTTCCCGAGTTGAGGTTTGCTGCTACACGCGTTGCGTGTTCCCTCGCCTGAAATTTTTCTTTTGGTACGTTGCCATGTTTGTATATGAAGTCTGCTACACGAGTATAACCCTGTTGATTTGTATTTTCCTTGACGTGTAATTAGCTATGACAATTCCTGCATTTTGCTGTTGGTTTCCGTAATTTTTCTTCATCGCAGGAACACGTCTCGTATCTAGAGCAGAGTGCATAGCTCGTTACAGCAGGAAATGTCAAATCGAAAGGTACGAGGGGCTGAATGCACTGCGTTCTGCTACAGCTAGTACACAACCGGGTGACAGCTCGCAGTAACGCATTATCTCTTCTAAGACCATTTATGGTATCCGTCCTCTCCTGCCATAGCCGGTGGTTTTATAAACCTACCTTGGGATCTGCTGGGTTCGGTCATAGCGGAATTAGGGTTTCATTGCTACCTTAAATTGGAACCCTGTTCCACTGCCCTAGTTTTCCAGAGCTCTACTATCGGTTTCCATAAATTTTTTTTTTTTTTTTACAGGCTCGGTTTGTGTTCAAACCTCACGAGGAAATTCCGAACCCTTTCTGGCCCAGGTTAACGCAGCAGACATAGCTGCGCACCCCTTGCCTCCCTCTTCGCACACTGTCTCGTTCTCGGGTTTTTCTGGGTGCGAAATCGTACGCAGCGAGAGAGCATCCACTCTTCTCCACGAGAGAAATCCTTACGCTGACTTCGTTTCCTAACTTTGTATCGCACAGTACTTCCATTTATTTACTTTGTCTTTACGGATATATGTGAGGAGATTCGAACGAGGACACGATGCCGATGTTTATATCGGTGATCGGCCTCCTGGAACTACAGTTCAGTGCATTTATATACTATCATCCCGTTAATGAGGATAGTCTACCTTACGAAGTTTTATTTTTATACCACTGATATCGATATAGATTAATCGCCGAAATCATTGCAGCGAACTCAGGCGTGGGCAACAGGTTTTTATGTGCACCGCCACTGTGGAGATATTATTTCACAGTGCTTGCAGTGACTACGACGGCCTTTCCATTTGCCGCGGCCCCTCTGCTGCTTAACAGAGATCTATGTTAATTTATCATACGATTTCCTGTTTCAATAATGATTCTCGTTCGAACTTATCTTTACAAAAATAACCAGTCTTCTTTCGGTTATCATTATACTACTATGCCCCCCTTTTGCCTGAATTACTCGCGCGGTACTGGTTATCATGGCGCTTAGTGTTGAGATGTTGGACGAACATTTGCAACTATAGCACGTCAAGTGCAATCATTTAAATTTCTGAGTTCGTCGTTTATCTTATAATTGCGCTGGGTTACCCAACACGTATAGTATTATGGTTATTGCAGAGGTGAAATTCTTTTTAATGTGCCACTATCGTGGGCGTGCGGGGCTTGTACAAGCCGACCCGCACACTGTTTCTTTTATTGTTCCCGACTTACGCTCCCGGCGGCGGAGATGTATTCATTTGATTATTTTCACTTACATAGCACGCAACTACATTATTCGTTTGATACCACAGCCGGAACGATTTTGATATCTATTGCGTTTTCTAATACTCCTAGCTTTGGTCTTACTAACGTTTGGTTGTATTTATGAATTTTTCATAACAGTGTCGTGTTGACAATTTAATTAAACTTTCTCTGTCACACATACAATGATATAGCCGCATCGTGGTTATATTTTTTTTTCTATTTTAATACCTATGATTCCTAGGTTTCTCAAATTAAAAGGCTCGTGCCCTGTATAAAACACAGCCCTATAGAGAGATGGTTTTATTCATGCGCATTAGTAATTACATGTGTACTTTTACTATGTGGTTTTCGTAGGTCGGTTTATAATATATTTTGAACCTTATTTAAATTCATAACCATGCCTTTATTTCTTGTGGATAGAATTGTTGAATTTTCGAGCAAATCCATACATGTTTAGAGGAGAAATAATAACCTAAGCGTAAATACTTCTTAGCCACTAGTTTTTAGAATTTCCGATACTAATGTCTTAAATGTTTCTACCCGAACTCTTTCTACCGAAAGTTCATATGTTATGGTGTTATATTTCTTTCTCTCAACTCTGAAATATGACGTTTTAGGTCATAATTAAAATAGTTAGCATAGTTTTAAAGTAGCTTAAAATAGTTTTACATACGTTTCTTTTCCCTTCTAGAATAAAATGTCTTTGTCTATATGCTAAATCAACTATTCTTGCTTTGCTACTATAATACATAACTTCCTCTCCTACGTGGAAGTATAGAATATCTCCATTGAAATTGTATACTAATATGGGTTTTTCTCTTATATAAAAGTATCACTTTGCACCATTATTACTTTTAAAAATAACAAGTTAATATTTTCTTTTCTAGCATAATTACACTTGTTGAAGTCCAGGGTATTTATTTTCAACTGTGGTATGTAGACTAGGAATTATAAAAATGTTATGCTATTCCTCTAACAGATTCATAAGTTGAAAATATCACAATGGTGCATACCAGGAACAAAACAATAAACAAACTTCTATAGG
The DNA here is from genome assembly GCA_034641835.2 of Pinus albicaulis. Classification (NCBI taxonomy): domain Eukaryota; kingdom Viridiplantae; phylum Streptophyta; class Pinopsida; order Pinales; family Pinaceae; genus Pinus; species Pinus albicaulis. Next base: position 333,012,719 of record CM076577.1, on the reverse strand, counting down.
GTTTTAAGTAACATTTGATCTGACCCAACCTTGGTTGGAGATTCTGGGGTTTATACATTAAGGGTTTCTAGTCTGCAACTAAGCAAAATCTTGAAGGTGCATAACTAAGGATAGAATCTGTTAACTGTAGTAACCAAAATTTCTCATTGTCAACCATACAATTTTTATATGTAGCCAATTCATACTAGAATAAGACATAGTAATGATCAATTCAGAACATACCACACAACTGCAAATTTGACCAACCTCCCAACCTTAGAATCCTCTTTATCTCCCAGGATTCACCCCCGAGCAGAGATCACCTCCTACCACAGATCAACCCCTGATCTATGTAGGAGCAGCTTATTTAAGCTCAAAATTCCCCAAAGCATGTTTCTAATTCTGTGTCCAGAATAGCAGGATGCTTTCTTTCCTGTTTAGCCTAGGCTTCCCATCTTGGGATTCTTTAAAGCTGCTTTAAGCTTTTCCTCCGCTTTTCCAGCTTTTTCTCACCTCTTCCCAACTACTCCTCTTCATTGGGGAAATTTAGATTCCTTCTCAAATCTAAATAAATTTCTTTCAAGGATTTCTGAAAGATTTTTGGGGATTTGTTGCCTTATCCATCCTCATGGATTTGGCAAGTGATCTCTAATTCTCTTTTTGGTCAAAATGCACAATCATTTTATTTATTTCCTCAAATAAAATAGACAAATACATTCACACCATAGTCATCCCTTGAGGTCCACCCCCATAGGATTAAAGTTCAATTGTCTAACTTAAACAAATTCAACACACAAATTGGGGGTGTTACATATTCCCCCTCTGAAAATAAACACCGTCCTCGGTGTTCTTATTCAACTACTAGAGTTTATTTAAACAAAAATGGATATTGCTCCATCATTTCAGCTTCCCTTTCCCAGGTGGCTTCCTCAGCAGTAAAGTGCTTCCACAACACCTTTACTCTGACCACTGTTCTGTTTCTCAATTCAATTTCTTCCCGCTCCAATATTTGAAGCGGTTCTGGCAGAAACTCCCCTTCTGGTTCCACCTGTACATCATTCCAATCAACTATGTGAGAAGCATCATGCACATATCTTTTTAATAATGAAACATGAAATACATTATGCACTTTAACATGAGGTGGTAAGGCCAGCTTGTAAGCCACTGGTCCCACCCTTTCTAAAACCTCAAAAGGCCCACAATATCTAGGTGCAAGTTTTGCACAACTTCCAGCATAAAGTGTGCTCTTTTTGGGTTTGATGCGCAAATACACATGCTCCCCCACTTTAAATTCTCGGTGCACCCTTTTCTTATCAGCATAGTTCTTCTGTCTGTCTTGTGCTGTCTTTATATTTTTCTGTATTTGTTTAACAATTCTTTCCATTTCTTGTAGTGCATCTGGTCCCAACACTAGTTTATCCTCTGGTTGACTCCAGCTCAAGGGAGTACGACATTTCCTCCCATAGAGTGCCTCAAAGGGACTCATCTTAATAGAGGATTGGTAGCTATTATTGTAAGCGAATTCGGCTAGATGCAGATACTCTTCCCACTTTGATGGTCTATCCATCACATACATTCGCAGCATATCTTCCAGGATTTGATTTGTTCTTTCTGTCTGCCCATCTGTTTGTGGGTGATATGCAGTACTAAAGTTCAGCTTAGTACCCATCCCCCCAAACAACCCTTTCCAAAATACTACGGTGAACTTTGCATCTCGATCTGAGACAATTACTTTGGGCACCCCATGAAGCCTTACTATCTCCTTCAGGAAAACATTTGCTACTTGAGCTGTTCCGAAAGTAGATTTGACTGGTATGAAGTGAGTAGCTTTGGTTAAAGTGTCTACTACTACCATTACTGAATCATGTTGATATTTAGTTTTGGGTAGTCCTGTTATGAAATCCATGGAAACTGTATCCCATTTCCATTCTGCAATTGGCAGAGGATTTAAAAGCCCGGCTGGGTGTTGGTGCTCAACCTTGACTAGTTGACACTCCATACACTTACTCAGATACTCTGCCACATCTCTCTTCATTCCTGGCCAGAACAGCTTCTTCTTCAAGGCTGTTAACATCTTCTGGTACCCTGGATGTCCTGCATAGGGCTATTTGTGATATTCATCTAGTATTTCTCTTTTCAATGACTCTATCTTTGGGATATACAACCTGTTTTTGAAATAGTGCAGCCCTTGTGGGTTTTTAGTGAAATCTGTTTTATCCTGTGCTTGTAATTTCACCAAAAGTGCTTCATAGTTGGGATCTTGAGTTGCTGCTTTTCCCACCAATTCTTCTATCTCCATCTGTGCACTACTCCCAATGCTGCTTAAATGTTGACAAGCATTCCTACTTAAGGCATCAGCAACTTTATTCTCTTTTCCCTTGATATGTTTTATGTCCATATCAAATTCACTTAGAAAAGACAGCCATCTAGCCTGTCTTGCGTTCAGGTCAGTTTGGGAAAAGAAATATTTAAGGCTGATATGATCAGTCATTAAGGTGAACTTCTTCCCCAGTAGATAGTGCCTCCACATTCTTAAAGCATGAATAACTGCTGCAAACTCCAAATCATATGCACTATAATTCTGTTCATGAGTTTTTAATTTCCTAGACTCATCGGCAATAACTGAATTTTCTTGCAGTAGGACTCCTCCTAGCCCTTCTCTGCACGCATCTGTACACACCACAAACTCTTTATCAGGATCAACAATTTGTAATATAGGAGCTGAAATAAGTTTCTATTTCAATTGTTCAAAACTGTTTTGGCATTTTTCAGTCCACACAAACTTAACACCCTTCCTTTGTAATGAGGTTATGGGATTTGCTATAGCAGAAAATCTCTCCACAAATCTGCGATAATAGCCTGCTATTCCCATAAATGATCTTACTGCTGAGACATCAGTGGGAACTGGCCATTCTTTAATGGCTTTGATCTTTTCAGGGTCAACAACAAGCCCTTTTTCAGAAATAATATGGCCTAAATATTGAATTTTATCCTTATAAAATTCACATTTACTGAACTTGGCATATAGCTGGTTTTCTTTTAAAGTCTGCAACACTATTCTCAGATGTTCCTTGTGTTCCTCTTCGTTTTTAGAATAGACTAAAATATCATCTATAAACACAAGAACAAATTTGTCCAAATACTTATTCAACACACTGTTCATCAGACACATAAATGTGGCAGGGGCATTTGTCAAACCAAAAGGTAAGACTACAAATTCGTAATGCCCATACCTGGTTCAAAATGCTGTTTTGCTGATGTCTTCTTCTTTAATTCTGAGTTGATGATACCCAGTCCTGAGATCTATCTTGGAGAAGACTGAAGCTCCTCTCACTTGATCAAAAAGATCATCAATTCTAGGAAGTGGATATCTATTCTTAATGGTCAATTTATTCAATTGACGATAGTCAATACACATCCTAAAAGTTCCATCCTTCTTTTTCACAAATAAAACTGGGGCTCCCCAAGGAGACACACTTGGTCTGATGTAACCCTTATCCAATAGTTCTTGCAGCTACATCTTCAACTCCATCAGTTCTGGCGGACTCATCCGATAAGGGGCTCGAGAGACAGGGGTAGCTCGCGGCACCAAATCTATAGAGAAATCAATTTCTCTTTGAGGGGGAAGATGAGGGATTTCCTTGGGAAAGACTTCCTTAAATTCTCTGATGACTGGTATAGCATCCAGTAATTCTTCCTCAGTTTTCTGTTCTATTTCTTCTACATGCACTGCATAGATGGGGTATCCTTTTCTAGCTGTTCTTTTCAATTGTAAGGCTGATATTTGTCTTACTACAATGGGTTTTGGTTTCCCTTTTAGTGTAAAAGGTTTCCCTTCCTCATCCACACACTGCAAGGTTTTATCCCAGCAGTTCATCAGAGCTTTCTTCTTCTCTAGCCAATCCATTCCTATCAGCAGATCATAGGATCCTAATGGCAATATGTTCAGATTTACTTCTGTTGGGAACCCATTTAATTGTATTGTTGTCTTGGGCAACTTATGAGTGACTTTTCTCTTAGTTCCAGTGGCCAGATGTACTAACCATGACTGCTGAAATTTTTCAGGTTTAATTTTACATTTTTCTACAATTCCAGGACTAACGTAACTCAACGAAGCACCTGGGTCAATCAAAACAGTAATAGGTAGTTCATAAATCTTACCCTTCATTTCCACCATGGTTGCTTGATGTTCTGCTTGTCGATTCTCCAATGCTGCACTGATAGTTGGTATATTTCTGGCTATGTCGTTTACTGTTGTTGCCTCTCGCTCTCTGTTGATCATGTGTATATTTCGATGAGGGTAGTCTCTCATCATATGGGGTTCTCCACGGCCCCAACATTTCAAAGGTTCCTTCATTCTGACTGTCCCTTCTTTTCTAATGTTTCCTTCTACTGGTTTTGAAGCCACTTGGGACTGAGCAGTTTGACTTTCTTTTGGTTTGCTGAACTTTTTCCTTTGATGATCTCTACCAAAATTCCTTAAATATGCTGGTTTTGGTCTCTTTCCTTTGAACTCAACCTTGTTCGTCCAGTTCTTCCCTTCTTCAGCTTTACCTTTAAACTGCTGATAGCATAGTCTTGCTTTTCTAACAGCTTCATCCATGGTCTTTGGGTTGTCAAATTCAATTTTCTCCTTGTAATTAGTAGGCAAACAATTTAAAAACCTTTGCACCTTTGCCTTTTCTTCTCTAATGTAAGGAACATACCTCAGCAAATTAGTAAACTTAGTGACAAACTCGTCAATAGTGAGCTGCCCTAGCCTAAGTTCATGGAATTCTTTGGCTTTATCATCATAATAACGTTCATTCAAATAACGACTCTTGAACTTAGTCTGAAAATCTTCCCAAGTAACTGTTTTTTCATCAATGGCATGCACCATTTTGGTCTCCTCCCACCACAGTGTGGCTTTTCCTTGCAGCTGATACACAGCTAATCTAGCCTTCAGATTGCTCTCATATTCATAAACTTGGAAATACTTGATCATGTTCAGCAACCAAGCTTCAGCATCCTCCTCCTTTTCCCCATCATAGGAAGGAGGTTTGATCTTTCTAAATTCTCCCTGCAACTCTCTTTTCTGTTTATGATGTTGTCTAGCAGCCTCATCCTCATCAGACTCATCCATCTTTCTCTTCCCGGAACCTTCGCCTTCCTGGCTGTTTCGAGAAGTTAATTCTCTGATGAGCTTTTCCTGCTCCTTACTGGCTGATGACAACACATCATTCTGGCTTCTCAGTTCAGCCAAATCTTGTTGCATCCTGTGCAACATCGCCATTATCGGGGCATTGGGATCTGGAGTAGAAAACTCATTATGCAGATCCACATAAATCCCTTCACCTTCAGCCATTTCAACTGTATACACTTACAACACCGATTAGCAAATTTTTATACATTTCAGAAAAAGAAAAAGAAAAAATATGTAATAAGCAGTGAGCACAAACTGACAGCCCAATTGTTGTAACTAGGGCTCCGATACCATTTGTAACACCTCTCTTAACTGAATTTTTTTTTTTTTTTTTTCTGAAGTAATTAATTCCAAACGTATCATTTATTTCTTTTCCATTTCGTCAATTTCTTTGCTAACTGATTTACATAATTTTCTTATAGATTCCTTATGGCCCTAGGTATACTTCAGCATTTGTCGATCTCATAAGGCATTACATATATCCCCTATATGTATAGAAAATATGCATTTCATATATCATATGTATGTGTAGGACAATTATATAACATATCATTAACATATAGGTCCCACCCATGACATATATATAACATAGGAAATTAAAACCTTTACTTAACGCCTATATGGCTATATAGGGATCCGAAATATGTTCTTGGAATAGATTCCTAAAACCCATATGTAATTTCATATATAATGACCTATATATGTATGGGAACTACCGATAACATACGCATGTGTAGTTTCCCATAGGTATATCGTATGCAATCCATATATATTTTATGAAGTTGGGTTAAATGAATTTTTATTACACATATTACCACCTGACATTCTTAGGTGAATTATCATATGTATAACTGACAGTTCAAATCCTTCTCGTAGGTATTCGACGGAGCAATGTAACCGGCTCTAAACAATACGAAATGTGACTCAGGTATACCCCGGTCAACGAAGGACACGCGACCGTTCCAGCGTAGGTACGCATAACCCGGCACAGGTACCATACCTTTATCTAGGGTTTGTGTATAACTGCATGCAAAGTCTGACGGCGTCTCAATCATTAAAATTTGAAAAATCGTATAGCATGCTCTGCACCATTTCTAACTTGCTGGCATATGTATATTTTTTTTTCCTTCAATCGAGGCGTGACCACGGTGTTCATCAAAGTACCGAAGGTCGGCGTTAGGTGCAGTGTCTAAACCCTAATTTTCCGAGTTGAGGTTTGCTGCTACACGCGTTGCGTGTTCCCTCGCCTGAAATTTTTCTTTTGGTACGTTTCCATGTTTGTATATGAAGTCTGCTACAGGAGTATAACCCTGTTGATTTGTATTTTCCTTGACGTGTAATTAGCTATGACAATTCCTGCATTTTGCTGTTGGTTTCCGTAATTTTTCTTCATCGCAGGAAGACGTCTCGTATCTAGAGCAGAGTGCATAGCTCGTTATAGCAGGAAATGTCAAATCGAAAGGTGCGAGGGGCTGAATGCACTGCGTTCTGCTACAGCTAGTACACAACCGGGTGACAGCTCGCAGTAACGCATTATCTCTTCTAACACCATTTCTGGTATCCGTCCTCTCCTGCCATAGCCGGTGGTTTTATAAACCTACCTTGGGATCTGATGGGTTCGGTCATAGCAGAATTAGGGTTTCATTGCTAACTTAAATTGGAACCCTGTTCCACTGCCCTAGTTTTCCAGAGCTCTACTATCGGTTTCCATAATTTTTTTTTTTTTTTTGTTTACAGGCTCGGTTTGTGTTCAAACCTCACGAGGAAATTCCGAACCCTTTCTGGCCCAGGTTAACGCAGCAGACATAGCTGCGCACCCCTTGCCTCCCTCTTCGCACACTGTCTCGTTCTCAGGTTTTTCTGTGGGTACCGTCATCATGACGCAGAGGCAGACTCTTCTCACAGAGAAACCCTTGACTTCGTTTCCTAACTTTGTATCGCACAGTACTTCCATTTATTTACTTTGTCTTTACGGATATATGTGAGGAGATTCGAACGAGGACACGATGCCGATGTTTATATCGGTGATCGGCCTCCTGGAACTACAGTTCAGTGCATTTATATACTATCATCCCGTTAATGAGGATAGTCTACCTTACGAAGTTTTATTTTTATACCACTGATATCGATATAGATTAATCGCCGAAATCATTGCAGCGAACTCAGGCGTGGGCTACAGGTTTTAACGCACGAATCGCACAGCAGAATATTGTAGCACGGTGCTTGCGGTCGGCTACGACGACCTTTCCATTCAGCGGCCCTGCGCAACGATCTATGTTAATTTATCATACGATTTCTTTGTTTCAATAATGATTCTGATTGAACTTATACCTGATACTTGGGTCTTCTTTTAAGTTGCTCATTGTACTACTACCCCCCCTTTGCTGAATTGCTCGCGCGGTGCGGTTGTCATGGCGCTTGGTGTTGAGATGTTGAATGAACATTTTACCAGCGCCAGCACGTCGGTGCAATCATTTAAATTTATGCGTTCGTCGTTTATCTTATAGTGCGCTGGGTTACTTATAAGATTATGGTTATTGCAGAGGTGAAATTCTTTTTAATGTGCCACTATCGTGGGCGTGCGGGGCTTGTATCAGAGGGCCCGCACACTGTGTCTTTTATTGTTTCCGATTTACGCTCCCGGCGGCGGAGATGTATTCATTTGATTATTTTCACTCACACAGCACGCAACTACATTATTCGTTTGATACCGCAGCCGGAACGATTTTGATATCTATTGCGTTTGCTAATAATCTTAGCTTTGGTCTTACTAATGTTTGGTTGTATTTATGAAGTTTTCATAATAGTGTCGTGTTGACAATTTAATTAAACTTTCTCTATCACACATACAATGATATAGCCGCGTCGTGGTTATATTTTTTTTTCTATTTTAATACCTATGATTCCTAGGTTTCTCAAATTAAAAGGCTCGTGCCCTGTATAAAACACAGCCCTATAGAGAGATGGTTTTATTCATGCGCATTAGTAATTACATGTGTACTTTTACTATGTGGTTTTCGTAGGTCGGTTTATAATATATTTTGAACCTTATTTAAATTCATAAGCACGCCTTTATTTCTTGTGGATATAATTGTTGAATTTTCGAGCAAATCCATACATGTTTAGAGGAGAAATAATAACCTAAGCGTAAATACTTCTTAGCCACTACTTTTTAGAATTTCCGATACTAATGTCTTAAATGTTTCTACCCGAACTCTTTCTACCGAAAGTTCATATGTTATGGTGTTATATTTCTTTCTCTCAACTCTGAAATATGACGTTTTAGGTCATAATTAAAATAGTTAGCATAGTTTTAAAGTAGCTTAAAATAGTTTTACATACGTTTCTTTTCCCTTCTAGAATAAAATGTCTTTGTCTATATGCTAAATCAACTATTCTTGCTTTGCTACTATAATACATAACTTCCTCTCCTACGTGGAAGTATAGAATATCTCCATTGAAATTGTATACTAATATGGGTTTTTCTCTTATATAAAAGTATCACTTTGCACCATTATTACTTTTAAAAATAACAAGTTAATATTTTCTTTTCTAGCATAATTACACTTGTTGAAGTCCAGGGTATTTATTTTCAACTGTGGTATGTAGACTAGGAATTATAAAAATGTTATGCTATTCCTCTAACAGATTCATAAGTTGAAAATATCACAATGGTGCATACCAGGAACAAAACAATAAACAAACTTCTATAGGGTTTTAAGTAACATCTGATCTGACCCAACCTTGGTTGGAGATTCTGGGGTTTATACATTAAGGGTTTCTAGTCTGCAACTAAGCAAAATCTTGAAGGTGTATAACTAAGGATAGAATCTGTTAACTGTAGTAACCAAAATTTCTCATTGTCAACCATACAATTTTTATATGTAGCCAATTCATACTGGAATAAGACATAGTAATGATCAATTCAGAACATACCACACAACTGCAAATTTGACCAACCTCCCAACCTTAGAATCCTCTTTATCTCCCAGGATTCACCCCCGAGCAGAGATCACCTCCTACCACAGATCAACCCCTGATCTGTGTAGGAGCAGCTTATTTAAGCTCAAAATTCCCCAAAGCATGTTTCTAATTCTGCGTCCAGAATAGCAGGATGCTTTCTTTCCTGTTTAGCCTAGGCTTCCCATCTTGGGATTCTTTAAAGCTGCTTTAAGCTTTTCCTCCGCTTTTCTAGCTTTTTCTCACCTCTTCCCAACTACTCCTCTTCATTGGGGAAATTTAGATTCGTTCTCAAATCTAAATAAATTTCTTTCAAGGATTTCTGAAAGATTTTTGGGGATTTGTTGCCTTATCCATCCTCATGGATTTGGCAAGTGATCTCTAATTCTCTTTTTGGTCAAAATGCACAATCATTTTATTTATTTCCTCAAATAAAATAGGCAAATACATTCACACCATAGTCATCCCTTGGGGTCCACCCCCATAGGATTAAAGTTCAATTGTCTAACTTAAACAAATTCAACACACAAATTGGGGGTGTTACAATAACATTTCCCTCACTCCAATATATATTGGAGAGTATTCTGAAGAGAGAGTGTATTCTAGTTTATAACTTTATCCATAATCAAAGAAAATGGCTAGGGATTTCATAAGTTATTAGTTTGACCTGATCCACAATCAAAGAAAATGGCTAGGTATGTCATAAGTTATCATTCACACAGTGATTTATTGAAGTTCTTAGTTGAAATGGATCCTGTCAGATGCATGGTGGCCAGAGACCCCAAAAAATTCAAAATAGATATTGAAGTTCTCAGTTGAAATGGATCATATTAGATGCATGGTGGCTATAGACACAAAAAAATTTAAAATATATATCTGTTATGACATCCATACATCACATTAGCTCACAAAATATATCTAATGCTACGACGCTCAGATATGTAGATGAACTTGGAGTAAACTCTATTTATGTTAATAAAAATTCACTTTATTTACATCTATGTTAGATAGATTGTATTTGAATGTATTTCAAATATCGCATTTGAGTTACATGCTCATTTCATGCTTGTTTCTTAGGATTATTAATCGCCAAAGGATTTTCACCCCAATTTCCTATTTCAATATCTATAACAAATTGTTTATATATGTGAACAGATTATGTTGGTTTACATACATGTTTTCACCCACACATTCCTATTTCAATATCTATAACAAAATTTTCTGCTTCATAACTCTTATAATCAATATCTTTGAAACCTCCATGACTTGCTTCCATGGAAGCAAAATTTTCCTTTCATTCCTTCACGATAGCTCCTTCTCTAAAACACATTGTTTCATTACGTTGGTTTACATATATGTTTTCACCCACAATTTCATATTTCAATATCTATAACAAAAGTATTTGGCTGATAACTCTTATACTCAATATCTTTGAAACCTCCACGACCTGCTTCCATGTAAGAAAAATTTTTCTTTCATTCCTTCACGATGGCTCTTTCTCTACAAAAACTTATTTATTCTAGACTACTCTTTCCTATGCTATTGCCTTACGACATTTCTTTTGCAACATATGGTGCAATTGCTAGTTAATATATTTGCAAGAACATTGTATAATATTGGTTGAGTTCTTCCTTAGGCATAAACAGTATCATGACATTTATTGTGAAGAGTCAAGATTGTAAAGTATTAATGTGTAATGTAGATATTAAATTTTGAATATTAGACAAAATTTTTGTTCCTCATGACTTCCTACTTAAGGAATTGTTCCCCTCAAGGGTGATTTTTTCCATACAATTTTTATAACCTAAGAATTCGATGTAAATATTTGCAACATGTGTAATGAATATTATGTACGACATGATCCCCAATATCAAACCTTATAGATGACCATATTCTCTTGCATTTTTCATGTTTTCAATTTCAAAAACTGATTTTCACTTTTGAAATTTGATATTAAAACTTTTGCAAAATGATTTTGCAGTTTTAAGAATGACTAATAGTACTTTCGAATTTGACATTAGTGTGGCTTTATGAAAGTTTAAACTAGGGAAAGGGATATTAGGGATGGGTTATATAGATTATTTTTTGGAATCTTATCAAGCCATCCAAATTTTTAGTTGATAATATGTTATCTTGTCAAAGAAATTATAGCTCAAATTTATGCTTTCATGGGAAATTTTTTCAATTGCAACTTGTGAGAAGAAGACTCTTGGTTTGGTATATAAAAAATGAGTATATTAATTTTTAATGTAGATTGACGTTTTATAGTATGTTTAAGATATTTTCAAAAGAAATTTTTTTCTAGAGAATAAATGGCGAGTTTTATAGGCATCAACATCTTGAACTTATAAATATTCTACAATCCCATGGATTGTTCTTACTTGAAAAAATAGAATCTCTTTGGATTTGTAACTATTAACAAACCTTAACATTCTTTACTTAGTTATGACAAAAAAATTAATATTTTCAAAATAAAATAAAGCAACCAAAAAATATGTTATGTTTGACGATATTTGTAGACATTTTTTTTCTCTAAATAATTAGTCCGATAAATGTCACGATATTGAACTTATATATTTTCTCTAGTATAATATTTTATTATTACTTGAAAAAACAAAATGGCCTTAATTTACTAACATCCACCAAACACAATAATTTCAAAATAAAATAAACTTAATAATATTTCAATATAAGAATACATTTCCCACATAACATTAATAAAAGGGTCCACCTCTACTATATAGTCGTTGAATTGGGGGATTAGGAAGTCAAGACGGTGCTCTTTATAGATCTAAACTAGTCTAAAATGATATGTGTTTATGATTAATAGAACAAAATTAATCTCCAAAATTGGGTGAGAGTAATACGTGTTGACATTTTACTCATGTGAAAAATCAATTTATTTTTTATTTTAAAATTGAATAATAGGTATAAAAATATTTATGGGATGAGAATAACATATGATGTATAGATTTAAGGAAAAGGTTGTGTGTTTCATTATTAACAAAAATCCTTAGGTTAGGAATTTATTCCATAGTTAATAAATGTCACACTAGCATGAACCTAAGGGTTATAGCTAAGGTTATTGATGGTTGGCCCCTAAGGGACATAGCCAAGGCATAAGCCACAACCATTGCAATATTTATACATGTTTCATGGCCCAAACATGAAGTTTACACTTGGTTATTTTATAATACTATCGATCACAATGAAAATGAAAAGCACAAGATCAATGAGAACCAGTTGATTCTGCATACAATAAAGCTAGAATGCCCATTATTCAACAATTATACAAAGGAAAAAACATGATAAAGGAATTAACATGGAAATTTACTATTTTTTCCATATATATATGGAAATTAAATTTGGTCTCCAATAAAAAAAATTCACTTCATTTTTCTCCTCTTCCTATAGCTAGAAATGTCAAACCTTTACTATAATCAATGTGTAAATTGCATTAATTTTATAGGTATTGGGATGGTTTAGTTATTTTAATTTTTCAGTCACTCATATTAGTTCAATATTTAGTTTTATACTATATACATATTCAACACATAACAAAAAAATTATAACACATTATATTTTGATGAATACATGTTGCATATATAATTTTAAAAAATATTTTCTGATTTTAACTAGAAATGAAATAAGCTAATTCAAAATATACTTTCATAAATATGAATTAATAAGCTTTGTTTTGAAATTGAATGCTTGTTTATTTCATGAAAAAAAGGTCTAGTAATTGTATAGGAATTAAAAACCACCACAAGAACACAATATCGTAAGGTATTTTAGTTTTCATTTGAAGGGTCATTATGGAAAGTGACCATGAGGTGTGCTTCCAAAAAAGTTATTCTTTTGTGTGTGTATTGTTACCGAAATAGAAATGAACTATATATTCTTAACCCTATTTTGGAATTTTCTAGCTACCATGGAAATTTTACCTATGCATGATAATATACAAAAGGTACAAAAATTGTGAAAGGGTCCATTAAAGTGTTAGCAATGATCATAGAAACATTTAAAATAATGTAACACCCCTAGTTTTATGTTTTTCTAGTTAGATAGTTGAACCTACATCCAAAGGGGAGTGGACACCAATGGATAGCTATGGTGTTGATGTAATTAATTATTCAATTATGAAAAATAAAATAAACTATTTATGTGCATATTGACCAAATGAGATTTTTGAGATCAATTGCCAAATCCATGAGGTATGGAAAGAGGCTAAGACTTTCCCCAAAAATATTTCAAAAATCCTTGAAAGAAATTATTTCTAATTTAGATTTTTGAGGAAAAATCTAGATTTTCCCCAATGAGGTCGAGAGTAGTTGGGAAGAGGTAAAAAAGCTAGAAAATCAAAAAGCAGCTTTAAAGTCCCTAAATAAGAGAAGCCTACGAAAATAGGAAGAAAATTATCTTGTAATTCTGGATGCAGAATTAGAAACATGCTTTGGGGAGCATGAGCTTAAATAAGCTACTCCAGAATAGATTGGGGTTGGTCTGTTCTAGGAGATGATCTCAGCTCGGGGGTGAGTTCTGGAGACTAAGGAACTCTAGGGTTGGGAGGACTGGTCAATTGCAGAAGTGGTATTCCTAAAATGTTTATGAATGGTTGAATTACTTATTACCGTGTAGTGTGATTAATGATTGTAGATGTTATTTTATTTTAAATGCTGAAACTGGTATTCCATACATTTACATAATTGTTTAGAAGAATTTAATCTTCTCAAATATACATAGTTGTAGGAACGGGAATTATGGGGAAGGTCACCCAGAAGCTCTAAACCTGCTACTAGTTTAAATCTGGAGACTTATACTACTCCCATAATTCATGAAAGTTGTAACTTTAATATGCTTCTGTGAAAATAGAAATCTAACTATGTATGAGCTAGGAAACAGACTTGGAAGATGGAAAATATTCTATGAATTTGAGGAATTTATAGACATTAGCTACTATATAAATATTGTAGATATAAAATTTTTGAAGGGCATGACTATATATATTGTAACCTTCTGCAGCAAGGAAAGATCTGAGCTGAAAAGAAAATAACTTTAGTTACTAGAATTAAATATATTCAAGTAGAAAAGCCATATAGTATACCAGAAATTAATACCATAGAATGACATCATAAGGATGGGAAAAAAAAAGATAATTGATAAGTAACCATAGAGTTGGAAGGTCAAACTCAATTCCTAGCACTTCAATTTATTTGACCCATTTCATGAAATATAAAATAGAAAATTTAAAATAAGGGGAAAACTAGTAAAAGCTATAGGGGAGTAATTGGGAGAGAAATAGATATATTGCATCAGAGAAATACTTTATGGTCTACAAGGAAAAGAAAAATTATGAAAGACATTAAAAAAAACCATTTGGAAATCTTCAAGTAGATCTCTGTGATTCAGTAAGAAATTTCAAAGTTACACTAACATCTATATACCACTAAATAGAGTTGACTTCAACCACATAAGTCACAGGAGTATATCTCCTTGAATTAATATTTATTTTTATACAAAAATAGCAATGAGATGCCATAAAGAAATTTTATTTGTGAATATGAATAACGGGGAAATAAATTCTAATGTACATATAGAAGAAAGACCTATGTAATTATTGGTAGAGAACCAAATTCCTTCACACACTGTCTGAATATTAAGAACAGATCTGAGATAGATACGATATAAGATAAATCAAAATAAAATTATTCATTAACTGACAATTATTTCAGACGACTATAGTAAAATAATTTGTCTCTCAAATTGCACAAGCACAAAATTAGAGGAAAATCATTTCTGAATAGTAGATCGATGAAAAATATTGTAAATGAGACTCATTTCAGTGCTGAGAAAATTATAAATTAACTACGAAGGGCCTCGGGTAGAGAACCCCAGAACTAATCCATCAGTAACTAGAAATAATCCAATTCACATCCAATGAAAAATTATTATTATTAGTACTCTGGTACAATCCATGGGTAGTTGTGATACAAATATAAATTTCATATTATTACAATAATCACAGATGCGAAAATTGACTAAGGCATGAGCCTGCTTCGAGAGGTATAAGAGGGAAACATGTCAAAACTCCCTTCCAGGAAACCAATCGAAGCTAGGACCTGATAAATCGAAGGTAAAAATGCATAAGATCACCTACCTAAAATCATGAATAGTTGCGATAAAACACCCAAGTTGTAGTCGAAAACAACGTGTAAGTTACCTAGGCATTGCAAGAAAATGAAGAAACCATTATACTATGAATTGAGAAAAGGAATCGAACAGATAAACTTAATAAGTTATTAAATATCTTCTAGTTGTGGATTACCTAAGTCGTACTGGTGAAAATGTTGAATGATGAGTGATCCTGAGCAATAAAAATGAAAATCGAATTGGTTATATAAGCTTAGACCTTAGGAATTTTATCTCAACAAAATGGAAAAAAAAATCTCTGTGTATAACCAGAAGAGTTACCTCCACGGAAGCCATGAGTCTGTAAAGACGAGGGCTCCGTGTAGCAATAGCGATGCAAGACGAGCCAAAATGTATGCACTTGACTTATATAAAAAAAAAATTGAAGGCGGAGCTTGAATGGTTTACGCAATCTCTATCATAGAAATTAAATGAAATTACCCTCAAACTCTAAACGCCAACTCTGAATAAAATCTATGCGCTTGGTATGCATCAAGAATGAGAACCCATACTATCTATGGTGACTCTCATGAAACCGACGAAAGGAAATAGCTCATAACAATGAAAACTGGAGCACTCAGCAAATAGAACGAGACTTGAAAAAACAAAATGTATTGTAAAAGAGTCGAATAAGCCATATTCAAAATGATTTTAACATTTTATTGCAACACAATGACAGTATAGTGGTTACCTGGAGCGGTGATCATTCAACATGATAGTGTGCATACAATATTGGGAAATCATGCTCCTGGTCGACGAAGAACAACGCAGATGAACAGATAAAAGTCTATGTCTTCTCGAGAAAAAAAATTCAATTGAAAAATGAAACTGTAGAGTGGAGAAATAGCATAATATATCGAGACAAAAGCCCTAGCTCGTCGCTTCTCTCCACCGTCCATGTGGGGAGCGATGCCCAAACCTATTTGATTTCAAATGAATAGTGCATCGAAAGACATAAAAATCTTCACAGGACAAGGCTGAGATTTAAAATTAAACTCACGGTACGCATTACACCAACCGCCATACAACTCTCATTACATAGTGTCACATAAGTCGATTATATTAATTGACAATGGGCTGAGACACATAACCACAGCAAACGAGGAATGGTGAGGTACCAAGGGATGGTGTACCATTTCAAAGGTGAGTAAATGCTAGACAGATACGTACTAGCCTAGGGATTTTGGAAATCCATAAACCCTAAATACAATACGAATGAACAAATAAGACTTCGTTCGACGGTAATGATAGGCAATGATAAAAAGTATATCAGAATTATGATGCAAAAAGGTATTGCACCATCGTTTTATTATATACAACCAAATCCTAAATCAAAGTTGAATTCAGTGATATATGTATACTCTCATGCCTACGGTAGTAAGGTGTTAAAAATGGCAATTCGAATTATGGTGAAAGTGTATTTAATAATACACAACAAAAACAATCATATAGCAGTTAAGGGAATCAAATGCATCATGATTGTAAAATATTGTGAATGAGGTTATAAAGAAGTTGAATATTGGAACGGAGGTGTCATAAGAATATAAACTATATTATTATTAGTATATGCAAAATAAATATGGACACAATATTAAAGGCTGGATATATTGAAAAAAAAATATTTGTGGTTAATTTGGGAGTCATTACAATGGTATCAGAGCCCATGTTAGAAAAATTGGGCTGTTGATTGTGCTCACTCTATAAATTATTTCTTGTTGATTTTTATTTATTTATTTATTTATTTTATTTTATTTTATTTTATTTTTTTCTGTTACTGATATGTGTTGTTTAGTGTACAGTGGTACTGAAACAGAAAATTCAATGGTTGAAGGTGATGAAATTTATGTTGATCTATGTGATGAAGATAACACGCCAGATCCCAATGCTCCTTTTATGGCTATGTTGCATAGGTTGCAATGGGAGATGGCTGAGCTAAGAATCCAGAATGATAGACTGTCATTAGCCAGTGAGGAGCAGGAAAAGCTCATCAGAGAATTGACTTCGCGAAATAGCCAAGAAGGTGAAGGTTCCGGAAAGAGGAAGAAAGGAATGTTCTTTGATGAATCTGAGGAAGATGACACTACTAGACCTCAGTCTAAACATATAAAGGAATTACAGGGGGAATTTTGAAAGATCAAACCTCCCCCCTATGATGGGGAGAAGGAGGAAGATGCTAAGGCTTGGTTGTTGAATATGATTAAGTTTTTCTAGGTCTATGAATATGAAAGCAATCTGAAGGCTAGATTAGCTATTTACCAATTACAAGGTAAGGTTACCTTGTGGTGGGAGCAGTTGAAAATGGTCCATTCCATTTATGAAAAAACAGTGAGTTGGGAAGATTTCCAAGTCAAATTTAAAAAACCGGTATTTGAACGAACATTATTATGATGATAAAGCAAAGGAGTTCCATGAAATCAGGTTGGGATAGCTCACTATCGATGAGTTTGTCACCAATTTTAAAAATCTGCTAAGGTATGTTCCTTATATTCGTGAAGAGAAGGCAAAGGTGCAAAGGTTTTTGAACTGGTTGCCTGCTATGTACAAGGAGAAAATAGAGTTCAATAATCCAAAAACTATGGACGAAGCTGTAAGGAAAGCTAGATTATGCTACTAACAGTTTAAAGGAAAAGGTGAGCATGGGAAAATTTGGGTAAACAAGGGTGAATTCAAAGGGAAAAAAGAGAAATCAGCTTACTTGAAGAACTTTGGCAGGGACCATCAGCGGAAGAAATTTAACAAACCTAAGGAAAGTCAAACCGCTCAGTCCCAAGTTGGTTCAAAACCAATCGATGGAGATAATAAGAAGGAGGGATCAGTCAAAATGCGGGAACCTTTGAAATTTTGGGGTTGTGGAGAACCGCATCTGTTGAGAGATTGTCCACATCGAAATATTAAAATGATTATGAGCGATCGAGAAGCTACCACAGTGAATGATATAGCCAGAAAAATACCCACTATCAGTGTAGCCGTGGAGAACCGACAATCAGAATGCTAGGCTACCATGGTCGAGATGGAAGGTAAGATTTCTAACCAATCTGTTACAGTTTTAATTGATCTGGGGGCTTCTTTCAGTTACATTAGTCCACAAGTGGTAGAAAAATGCAATCTCAAAACTGAAAAATTTCAGCAATCTTGGTTGGTCCAGCTAACCACTGGCACCAAGCAAAAAGTAACTCATAAGTTACCTCAAACAGTAATTAAATTAAATTATTTTCAGACAGAAGTAAACTTAAACATTTTTCCCTTAGGCTCATATGAATTGCTGATAGGAATGGACTGGTTAGAAAAGATAAAGGCTATGATGAACTGTTGGGATAAAACTCTGCATTGCATAGATGAGGAAGGGAGACCTCTTGTGCTCAAAGGAAAACCAAAACCAATTTTTGTAAGACAAATATCAGCTCTGCAATTAAAAATAACAGCTAGGAAGGGATATAAAGTATATGTTGTACATGTGGAAGAATTAGGACAGCAACCTGAAGAAAACCTACTGGACACTCTGCCAGTGGTAAGAGAGTTTAAGGAAGTTTTTCCAGATGAGATTCCTCATCTTTACCCCGAAAGGGAGATTGAATTTTCAATCAATTTGGTGCCTGGAGCAACACTTGTTTCCAGAGCCCTTTATCAAATTAGCCCCCTCCCCCCCCGAACTCATGGAACTGAAAATTCAATTGCAAGAATTGGTGGATAAAGGTTATATCAGACCGAGTGTATCTCCTTGGAGAGCACCGATGTTTGTGAAAAAGAAGGATGGAACCTTTAGAATGTGCATTGACTACTGTCAACTGAATAAGTTGACAATCAAAAGCAGATACCCATTTCCCAGAATTGATGACCTTTTTGATCAGGTAAGAGGGGCTTCTGTATTTTCTAAGATTGATCTGAGGACTGGTTATCACCAACTCAGAATTAAGGAGGAAGACATTAGTAAACCAGCTTTTCGAACCAGGTATGGTCACTACGAATTTGTAGTCCTACCTTTTGGTTTGACAAATGCGCCTGCCACCTTTATGTGCTTAATGAACAACTTTTTGAAAAATTACTTGGATAAATGCGTACTAGTGCTCATAGACGATATTCTAATTTATTCAAAAAGTGAGGAAGAGCACAAAGAACACTTAAGGATAGTTTTACAAACCTTCAAAGAAAATAAGTTATATGCCAAGTTCAGTAAATTTGAATTTTATAAAGACAAGATTCAATACCTGGGGCATATTATTTCTGAGCAAGGATTGGCTGTGGACCCTAAGAAAATAAAATCTATTAGAGAAAGGTCAGTGCCCACTGATGTTTCAGCAGTAAGGTCATTTATGGGGATTGCAAGTTATTATAGAAGGTTTGTGGAAAGGTTTTCTGCAATAGCATATCCCATAACTTCATTAGGGAGAAAAGACACCAATATGATTGGACTGAAAAATGCCAAAGAAGATTTGGAAAACTAAAACTAAAACTCACTACAACCCCTATACTGAAAATTGCAGATCCTGACAAAGAGTTTGTTGTATGCACTGATGCATGTAGAGAGGGATTGGGAGGATTTTTGTTATAGGGAAATTCTATTATTGCATATGAGTCTATGAAGCTAAAGAAACATGAACAGAACTAGAGTGTATATGATTTGGAATGGGCTACTGTAATTCATGCCTTGAAGATGTGGCAACACTATCTTCTTGGAAACAAATTTACATTGATGACTGATCATATTAGTCTCAAGTATTTCTTTTCTCAAACAGATTTGAATGCTCGACAAGCCAGATGACTTTCTTTTTTGAGTGAAGTTGATATGGACATAAAACATATCAAAGGGAAAGAAAAGAAAATTGCTGATGCACTAAGCAGAAATCCTTGCCAACACATAAGCACTATTGGGAGTAGTGCTAGTTTTGATTTAGAGGAACTAGTTAAAAAGGTAGCAAATGAAGATCCAAATTATGAGAATCTACAAGTGAAAATTTTAACAATAGAAATGGCTGAGTACACCCAAAACCAAAAAGGACTGATCTGCTACAAAAACAGATTGTACATCCCCAATGTGGAAACTTTGAAAAAAAAATCCTAGATGAATATCATAAACAACCATATGAAGGACACCCTGGATATCAGAAAATGCTTACAACCTTGAAAAATAAATTATTTTGGCCAGGAATGAGAAAGGACGTAGCAGACTATTTAGCTCGATGCATGGAATGTCAACTAGTCAAAGTTGAACGTCAGCATCTAGCTGGTCTTTTAAATCCCTTGCTAATTGCAGAATGGAAATGGGACACTGTTTCTATAGATTTCATAACTGATTTACCCAGAAGAAAGTACCATCATGACTCAGTGATGGTTGTGGTGGACACTTTAACAAAAGATGCACACTTCATACCTGTAAAATCTACTTTTGGGACAGCCGAAGTAGCAGATGTGTTCCTAAAAGAGATAGTAAAGCTACACAGGGTCCCAAAGATGATTATTTTAGATAGAGATGTTAAGTTCACAACTTCCTTTTGGAAAGGACTGTTTGGGGGCATGGGCACTAAATTGAATTTTAGTACTGCATATCCCCCTCAGACAGATGGTCAAACAGAGAGAACAAATCAAATCTTGGAAGATATGCTGAGAATGTATGTGATGGATAGGCCATCAAAATGGGAAGGCTACTTGCATTTAGCTGAATTTTTTTATAACAACAGCTATCACTCCTCAATCAAAATGAGTCCATTTGAAGCACTCTATGGAAGGAAGTATCACACTCCATTAAGTTGGAGCCAACTGGAAGATAAGCTAGTATTGGGACCAGATACTTTACAAGAAATGGAAAGGATTGTCAAACAAATAGAAAGAAATATCAAGATAGCACAACATCGACAGAAAAACTATGCTGATAAGAAGAGGGTACATCAAGAGTTCATAGTGGGTGATCATGTGTACCTGCGTATTAAACCCAAAAAGAGTACACTTTATGCTGGAAGTTGTGCAAAATTGGATCCTAGATATTATGGGCCTTTTGAGGTGTTAGAAAGGGTGCGACCAGTGGCTTATAAGATGGCCCTACCGCCCCATGTTAAAGTTCATGATGTGTTTAATGTTTCGTTATTAAAATGATATGTACATGATGCTTCTCACATTGTTGATTGGAATGTGATACAGGTGGAACCAGAAGGGGAGTTCCTTCCAGAGTCGCTTCAAATATTGGAGCGAGAAGAAATTGAATTGAGAAATCGAATAGTAGCAAGAGTAAAGGTGCAGTGCAAGCACTTTACTACTGAAGAAGATACATGGGAAATAGAAGCTGAGATGATGGAAAAATATCCACATCTATTTTAAAAATGAACTCTAGTAGTTAGTTGGTAACACCGAGGAAAATGTTTGTTTTCAGAGGGGGAATATGTAACACCCCTAGTTTTATGTTTTTCTAGTTAGATAGTTGAACCTACATCCAAAGGGGAGTGGACCCCAATGGATAGCTATGGTGTGGATGTAATTAATTATTTAATTATGAAAAATAAAATAAACTATTTCTGTGCATATTGACCAAATGAGATTTTTGAGATCAATTGCCAAATCCATGAGGTATGGAAAGAGGCTAAGACTTTCCCCAAAAATCTTTCAAAAATCCTTGAAAGAAATTATTTCTAATTTAGATTTTTGAGGAAAAATATAGATTTTCCCCAATGAGGTGGAGAGTAGTTGGGAAGAGGTAAAAAAGCTGGAAAAGCATAAAGCAGCTTTAAAAGTCCCTAAATAAGGGAAGCTTAGGCAAACAAAAAGAAAAGCATCCTGTAATTCTAGATGCAGAATTAGAAACAGGCTTTGGGGAGCATAACCTTAAATAAGCTATTCCAGAACAGATTGTGGTTGGTCTGTTATAGGAGATGATCTCAACTCGGGGGTGAGTTCTGGAGATAGAGGAACTCTAAGGTTGGGAGGACTGGTCAATTACAGAAGTGGTATGCCTAAAATGTTTATGAATGGTTGAATTACTTATTACCGTGTAGTGTGATTAATGACTATAGATGTTATTTTATTTTAAATGATGAAACTGGTATTCCATACATTTACAGAATTGCTTAGAAGAATTTAATCCTCTCAAATCTGCATAGTTGTAGGAACAATAATTATGGGGAAAATCCTCCAGAAGCTCTAAACCTGCTACTAGTTTAAATCTGGAGATTTATACTACTCCGACAATTAATGAAAGTTGTAAGTTTAATCTACTTCTGTGAAAATATAAATCTAACTATGTATTGGCTAGGAAACAGACTGGGAAGATGGAAAATCTTCTATGAATTGGAGGAATTTATAGACATTAGGTACTCTATAAATATTGCAGATATAAATTTTTTGAAGGGTATGACTATATATATTGTAACCTTCTGCAACAAGGAAAGATCTTAGCTAAAAAGGAAATAAGTTTAGTTACTAAAATTAAATATATTCAAGCAAAAAAGTTGTATAGTATACCAGAAATTAATACCATAGAATGACATCATAAGGCTGGTAGAAAAAGATAATTGATAAGTAACCATAGAGTTGGAAGGTCAAACTCCATTCCTAGCACTTCAATTTGTTTGACCCATTTCATGAGATATAAAATAAAAAATTGAAAATAAGAGGAAAACCAGTAAAAGCTATAGGGGAGTAATTGGGAGAGAAATAGATATACTACGTCAGATAAATACTTTATGGTCTACAAGGAAAAGTAAAATTATGAAAGACATTAACAAAAACCATTTGGACATCTTCAAGTAGATCTCTGTGATTCAGTAAGAAATTTCAGAGTTACACTAACATCTATATACCACTAAATAGAGTTGACTTCAACCACATGAGTCACAGGAGTATATCTCCTTGAATTAATATTGATTTTTATACCAGAATAGCAACGAGATGCCATAAAGAAATTTTATCTGTGAATATGAGAAACGGAGAAATAACTTCTAATGTACATATAGAAGAAGGACCTATGCAATTACTGGTAGAGAACCAAATTCCTTCACACACTGTCTAAATGTTAACAACGGATCTGAGATAGATACGATTTAAGAGAAATAAAAATAAAATTATTCATTAACTGACAATTATTTCGGACAACTATAGTAAAATAATCTATCTGTCAAATTTCACAGGCACGAAATTAGTCAAAAATCATTTCTGAACAGTAGATCGATGAAAAATATTGTAAATGAGCCTCATTTTAGTGTTGAGAAAATTATAAATTAACTACGAAGGACCTCGGGTAGAGAACCCCAAAAATAATCCGTTAGTAACTAGAAATAATCCAATTCGCATCCAATGAAAAATTATTATTATTAATACTGTGGTATAGTCCATGGGTAGTTGTGCTACGAATATAAATTTAATATTACTACAATAATCATAGATGCGAAAATTGACTGAGGCATGAGCTTGCTCCGAGAGGTATAAGAGGGCAACATGTCGAAACCCCCTTCCAAGAAACCAAGCAAAGCTAGGACCTGATAAATCGAAGGTAAACATGCATCAGATCACCTACCTGAAATCACGAATAGTTGCAATAAAACGCCCAAGTTGGAGTCGAAAACAACGTGTAAGTTACCTCGGCATTGCAAGAAAATGAAGAAACCATTAAACTATGAATTGAGAAAAGGAATTGAGCAGATAAACTTAATAAGTTATTAAATAGCTTCCAGCTGTGGATTACCTGAGTTGTATAGGTGAAAATGCTGAATGATGAGTGATCCTGAGCAATAAAAATGAAAATCGAATTGGTTATATAAGCTTAGACCTTAGGAATTTTAACTCAACAAAATGGAAAACAAAATATCTATGTATAACCAGAAGAGTTACCTCCGCGGAAGCCATGAGTCCGTAAAGACAAGGGCTCTGTGTAGCAATAGCGATGCAAGATGACCCAAAACGTATGCACTTGAATTATATAAAATTCATTTTGAAGGAAAAGCTTGAATGGTTTACGCAATCTCTATCATATAAATTAAATGACATTACGCTCAGACTGTAAATGCCAACTCCGAATAAAATCTATGCGCTTGGTATGCATCAAGAACGAGAACCCATACTATCTATGGTGACTATCATGAAATTGACGAAAGGAAATAGCTCATAATAATGAAAACTGGAGCACTCATCAAATAGAATGAGACTTGAAAAAGCAAAATGTATTGTAAAAGAGTTGAATAAGCCATATTCAAAATGATTTTAACATTTTATTGCCACACAACGACAGTATAGTGGTTACCTGGAGCGATGATTGTTCAACATGATATTATGTATATGAGATTAGGTAATGATGCTCCTGGTCGTCGAAGAAAAACACAGATGAATAGATAAAAGTCTACGTCTTCTAGAGAAAAAAAATTCAATTGACAAATGAAACTATAGAGTGGAGAAATAGCATAATATATTGAGACAAAAATCCTAGCTCATCGCTTCTCTCCACCGTCCACGTGGGGAGCGATGCCCAAACCTATTTTATTTCAAATGAAAAGTGCATCGAAAGACATAAAAAGCTTCACACGACAAGGCTGAGATTTACACTTAAACTCACGGTACGCATTACACCAACTGCCATACGACTCTCATTACATAGTGTCACATAAGTCGATTCTATTAATTGAAAATGGGCCGAGATACATAGCCATGGAAAATGAGGAATGGTGAGGTACCATGGGACAATGTAACATTTAAAAGGTGAGTAAATGCTAGAGAGATACGTACTAGCCTTGGGATTTTGGAAATCCCTAAACCCTAAATACAATATGAATGAATAAATAAGCCTTCGTTCAATGGTAACAATAGGAAATGATAATAAGTCTATCATAATTACGATGCAAAAAGGTATTGGACCATCGTTTTATTATATGCAACCAAATCCTAAATCAGAGTTGAATTCAATGGTATATGTATACTCTCATGCCTATAGTATTAAGGAGTTAAAAAGGCCAATTCGAATTATGGTGAAGGTGTATTTAATAATACACAACAAAAACAATCATATATCAGTTAAGGGAATCAAATGCATCATGATTATAAACTATTTTGAATGAGGTTATAAAGAAGTTGGATATTGGAACGGAGGTGTCATAAGAATATAAACTATACTATTATTAGTATATGCAAAATAAATATGGACACAATATTAAAGGCTACATATATTGAAAAAAAAATAATTGTGGTTAAGTTGGGAGACATTAGAAATAATCAATCATTACATTAAAAATAGTAAGGAGCTTTAAACGTAGGACACATGAATATAATAATTATGTTTTCCTTCTTGTAACTAAGGGATTTACCATTGTCTTTATTACAACTCCAATCCATCCTTGGAAACCTATCAACTTCATTGGTTTTTTCCTTATATACATGGGTAAAGTTGAAGTGAGAAAAAAATATTGTAATCCTTGATTACCAAAAATAGTGTTTGAAGCATGAAAATCCTTAGGTTAGACGAACCCATTCATCCAACGTGTCACTATAATAGCATCAAATAGGATATGGATTCATGAGGAATCTTTTCCTATAGCAAAGGTGAGGCCTAGTTTGAGTGACATCATTTCATTGTAGTTGTTTGTTGCATGAGGAGCCCCAAATCTAAACTGATACATATGGGTTCTAGAGAAGAATATGATTCTATCATCCCATCATTTTGGAGGAGAGTCTTGTGATGCCCCATCAAAATATATGTAGGTGGATGCTTCTTATATTTAACCTATTATGACTTGAGAATAGTGAACAGGCAAAGACGAACCAAGGAAAATCACTTAAAGTAGTAAGGCATTGAGAATCACACTTGAAGGCAAGGGTCTTCTTAACCTCAAATAGATTTTTATTTCTAGCAAACCATGTTTCCTAAGCAAGGTAAATGGGTAGATATTTGAATGTTTTTTTTATAGTTCTAATGTTAGGTAACACCTTCAATTTATTTGTATACCTACTTTGTGAAAGGGTAGGATAGAATAATATGGTTGTTAGTATCCAAGTTTTCTTCATAGAACCTACACCTTCCTTGAAATTCATAGATTGTTTTTGGTAGAATTTTCTAGTATAAAGCTATATATTTAAGGGAATCCACACCAAAAGAATTGTTTTGTCAAGAAATTTTATTTACATAAAGTTTTCCGCCACTAGTTTAGGGGTTGATTTTACCATTGGATTTCAAATCCTTGTGTTAATTTTATGTTCACATATTCTTACGGGATTCAAATACAAAATTACTTCAACCTTTACATTTGAGAGGATTACATTCCATTTATTAAATGGTATATATAAGATTTCCAAACCTCCTTTATATCTTCTCTAGGTTCCAAGTGCCTCCCATAGACCCAATCTTATTATCTATTGTTATCAAATTTATTATTAATAATGTGACATAGGGTGTAGTATCCTTTTGAATAGGGGTATTGGATGAGAGGTAAGGGAATACCATGTGCATTCATATTATTCATACATAGGTTAAGGAATACCAAAAAATTACCCCCCTTTCCTACCTTTTGTACAACCCAATTCCCAATTAGAGGGAATGCTTCCATTGTGGATTTATAAATAATATAATATTCTTATGATTTCTTTTCTGGTAATCACATTCATACATCAATGGCGATGGGGCCAGGGGCCAATATTCTTATCTCTAATCTTTTGTTCCAAATGGATTTGTCCTTGTTGTAGTATCAAAATATTATTTGCTATTATATCTTTCAAATATAGGAATAACTTTCCTAATCATCAACCTCCTTAGAATTTTATGATAAAAAATTATTTCCGAGGAATCTACCCATCCCTCTTTCTCCCTTATCCTTGATGAAGTGAAGAAATAACATAAATACCTTATTTTGTTGAGGTTTAATTTTATAATGCAGTTTGAGACACCCACTAGAATAAAATTAGTGGAAAGGATGGATTTGAATAAGTGTAAATTCCAACCTTGATATATCTATATATTGCGCTGGGTGTTCAATCTATTTTGATGATGGTTATGTGCCACTCTCAATCACCTTTGAGATATATACTTTCCTTTAAATGAAACCCGAGGTATTTAAAAGTTGTGTCAAAGGATGTTACTAGAAAGGAGAAGATGTGAGTACTACAAATAATTTCTAGCTCAGAAAGCTCTTAGGAAGTTACCATCAACTTGCAAAAAATTATTACCATGACTATGTTATAAAAATAAGGCATCCAAAATTTCCTTAAGCTTCTCCACTATATTTTTTTATCCATCATAAAAATAGGAATATAGTTAATGAATAGTAAATGTTAAGTGCAACATGAGCTAAAAATTAATATAACTTTGAAATAACCATTCTTGAGGTTTCCTTAAGCAGTCTACTAAGCCCTTCATCTACAATAAGGAAGAGGACTGAAGTTAATGGGAGTATTTACCAGATTCGTTTTCCAATATTGAAAAAGGGTGATGCTACCCAACTGTTTAAACCTAAAAAATATTAACTAAAATTACAAAATAAGTTGAGTTTATACATCTCATTACCCATGTTATAGAATCTAAAATGAAGCCCATGAATGAGAATGAGCCCAAGAAATAGCCTTAAATAGATCTATCAAAAGCCTTAGATATATATATATTTTGATAACCATGACCTTATAACCCTTTATTTTTAATAAGTTAATATTTACTTTCCTATATCAAATTATCATTGGCCTCATGTGTTTACCTCCCATCAAGGAAGCCAAATCATTTAGATGTTACTAGTATGTATAAGGTTTCTTTTAATTCGCATGAGTTGATTTTTGAAATGATTTTGTAAATATACTATTGTAGAGGGATACCAATACTCTCCATTATTGTCATGATGCCTCCACTACGCATTGAGTATCCTTATTAGTGAAATCATAAAAGATAAGAAAATAGTAATCATGGATACCATTATGTCTTACACTCCCGTGTTTCAAAAAACTTTGAAATGTTCTAAGTAGTTTGTTTATTCCCCCATATACCAAAATATTTTGGTTTTATTTAGGATTAATATAGGAAAGTAACTAATTAGGCATAAGTTGACATATGTACTAGCATAATTATTTTCTTTAGAGAGATTTTAAAAATAACTTACTCCATTAAATACCATGTTTGGGAAAATTTTTGTCCATGTGACATTCTCTCTAATTATTTTTTATATGGAATTAATGTTTTCCCTATGTTTTTCAAAGTGATGAAAGAATTTGGTGTTATTGTTGTCTACCTCCAGCTACATTTCTCTACTCTAAAACCACAACTATTTCTCTTTATATCTAAGATTGTCTATTTTAAAAAATATTATAAATAAGTAATTTTTTCCTTTTTATATATTTTTAATAAATCATATCCTTTCAAGGAAATTCTAGAGACTAGGGATTACGGTTATTCCTTATGAAATATATCATATTTCTCTTCTTTTTATTTTCACCACTAGATTTCCTATTGATTAAAACTTTTTTAAGATTTTGAGAAATTTTATGGATTCTAATTCATTTGGTGGGTATTCTACATGTACCTTAGTATTCATTAATGTTTTAATGAAGTATTTTTATCTAACCCATTTAGGATTTAACTTAAAGGGGATTGTTGGTTTCCTATGCAGTGTCCAATTTCATAAGTAATGAGTTAATATTAAAATACCCTTCAAATGGTACCCATTGAAATTATCTTAGACTATCACCCATGAAATTCTATGAAACCAAAAAAAGATCAATTCCTTTGGCATTTTTGGCCCCTTCAATTCTTTAATTTTTGCAAATTTGGGTGAGCTTGGTTGGTTCAATTTTTATAAGCCTAGCTTGTTCCAAGTTTATATTTAAAAATATAAAGAGGAAATCCACTTTTGCTATAAACCCCAAATATGGGTTGCACCAAGAGAGATATTCAAATATCCATCCGAATTACCAACTCTTTTCCAACCCATGGGCTAAAGAAGAAATTTTCCTATAATTAACTTATATAATAGTAAGCTGGATATAATTTTCCTAGAATTAACTTATATAATAGTAAGGTGGAGATAGGTTTAGGAGGTGAGAAATTTTACCATTTACAAGGAGAAATAGTATATACCAAACCATGATGATAAAAACCCATGAATTATATAATGTGAATAATCACATCTTCCAACATGTGACTAGCCTTCCAAAACATCCTAATGCTTCAATATGACTAAAACACCAAGCCTTTAATAACTTGGAAAGATAAAATATAAATTATCCCCCCTCCCTTCAACCTTAGTTATTATTTCTTGTATATATGTGATAAAAGGATTGAATTTCTAAATAAACCATTTTAAAAATAATCTCCTGAGGGGATTTTCCACCACCCTACATTTTAATGTTTGAAAAAATCATTGCAAAATTAGCTTAAGGTAAATTTCATCAGAAACTATTGTATACCACATTTTCTTTAAGATTTTGACAGTTTTTTATTTATGGATGGGAAGGATTTTCTTCCTTGTTAACTAAATTTTTGGTTTTCCTCTTCTATATGATATATGCCCTCGAAAATTTTCATTTGAAACCGCTTTGTCAGCTATACTCAGGTTGTAGATTATATTTTGATATTTCAAAAGAAGGAAAACCATCTATATATTTTGTTAACTAATATTCCTATAAGGGGATAATAATTATCTAAAGTCATCAAAGCATTCTTGTAGACCATAAAAAGGAATATTGAAACTAATATGGGCATTTAAGAACCATAAAAGAATAAAAATGATATATGATTGAATGCTCTCTAAATAGCACTCTAATCCCATCATTAATTTTTGAAAAATTACTTGAATAAAGGAAATAGTAGGGGGATGGAGAGGAGAAACATTTATAGCCATAGTTTTCATAGTTATAAATATTAAGATGAGGGATGCTTAGGTGGCAATACATTTCTATTGAAAAAACTTTATTATAGTATAAGTGTCAGATTTCTTCCAAATGAGTATCATGAAAATTTTATAGGCTATTTTTTCACGCTGACTAGAAGGTGGAACCTTGATGGATGAAGGAACATGTTGGACCCATTCCTTCCTATGAAACAAAGTGCTAATATTTTTTGAGGTTTCCATACAGATAGTACCTTTAATGTTTGAAGGGAATTCTTTCATGATCAAACTACTAATGGAAGAAGGTAGGATATTTGCCAATGGTTATGGAGTCTACTAGTATGTTGGATATATCAAAACCCACAAGAATTTTGTCCACCTACATGTAGCCTATGTCTTGAATTGAGTTTTTAGCATGAAAGTATATTCTTAATGAATTTCCAATCTCTTTGAAAACATTCTTAGGCTAGACAATTAAAGGTAACCATAGTATAAGAACCTAAATTAGGGTGAACTCTATTTGAGATAAGAATGCATCAATGTCCATGTCGTATATTTTAGGGTAAAAAAATTAAGAATTCAATTTCAAATATTTTTGTAATCTTCTCGTTCATGCTTTTAATAGCCTAAAATGACAAAGGTATCCATCCATTTATTAAGACCATGCTTCTTAGAATATATTTGGTCAAGGAACAAATTTTTTCTTTAGATAAAGTTTTGAGAGTTGAAACTTCCATATTCTTACTCAATAATCTACTATTAAGCCTTTATCTCTCATTCTCATCTCACTTCCCTCCCTTTTTATATATTTCTCTATCCCTTCCCATCTCCCTTAATATTTACTTCACAATAACCCTCATCCAAACCTCTACCTCTCTAGACCTATCTCTATTTATCCCCCTTTTTCCGTATTTATCTCTCACTCCCTCACTCCCTCAACCTCTCTCATTCTACACCTACACCTCCTTAACCCTCACCTGCCGGTTGTTATCTCTCTATCTCTCACTCTTTCCCTCTCCTAGTTTTCCACTCTCTCCTCTCACTTTCTTGATTTGCATGCCCCCCACTCTCACTCACTCACACACACACACACACACACTCCCCTCCCAATCTCTCTCTTTTTCTCATTCTCTTGATCCCTCCTTAAAAAGAACCCACCTTAATTTTTTTCTCTCTTCCTTCCCTTGTAAACCACAATAAACTCCCTCACTCTCCACTCCCAATTCTATTTGTTTATCACTCTCACTCACTTTTTCCCCTCACTCACCTACTCATTCTTCCCCATACAATCCCATACAATCCCCCCCCCCCCTCTCTCTCTCTCACACACACATAAATTACCTGGCTTGGCCCCCCTACACCTCCCTCTCTCGCCCTCACCCTGCCCATGGCCCCAAACCCACCTCGACCATTTCCCATGTGTTAAAGTCACTGGCTATAAAAACATGCATGAATTCCAAACACTAGGAATGCAAACACATTTTTAGCACCAAGAATGTGCATGCATTTTTTGTTATAGGAATGTGCATGTATACCTTTCTGTTGGAAATCAGCACACATTTTTAGTTCTAGGAATTCACATAAATCTTTTTAAATTTAAATTTCTTTTCGTTGGAATCTTGCATAATTTCTTCAAATATAGAATTAATACCACAAGTGTTGTGGTTTGGTTTGAAAACACATGAAAACACCAATTTTTGGAAAAAAATATACACATACACAAGTATCATGGATTTTATTTCCTATAAACTGGACAAATCCATTGTCTATGAAACTACATACACATAAAGAGCTTACTTTGTAGATTCTAAATACAATATTATTTTTTAACTAATATTTATTACTATTTTCAATACATTTTTCTCTTATATCAAAATTTTAAAATAAATCCCTCCTCTATTTCAATTATAACTTTTTGGGGCTTAAAACATTTGTGAAATAGTTATATTTTTCACTAGCGAATATTAAGGCCTATAATTAAAATAAATAATTTTTTGATAAGTTTAGGACCCTTTTAGATTGCATTACTAGAAGGTATTCTAATTTCAAACATATAACAAATTTCATAATTTAGAAAAAAAAATGAGATCAAGAATTTTGAAAATTTAGTTGGGCACAAGAAAACTACATTGTCTAAAAATATAATAATATTTGTAACAAGGGTATATTTTTAAGGTACTCAAAGGTTGTACTAAAAAAAGTATAATAATTGTATTTTGCATGAAAACATTATTTCAATGATAAAAAAACTCAAAATTCACATAGTTAGACACAATTTCTATAAGCAAAAATTAATTATATATACAGAAAGCTAATTCATTTGTTTAAATGACAATATTTTTAAATAATCAACAAGATTATATCATTTAAGTACTGAAATATTTCACTATAGAAAGTATAATCATTATATTTTGCATAAAAAATAATATTTCAATGAAAAAAAAAAGAAATTAACCTAACTAAAACAATTTCTATATGAAAAAATTATATATATATAGTTAATTCATTTGTTTAGGTATTATCTTTTTACACAATCTTCAATTTTCCGTACCTGTAATTACTCAAATTTAATAAATACATGTAATTACTCCAATTTAATAAATTTCTGTTTGTCCAAATTTACATTCTCACTAACTCGTTATGAAAAATGTCATAAATTTACAGCCAAACTTATATATATGTGAAATCAGTGATGTAATACATAGTCATCACGTCACAATTCACGTTCATAACCAAATTATCAATTTCCACACATTATTAACAATATGTCAATTTTAGAGTTGTGAATTCCTAAATAACTCCACCCGAAAACCATTACCAATCTTTCAATTTGATAATGTAGTATTCCAACTATTTATTTAACATAATTAGGGTTATATTTATTCACACTTTGACATTAAACCATTACCAATCTTTCAATTTGACAATGTAGTATTCCAACTATTTATTTAACATAATTAGGGTTATATTTATTCACACTTTCACATTATTTAGTCATTCCTATCATTATTAACTAAAAATTAATAATAATACCAGAAATATGCAATAGATTGCATACACATTAATGACCTTGTCACTCAACTTATGTTAGTCAATCGTTTAATATACAAATTATAAAAATAAAATTTACGAAGTGCTTTTTATCTAACGTACTAATTCTTAGTACACTTACAAATATACAAACTTGTTGATTTTGAAAATACTATGAATGGTTGCATTAAATCATCTTGACCATTTACAATTTTATTTTCAAAAATTTTATTCAACTATAATCTATATTTTAACATTTAAAATGGCATGAACCTTTAAAATAGTATGAAAAGTCCTATTAAATTATATATATGATTTTTTATTTTATTTTCAAAATATTACACAACTATAATTAATATATGTAATTAATGTGTATCTTATCTTTAAAAAATAAAATCTTTTTTTCAACTAATGTTTTGTTAATTTTACTCAAATTTAAATAGATATTGAGTGGTAAATTTAAGTTATTTAATTTATAAATTTGAACAAGTTAATGGGTGTTTAAAAGTGTTGAATCTATTTATCCATTCAAAACTGCATTTTAAACAATAAAAAATCACAATATTAATAGAAATTGTATTGGGAAGCTATTTTATCTATTAATTAGGAGATATCATTTTAATCTACATAAAAAATTTATATAGCTGTATAGCCATATAAATTAAATGGGCAATAAGTAACTAGAGACATCAATTGACTTACTTCATGATACATTTACCATTACCAACATAAATAAATAAATCACAAAGATTAACTAAGTTATTATTAATATTAGTTATAAAAAATTAATATGTGAGTTTAACATATGCACATTTAAAACTACATGTAACAATATTAATTATTGAGATTCATCCATAATTCAATATAGATGTATAAATATACTTTGTTATAATATCATTAGTCAAAATCATGACATATGAATATTCTATGCATAAAAAACCATAACACATATTTAATAATTTTAATTAAAAGGAAAAAACAACATAACTAGTTTTGAACTAAAGATAAACTTTTAATTTATAACTACTAAAAAATAAATATTCTAAAATATTCTATAAATCTTGAATTCTTTGAATATACTTAATAATTCTTCATAAAAAAAATTAAATTTCTTAAAATTCTATTCCCAAATAAACATATCTATCAACATAATAATTTACGTAATTATCAAAAATAATTTATATTACTAACTACAAGATAATTCTTAAAATTTTAATATCATACCTGTATTTTTAATTATTATCATACATAATTCTAAAAATAATTTATATTTATAAAATAGCCCAAGTCCATATTGGTTTTCTTGTTTTTATCCCCTCCATTGGCATCGTTACAGAGTTTAGGAGGTTCATGTTATATATATATATATATATATATATATATATATATATATATATATATATATATATATAGATTTTATTTTTTTTTGCATTAAAAAAATTAACAAACAATAATTTTAAAAGATTAATATATGTTTATTGTGTATAAGAAATTTTATGTGAAAATCACATAAAAAAACAAATTTTGTCGACCAAAATTTCTTACATGCGATTCTCATATATTTTTAAAAAACTAAAAAAAATGAGTAATGAAATAAATTAAATACATTTTCAAACATTAAAAGAAATTAAAAATAGGTCATAAAAAATAAAAGTAGAAACCAAGGAATTTAGACAGAAATCCATAACCAAAGTAAAACTCGTTTTAAAAATAATCACAAGTTAGTCAAATAGAAGGAAAAAACAGTGATCATGTCAATCTACCAATTTTACATAAATAAATAAAATAAATGATACATCTACTAAACACTAGTTCAAGGAGCATTGCTTAGCTTCTAAACACTAGTTCAAGGAGCATTGCTTCACTTCTTTGTCCAACTTGAGAAGTAGTTTGCACTAAGCAATGAACATCACCTACTCACAAAACTTCAATGCAAGGAAAAGGGAGAGATGAAACATAGGGCACTCTCTTGTAGAAAAAACCCTCACAGAGTTCAAGTTCATTTGGAATTAGGTCATTGTATGAACCTGATTCCCAATGGGTTTGTGCAGTTAAACACTAGTTCAAGGAGCATTGCTTAGCTTTTAAACACTAGTTCAAGGAACATTTCTTCACTTCTTTGTCCAACTTGAGAATTAGTTCTACAATTAGCAATGAACATCACCTATTCACAAAACTTCAATGCAAAGAAAATGGAGAGATGAAACAAGGAGCACTCTCTTGTAGAAAAAACCCTCACATAGTTCACGTTCATTTGGAGTTAGGTCATTGTATGAACCTGATTCCCAATAGGTTTGTGCAGTTAAACCACTCGATTATTTGGTAACTGTTTCATTGATTACGTAAACTCATAGTTTGTAGAGAGATTATATTTTTTTATTTTTTTTCCAAAACTTTCCAAGACTATCGAATACAGGGAAAAGGGAGAGAAGCAACCTTTATAAAAAAAAACCAAAAAAAACTAGTAAAAATATAAAAACTAGTAAAAATATAAGCACTTGACTTCATAGTTTGTAGAGATATCTTCTCTTTTACTGAAAACTATCGAATTCAAATTTTCAATAAGGAAAAAGAGAGAGAAGCAACACGTAGAACTATCTTCTAGAAAAACCCTCGCACACTAAAAAGATAATCAGCTGACTAGAAAAAAAAGGTTGGAAAACCTCCTGTTATGGAAAAAGAGAGAAGCAACGCGTAGAACTCTCTTCTGGAAAAACTCTCACACACTAAGAAGATGTCACCTGACTAGAATTTTATGGTCTTCACGTTCATTTGGAGTTAGGTCATTGTGTGAACCTGATTCCCAACGGGTTTCTTGAGTTAAACCTCTTGATGATTTGGTAACTTTCTTCGTAAAACACTCGATGATTTGGTAAATTTCTTCGTTTCATTGGTTATCTACATTCATAGTTGGTAGATAGACTATTTTTTTTTCTTTTCTTTTTTCCCATAAGTATGGAATTTTTGCATTTATCTCTCATGTATTGAATATATTTTCCAATCATTATGTTGCATAATCTATGTATAAGTATTCAAAGTAACTATTGTAAATACCAAAAAAACATAGATGTGAACCAACTAGAAGCCATGGACTCATTAGCATTTTTGGAATCTTAGATGAGTGGTGGATGAAATAAGATAACTTGTGAATGTCATCTTTTCTATATTTTCATGCAACATTTTTTTGGTAAAATCAACAAATATCTCTTTTTTATTATTATTTGATAACCCTCTGTCCCACATTTAGCGTGAGAAAGTTCATATCATAGTATATGTAGCATAGTTATTAAAACTCAAATCGGTGACTCGATTGGTGGACCTAATGAACTGGGTTTCAAACCGGAACCGGTCTAACCGGTAGCGGTTAGATCTCAATGAACCGGTTTTAAAAAAATACATTAAATAATTATTTTTTAATAAAAAAAACTATTTTTAAGATTTGCAACCATGATTCCAAGCCAATAGAGACAAAATATGCAAATTTTTCTCATTTATATATCATGCAAAGGTGAATATATCAAAATGTAGTTGTCATGCTATTACAGCCGAGTATAAGCATAATAAGAGAGAAATAATAGATGCATCGGAATGCTATTTGGTGTTTAAATTAAATAGGGTCTAGCTATGAGAGAAAAGCCACATCAGTGTAAGGAGGAAGCTTCTCAAGTGGAAAGCGATCCACTTGGGTATGAGATGCAGGCCCTGCAAACGAAAAAGCACACCACATTAACAAAGATTACCCAAATTGAGGTACATGCAACTTGGGTAAGATACCACCCCTGGGAATACCTTAAATTTTCCAACTAATGACTGAGTTTTAATGATGTCTTCAGTGAGATTTTTTGACATACAGTTTGGTAGCGCACTGTTGTAGGTGTAATTTTCTTCTATTTGTTTCGAATATAAACATACAGAGACATGAATATGTAAGCAAACTTCAATCCAACAACTCTTATACAGTATTTACTCAAAAATTAGAATAAACCATGAATATACATTGCATTAACAACATGATAGAAAATACAGTGATTTATCATTTAATGGCATAGGCTAAAGATCTGAGAAAATAGGGGAATCTCTGCCTCGGCCAGTTAGGTGGTCGGTTTATGTCCGGTTAGGTCCGGTTAACCACCCGAAATTGGTGAAGCCCTCCTCTAAACTCGGTTGCATGGCTGGTTATGACTAGAGGAGGAGCTGACCGGATGGTTTGACAGGTTACCGGTTCAAACTGACCCGTTTTGATAACCATGATATGTAATGAATTATTTTCCACAATAATTTAAATATGTATATGTCCTTTGAAAAATAATGTCAAGGCCTCCTTTGGCTGTGAATATGAAGTGGAGATATACATATATTTTTTTCTTACTCTTTTTCTTACTCATTTGGCTGTGAAATATTGACAAATTCCCTTTTCTTCCAACTTTATGAAGGATCAAAATGAACAAAATTATGCAACATTCAAACTCAAGATGGGAAGACTACCTCTCTGATGTCATGTAGAACCTTTGGAATTGTTCATATATGTCATGTATGTATAGACACTTTTCCATGATGCTAGGTAACCCACTTAACAACTATCCTCCCAAATTCTTGTTCACACATTTCCAAACAAATTAATAGTAATATTACTTGGTAGAATGTGTCGAGACCCACAAGTGAGCTATTTTAATAAGTGAGATGGATATTTGGGAGGAATTGTATGGGTCTCTTATTACTTATTCATTCATGTTTATTAAGGAAAATTAAAATGTTTTCGCTAATATAATTATATATGTGTTAATTTTAGTAACAATGAAAATGGGAAATATTTCACTCTAACCAACCATTTTAATTTAAATATGTTTTTCAAGTTTTAATATTTTTTAATAACCATGCTTAAAATTATTACAATGAAAATGGGAAGTATTTCTCCCTTTTATGATGTAACCAACCATTTTACTTTAAAGAGGTTTTCAATATTTACTAATGTTTTGTAACTATGTTCAAAACTATAATCCCTGATGGGGATGTACATTTGGTTATTTAGCATATTAAGGTAGATGGAGCATGCATTAGATGAAAGTCAGGTCATGCTTGAAGCATGTGAAATAGGTACATCTGGATCGACAATCGAGGCTTTGGCGGCATCTGATTTTCATCACACTGTTGGAATTTCTGAATATTCCAAACACACAGGAGAATAGAAATTCCCCTCCTTTAACACAGAGAAATACAAACAAAAATTTGCTTGCTGGTAGACAGAGATTGCACAAGAAAAACTTCTATTTCATTAAAAATAAAAGGTCTATTACAATCTGAAAACTTTCCACTACTGAAAGATTACAAAAGATGGAACTGCTTCACACGCAGTGTCCAAATCACTCCTCTCTGTCTCACACAGAAAATACTCTGTCTCTCTTCAATAAAAAAACAAACGCACTGCTGTGCAATCACTCGTTTCACACTCTGCTGTATGTAAAACTTCTCTCTTCTCTTTTTTTTACAATCTGACCTTTTTTTTCTTTTTATACACACTGCTGTATAAAAATAAAATTACACAGTAAAATAAAAATTACATTCATGGCCCTTTTGTTTTGGCTTTCGGGCCTTTTGAACTTTCGAGAACATGACATTAAAAATAAAACATTACATATATATATATATATATATATATATATATATATATATATTATATAAATATTAAAAATATTTATAATATATATTAACCTTAGTAAGAAAAACATTTACCGAAGGTTTAAAACCTTTATGAAAAAATTTTACAGACTTCAACCATAAGACAAGCTCTATTACAAAATATTTTGCGTAACAAAATTAAATAATGACGTAGGCCCAAAGTGTGATGCGAAATCTCAAATTAATTCCTCCCTATAAAATTTCGGGTCCGGTTTTTGTGCTTTCAGATTTCCTCCAAATTCACGCGATCCAATAAATTTTCTCCACATGGCTCTTTCAATCTGGCGGTAAAATTTCTGAGTTTAATTTGTTTGGTGAAGGTTTTAATGCCGGTTATTGCTGCAGATAGAATGCAGCTCTTCCACTGCTCCTGCATTCAACTCGCTGCTGTCAAAATTCCCATCAAACTTAACTTCGCCGCCGTTCAATCCTTTCTCAATTAATTTCTGTTGTCCTACAAACTTCTCTGCGCAGTTGGAAATTAAATTCCAACACTCCCCCTTAATTTCAACTGTCGGGTTATCTATCATACCCAGACATTTCCTTAAAAACTCAAAACTCTTCTGTCCCAATGGCTTGGTCAGAATATCAGCGAACTGCTCCTGAGTTCTGCAATGTTTTAAAATTATTTCTCCACTGTTCACCAATTCTATGATATAATGAAATTTTGTGTCTATGTGTTTTGTTCTTTTATGAAACACATAATTCTTTGACAATGCAATAGCTGAGCTATTGTCACAATAAATCATTGTTCCTTTTACGTGTTCTTAGCACAAACTTCTCAACATTCTCCTCATCCAAATTGCTTGACACGCTGCTGCTGTAGCTACCACATACTCTGCCTCTGCTGTAGACAATGCTACAATTGACTGTTTCTTAGAAGCCCATGAAATGGCTCCTGAACCCATATGAAAAACATAACCGGAAGTGCTCTTCTGATCATCTACGCTTCCAGCCCAATCACTGTCAGTGTATCCAACTAAATCTGAACATTCTGAAGCTGTATATAAAATACCAAATCTTTTAGTTCCTTTCACATACCTCATAATTCTCTTTGCTGCTTGCCAATGTGCTTCTTTTGGCTTCTCCATAAATCTGGAAATTAAACTAACAGCATGCATAATATCCGACCTAGTTGCAGTCAAGTACATGAGGCTGCCAACTATGCTTTTATATAAACTTGGATCAAAATCCTTGTTGCTGTCATCTCTGCTGAGTTTCAATCCCATTACTGTGGGAGTAATTGCAGCTTTGCACTCCTGCATATTAAATCTTTCTAGAACTTGATTCACATATTTTGCTTGAGATATAAAAATCCCTTTTTCACTTTTCTCTACTTCTATTCCTAAGAAGTATCTCAATAAACCCATGTCAGTCATTTCAAATTCATCCTTCATGATTGTTTTAAAATTTTCAACAAGGTAATCATCATTACCTGTAAAAATTAAATCATCAACATATAAAACAACAATCAACATTCTACCATCCTTTTCTTTGATGTACAATGTGGGTTCTCCATCACATTTCTCAAACCCATTTTCCAGTAGATAGGAATCTATCCTACTGTACCATGCTCTTGGTGCTTGCTTCAGCCCATAAAGAGCTTTCTTCAATTTGCAGACCTTATGCTCTTGGCCTTTCTTCTCATATCCGAGAGGTTTTTCCACATATACCTCTTCCATTAAGACTCCATTTAAAAATGTAGATTTTACGTCCATCTGGTATACTTTCCATTTGTTTTGTGCTGCTATGGACAACACTGCTCTCACGGTCTCCATTCTTGCAACTGGTGCAAAAGTTTCTTCATAATCAATTCCATGCTTCTGCTTATATCCCTTGACAACAAGTCTGGCCTTGTGTCTCTCTATCTTTCCTTCAGCATTTCTCTTGGTCTTATAGACCCATTTAACTCCAATAACTTCTTTACCTTCTGGGAGATCAACCAACTCCCATGTTTTGTTCTTCTCTATGGCATTAATTTCATCATCCATAGCTTCTATCCATTTTCTATCTTTAATAGCATCTTCAAAATGAATAGGATCATCAACTTGACAATACAAAGCAAATAGGGAATTCATACCTTCATTTGCTTCTCCTTGCTCATAAATTTCTCTAAGGCTTCTGAACTTTGTTCCTCTTTAACTTGGTGTAGCCGTGCTTGATGAAGCACTCAATTCTGCTCCCTGTGGTGTGCTGGGTGATGCACTCCCTCTTCTTCTCAAGGGTGTTCTCGCTGCTGCTTGAGGTGTCCCTTGCTATCCTTGTGCTGGTGGAGGTTGTGCTACGGATGGGTTGTTAATTTCAACCACATCTCCTTCATCTTCATCATGAGATAAACAACTTTTAACATTGACTGTTTTCTCAATGCTTCCATCCCATGATTCCTCTTCAATAAATTGCACATCTCTGCTTATTGCAAACTTCTTTGTGGATGGGTTATACAACCTGTATCCTTTGGAATCTTCACAATATCCAAGGAAAATGCACTTCTCCCCCTTACTGTCCAATTTCTTTCTCAACTTGTCTGGAATGTGTACATATGCCACACATCCAAAAACTCTCATGTGGGTGACTCCCTGTTTTCTGCCACTCCACGCTTCTTCTGGAGCTTTGTTCATCACTGCTTTTGTAGGACATCTAATTAAAATATACGCAGCACAATTTGCTGCTTCTGCCCAATACTCATTTGGAAAATGCTTTGCCTTTAGCATACTTCTAACCATTTCCATTATGGTTCGATTCTTCCTTTCAACAACTCCATTCTGTTGCGGTGTGTACCTTGTGGTAAAGTGCTTATGAATGCCATTCTCTCTGTAAAAACGCAGAAATTCCTTTGAGATGTATTCACCTCCTCTGTCAGTTCTGAGAACTTTAATGTACTGCCCACTCTGTTTCTCTACAAGAGCTTTAAAGTGGCAAAATTTCTGAAAGACTTCACTCTTATATTTCAGAAAATAAACCCACACTTTTCTTGTGAAATCATCTATGAAGGTCAGCATGTAGTTGCTTCCTGAAACTGATGTTGTTTGCATCGGCCCACATAAATCTGAGTGAATGATTTCTAAGGGTGCTTTCGCCCTTATGCTTTTCCCTGATGGAAAATTTTCTCTGTGTTGCTTTCCCAAGATGCAGCCTTCACATAGGCTGTCAAGCTTCTCAATCAATGGTAAACCTCTTACCATTCCTTTTCTGTGTAGCAGATTTAATCCTCCGAAATTGAGATGTCCAAATCTCAGATGCCATAACCAATTTTCATCCTTTTCTTCTTTCTGAAAGGCTTCTTGTGGTACAGCTGCTATGCTTTTTCCTTTTCCCTTCAAGTCAATGTTGAGCTTGAGTGGAAACATTCTATTGCTGGTCATTTGAATTTCAGCAATGATTTTCTTACTTGGAGGAATATCTTTTATGGTGCACAGATCATCTTTGAATATTACATTGTAACCTTTGTTTATGAGCTGCCCAATGCTCAAAAAATTACATTTCAGACCTGGAACATAATACACATCAGGAACAAATTTCTGCTCCCCATTCCTTGCTCGAATACTAA
The DNA here is from genome assembly GCA_034641835.2 of Pinus albicaulis. Classification (NCBI taxonomy): domain Eukaryota; kingdom Viridiplantae; phylum Streptophyta; class Pinopsida; order Pinales; family Pinaceae; genus Pinus; species Pinus albicaulis. The sequence goes on along the minus strand of CM076577.1, from coordinate 332,970,388 downwards.
CTCTGCCTTTTCCTTTGACAGAGATCCTAGTATCAGCCCCTGTGGTCACTTCAGATTTAACTTCTTCATCAAGATTGGAAAACATTGCTTTGTTGCCAGTCATATGATTACTACATCCAGAATCTAAGAACCAAACATCATCTTCTTTATCTTGTGCTACATTACAAGCTAACAGCACATTACTTGGGCTCTTTTCTTCTTTTGCTACATTAGCATTCTGCTTATTTTTCATGTCATTTTGCTTCTTTCTGCATTAATTGGCATAGTGCCCATATTTCTTGCAATAATGACATTGGACATTGGATTTGTCATACCTCTGTCCATGAGCATGTTGGTGTTGATGTCCACCTTGCTGGCTATTGCATTGGCTGTGGCTCTGACTTTCATTATTGCTCCTTCCATGTGAATGTGAAGGGTTGTTCCTTCCACCTCTGTTCTGGCTTCTGCCTCTTCCTCTTCCTTTTCCTTGACCTATTCCTCTTCCTGAAGGCATCTGGGTCTTGAAGGCGTGTTCAAGAGATGAGGTTTCATCTCTGCTCAATTTTTGTTCATGAGTTATCAGTGAGGCATGAAGTTCATCCACTGTGAACTGTGAGAGATCTTTGGTCTCTTCTATGGTGGTAACAATAGCATCAAACTTTGAGGGTAAACATCTCAAAAGTTTCCCCACTATCCTTCTCTCTTCAAGAGTTTCTCCATGGGATCTTATCTGGTTTACAATCCCAATCACATGTGTAAAAAATGTGTCTACACTGTCTGACTCTTTCATGCAAAGAGTTTCAAAATCTCTTCTCAGCAACTGAAGTTTTGTTGTCTTAACTTTCTCCATACCTTGATAGGAAACTTTCAGAGTTTCCCATGCCTCCTTGGATTTTTTAGCTGCTACTATCCTTGGAAACACACTCTCATTTATAGCTTGATACAAACAGAAGAGAGCTTTAGCATCTTTCTTCCTATTATTCTTCAACACATCTTTCTATGCTTGAGTTAAGGCATTAAAAGCGTGCTCATCAACTGGTTCTGTGAAACCATCTTCTACAAGTTCCCATAGGTCTTGTGAAACAAACAGGGCTCTCATGGTAATGGCCCAATAATCATAGTTCTTTCCATTAAATTGTGGAAGTTGCATATTTCCAAGACTCATTCCTGTACTTGGTCCAGTCATTGCTCTTAAATTGAACTCTAAACTTGAACAAACTTTCTTTCCTTTTCTGAAAGAATACACTCTTTTAAAACAAAACAACAGCTCTGTTTTCTTTGAGAAATACCTGAACTTTTGACCTCTGTTGAGCTTTCACTCTGCTGGAGAAAACACTGCAACGAGTCTTCCTCTTCTTCAGCTTCTTTGAAACCTTCAAAGAGCCTGAACTAGCTCCGATGCCATGTTGGAATTTCTGAATATTCCAAACACACAGGAGAATAGAAATTCCCCTCCTTTAACACAGAGAAATACAAACAAAAATTTTCTTGCTGGTAGATAGAGATTGCACAAGAAAAACTTCTATTTCATTAAAAATAAAAGGTCTGTTACAATCTGAAAACTTTCCACTGCTGGAAGATTACAAAAGATGGAACTACTTCACACGTAGTGTCCAAATCACTCCTCTCTGTCTCACACAGAAAATACTCTATCTCTCTTCAATAAACAAACAAACGCACTGTTGTGCAATCACTCGTTTCACACTTTGTTGTATGTAAAACTTCTCTCTTCTCTTTTTTTTACAATCTGACCTTTTTTTTCTTTTTATACACATTGCTGTGTAAAAATAAAATTACACAGTAAAATAAAAATTACATTCACGACCCTTTTGTTTTGGCTTTCGGGCCTTTTGAAATTTCCAGAACATAACATTAAAAATAAAACATTATATATATATATATATATATATATATATATATATATATATATTATATAAATATTAAAAATATTTATAATATATATTAACCTTAGTAAGAAAAACATTTACCGAAGGTTTAAAACCTTTATGAAAAAAATTTACGGACCTCAACCATAAGACAAGCTCTATTACAAAATATTTCGCGTTCCAAAATTAAATGATGACGTAGGCCCAAAGTGTGATGCGAAATCTCAAATTAATTCCTCCCTATAAAATTTCGGGTCCAGTTTTTGTGCTTTCAGATTTCCTCCAAATTCACACGATCCAATAAATTTTCTCCACGTGGCTCTTTCAATCTGCCAGTAAAATTTCTGAGTTTAATTTGTTTGGTGAAGGTTTTAATGCCTGTTATTGCTGCAGATAGGATGCAGCTCTTCCAATGCTCCTGCATTCAACTCGCTGCTGTCAAAATTCCCATCAAACTTAACTTCGCCGCCATTCAATCCTTTCTCAATTAATTTCTGTTGTCCTGCAAACTTCTCTCGACAGTTGGAAATTAAATTCCAACACACACGAGGGTGGGGGAGGCCCCAACGTATAATCGTATTAAATCCCTAAATGTAATCTCCTTGCCTCACTTACTCCTGGTTCGAATGGTTTTAATGGAGTTAAAAAACTTGACCAAGGGAGAGGCCCCTCTGTACTTGCAAATAATTAATCATTCCTCACCTTACAGGAAGAATGTTTGTCTAAAAGTGTGTCCTGACTATACCACTTGCCCCCCTTTCATCTCTCCCAGGGAGAGCAACGTTCCTTTGTGAGGAGTTAGTCTTTGAATCCCCTGTGTCTATAGGAGGTGGAAAACGAGTTGGTTAGTTTGAAAGGATTCAAGTTGTAGGAGAACATCATAAGCAAGGGAAAAAGTCCTTTGTGCCTCGATATCCCTCTATCTGACGCCTATTGCGAGCAACATTGGAAAGTAGGGAGGATATTTTCTCACAAAGTACTCAAATCCAATGTTTTTTATCATATTTATACGCATTGCATTTGTTCAGAAATTTTTTCAACTCGTCGTTGTTCTCCCATCCTCAACACTCCAAGACGTTGATTTCCTAGGTATTTTGTTTAATTGTCTAGTCATAGTGTGTAGGGCCTAGTACCCTCGAAACTTTTCGATCTGATTTTAGCGTTTTCTTCTTCTACGGGTTCTTAGAGTTAGAAAAGTGCTCAAAAATACTCTAAGTTGTATAGTGGAAGGGGTAGTATTTAATTTTAAGAGTATTGAGGATCGCCCCATCATCCGGTCCTAGAAAGGTTTCAACACCCTTGGTCTATGTCTAGTTGGGACGAGTCATTTTCTTTCACAATAAACACTACTTTCCAAGGGCATCAAGTTTTCTTTTCATCCTCCTTTGCTATGCAAAGTTGTCGATTTTGGGGCATTTCTCTTATAGATTCGAGTTTATTTCAATCAAGTGAAGTTAGCTCTTATTCATAATGACTGTCAAGATAGGAAGGGTTTGTCCCTAATGTTGTGTCCAGAGGTCTTCAATGTCCGTTGGCCTAACATTAATATCGTTTCTCTATCTCATACTTTGTTTTGGGTCTTTATCCTAGTCATCACTTCATCTCGTTAACAAATGGTCAACTAGAGAGTAGGGTCTAGTTGTAGGGACAAATTGCATCCTAGATGTTGGCTTGATGGGGCCTAGACCTAGGTTTAGATATGGCTATGTGAACCAACAAAACCCACTATTATTGGCCCTTTCTTCAAAGATCAACTGCACAGACCTAAGTCTCACTTGAGGAAATATAGGGGGATGCTAGAACTAGGTTTCTGCATCGAAAGGGACAATAGACTGTGGATTTAGGGCTTATGTTAATTTCAGTACTTGAAAAAGCTTTAGAACATATCTACTAGTTATACTGCAGTAGTTCAACACTTTTGTTGAACTAACTTGAAGACTGTAATATTACTTTAAAAATCATAAAACACTATAAATAACCTTGAACTAGACTTCACAATAAAATTATAAGTAAGAAAACAAAGATAACATAATATGCAAGTAAAGTATACACATAAACTCAAAACACGAATCTGTCTTCAAAATTCTTACATTAATGGTCAAATTTCCCCAATACAATCTATTCGACCCTACACGCTCACCTCGAGGGGTCTGCACACTCTACTGCATACTTCCTAAGGTCCCAACCCACAGAATACACACTCAAGACAATATTACATCCAACTACATCAGATATCAAATATTGTCTATTACTATCTATCAAGACTACCCTAAACTACTTATACAGTGTTTACATTTACAATATCATGGTCCAAAAACCATAGGCGAAGCTCAACGTATAAAAAATATTCCCATTATTTTACAAAATAAGGGGCTTTGACCCACCTCAAAGCCCCTATGATTCAAACATATCTTCGTGATGCACCCTCCACTCCTAGATCTGCAAAATCTTTCTCAAAAATCTTCTATGGACGGGTCGTTTCTCCAACCCTAGATTTTTTTCTAGATGGAACTCTATGGAATTCTTGATTGATTCGGTACCACAAGAAGTTTGTCTAGGGATTCGAAATTTGGAATCACGGTAATTTGGGTATAATCCTTATTTATCAAATTCTGAGGTTGGAAATAAGGACTTAAAATGGATCTGAGAGCCTAGTAAAATGATAAAGAGCAAGTTGTACTCTCTACATTCACTAGCAGGTTATCAACAACTTTACTGCTTGCTTGATTTGTTCATTAGACATAAATAGGTGGACCATTACAAGTTTTTTGGAAGACAGGAATATTTAAAGTGCCTCTTAAGAATTAAATGATATTTTCTAGATGACAGTCTTATTTTCCATTATAGAGTGGAAGGGAATATTGTATTAGAGCCAGATTCTGATCCAAGGAACAAATCAGATGTTCCTGTAGTGATAACGCTCCCCTTATTCACAATACGTCTCCTCTCAACTCAATGCCTTCATCAAATGGAGACCCAACGAAACTGGTGTTGGTTTCAGACTGAAGTCTTCAATTTTATGTTTTATGTTTTTTGTGGCTCGTCGCTCCAGTAAGGTCGGCAGATTTCACAATGAAGTTTCATGTTCCTTTCTCTATGGTTTATGTTTGGTTGTTATAATGTCTCCATAGCAAGCAGCTTCATAGCCATTCATACTTATATCAGTGCAACCGTGCTATTTTGTTCAAGCCATATGAGTGCCTGGGGTTTTTATTATTTTTTTCATTTTTGTATTCAGAAACAAATTCCTTATAATGTATTTCTTGAATAATGATGGTCAGAGAGTATGTTTATGTAGCAAAATATCGCAACAACTCTTTAGTTGTATCATGAGATGATAGGATGTTGAAAATTTTTGCTATTACTTTTGCTCTCAATATACTTACGAGTCATCATAATCAAGAAATATTATGCCTATATTGACAAACTAGTGTAGTTTTTTATACATTCTGTAAACGATTTTTGACTAATAGAATTTTTGTGTCTATTTACCCAAAAAAAAAAAAACATGCTCAAAACTATTACATTGATATAAATTCCACATGTCTCTCAGAGAAATTCAACCTAAGTTGGAACATGAAAGCCATTGAAGAAACATTTTACAATTGATGGTATACAAAATGAAAAATCCATTACATGATCGAGTTAAAAAATAAAAAGTATACTCCATGGTATAGTTGAAGATGGATTGAATATAAGAAATTGTCTAACTCTTTGTCGAGCTAAAATAAGATTACGAATCTTCAATTTAGCGAGGAAGCTTCTCGATTTCACTATATTTTTTTGTTCAACTTCTCAAAGGTTGATTGGATTATTTGAAGATAGATTTAATATAGCACGAAGTGACATGTTCCTACTGTGGTTACAAATTCTCTAGCTCCATGTTGAGCGAGAAGAAGACTCCAAATATTCAATTTAGTGGGGAAGCTTGTAGATTTCACTATTTGGGATCGACTAATATAAGTTTGATTGGATTTGGTTGGACCGATGAACGCTTCTTTATGACGTTCATGATAACACTCACCATTATAACATTTATAGTAAGCTTAAAGAACCTCAAATTTCTATGGACAAGGAGTGTTAGGTACAAAATGTGGTGAGAATGTGGTTGAATGCATCATTTAGGGTAATTTCTTAATTTGTTTGTTTGAGGTGAAAAAACTCTCTAGTACAATTGATTTTTATAGGTTGATTTTGTTTATTCTTGTAACCTTGAATTTGAAGGAGACTCCAGTTTGCATGATGGTGTTGTAGACTCAATATACCATTTTAGGAAATGTGAAAGTACCTCTTGCAATGAGTGATTAAGTTTTGGATGTATTTTCAAATATTATGGGATATTTTACACACCATAAGGTTCTAAAGACTTTTCAGATGTTTTATCTAATCAATTTGAGAATTTCCACAAATACTTTAAGAATTAGGTACTTAGTGAGAAAAAAAAAATTATTGAATTTCTATCCTATATTAGACACTTAAGTTCTACAAAATATGAAAAATAAAAAGAAGTAACTTTTAAGTGTGACTTTTTGGAGCAGATTTGTATTTTTCAGATAACCAAAATATGCTTTCATTCATAGATTTCTCACAATGTTTAAGTTTTAAGTTTAAGTTTTAAGTTTAGGTTTAGAGTAGTAAATAGATATGGTATTTTCTTCATACATTAAAAGAAGTAACTTTTAAGTGTGACTTTTTGGAACAGATTTGTATTTTTCAGATAACCAAAATATGCTTTCATTCATAGATTTCTCACAATGTTTAAGTTTTAAGTTTAGGTTTAGAGTAGTAAATAGATATGGTATTTTCTTCATACATTAAACTACTTTGTAGTGATTCTATCCACATAAGATATGTCTATTTGTTTAGAGAATATACATGTCTCTCATATCAAAGATATATCTATTGGTTTAGGGTTTATGCAGGTGTCTTATATCAAATAAAATGGCATGTGTTATTTGGAGAGAGAAATTATTTATGTTTTATCAAGATTTTATAACCGTTATATGAAGAAAGCCCAGCAATAAAGGCCGATCGAAGTAGTAAACACCTTTAGTGGACTCAGTCAAACCAACAGTAGGAGATCCAGATGAGAATAAAGATCCATTATTTATGTTTTAGCAAGATTTTAGTATGTTATTTCAAGTTGAAATTTATGTTTTATTATAACACTTTTGATCAAACCAACAGTAACAGATCCAGATGCAGATAAAGATCCATTATTTATGTTTTATCAGGATTTTATTATGTTATTTCAAGTTGAAATTTATGTTTTATTATAACATATTTGATTTTCCTTTAAATATGATTTTTTTTGTATTTGATTAAAAATTAGATTGGGTCTATAAAGTTAAGATTGAATTTTTTTCCTTTTAATTTTATTTTTCCATAAAAAATAAATTAGAGTGTGTAAAGTTAAGTTTGGAATTTTTTTTTTTTAAATATTTTAATTTTATTTTGGCTTTGGACTTATTGTGTAATGATCAATCCTTGCAAATTGTAGATATAGTTATGTTTCAAATTTCCTTTTAGGGTTTCTGATTTTATACTGCTCTAGATCCATGCATTTAATGAAATCACAAAGTTGAGAGAGAAGCCCCTTGAAAAGGAGTTGGAAGTGGGGACGCAATCTCCTTGTCACATATATCTCCCCACGTTGTAGTCATTCACACAATACCGAACCTCCGTTAATTTCCAATTGACTATCGACAAGAAATCGAAGTGTCGCCCCTCGCTGTAGTCATTCACACAATATTGAACCCTTCTCTTCTTTCTGAATGCAATGATCTGGCCTAGAAAATAGTCCATAATTTTTATCATCACAGGGATCGTGCTCTCCATTTTGAAGCCCAAGTACCTCAACATTCTCCAACAAGAGGAAAGCATTAGTAGTGCATGTACTCCAAATTCCCTGCATATGCGGTACACACACTCCATGGTGAACGTTCCTCCGCTTAAACTGAGTAAATGAGTGACCCAATCATGTAGATGCTTAAAATTCCAAAGCAGAGAAATAAACATGCTGACTAGTTGCCATTTCAATGGATACATGACAAGTCAAGAACCACCTTGCTTCATATTGAGATCCTTGTTACAGACCTTTAGCTTGGTACATGGCCAAAGGCTACATGACGAGTCAAGAACTACATTGTTTCATATTGAGAGCCTTGTTACAACCTTTGAGCATGGTACATTGCAAAGTCTCATCCATAAAATCTCCACTGCTTCATGAGACTCTTCCTCCACCGTTACTTTCTTGCACTCATACAACGTTAAGTGAAACTGTCAACAAATGTGTACTTTTTATTAGCGTGCCCGGCTGACAGTTTTATTGAATGCGTTGAAGGAGGAAGTGCAGAGAAGTTGGACGTTCTTCATTAATTTTTCACAAAATAATAGCATGACCCAAATGAAAGACTCCTATATAAATAGGGGTAATGAACATAAATTGAAAATGTAATTTCTGTTATGTAACAAGAAAGGAGGACACCACAAATGAGATTCCCTTTTAAACACAAATTGGAGTGTATTCGCTTAACGTATTGGAGATCACACAGAAGACGGCAATTAAGAGGACCTCACTCTTGAAACAATGCAATTTCATGTATGCCCCACGTCGTACATCTACAAACTAGAATTTTTTTTAAAGAACAAGGTTGGATAATTGAAATTTTAGAAAAACTAGATTACAAACAATATCGTAAGCGGGATTAAATTTGATGGGTATTTGTTTATATTTTTTCTTTATTTCATTGTATAATATTTGTCATTTTAAAATATGCCTAATAGGATATACACATTCAATAAGCGTTGACCATTCAATTAAGCACTTGTTGATCAAAACTTAAATGGGAAATTTAGAGAACAAAGTAATTTTTCTTTTTTAATTATATTTATTTACGTTTTGATAGAGCTCAAGTCTTATTTTGCAATCATTTACAACATACACTAAGGGCAGAGCGCCACCAGATCATTCATTTGCAAGGAAATTGAGGTAATGTACTATACTATGGTGTGAACTTCGGCCATCGGTCCATACACTGATTTTTTTGCTTCGTGCATTATTGGCGGTCTGCTCGATATATCAATCTTTGTTCCACATTCAGTGGAGAAACACATTGTTTCCGTACTATAAGTTAAACCCGACTATGGCGAGCCTTCCTCTCCTACATGACGTTTTCTCTCGATTTTTTATTACTAAGTATCAAATGGGCCTACAGTTGTTTGACGACGGACTATTCCAAGAACCCGTGATCTATGCGGTCGAGAATTCCTTCCATCCACCAAGTAGTTGTTCCTCGGCTATAAGTCGGATCCAACAATGGTCCCGCTTCCTCTTGTGCAGGACCTTTATTCGGAGTGAATGGGTATTGACGTCAGGGTTGGCTTTGGTCGAACCCAACCTCTCTTGACTTAGTGAGTACATGGACGTGCAACATTATAACAATAATGTTCATCTTCCACGTGGAAGTGTCTTAGTGGGCTAGGTGGAAGTAGTTAGAACAAAGTCTAGTTAGGTTTGTCCTTTTCATTAGCGTGCCTAGTTTTGTTATTTATGGGCCAGACTTTTGACCTACCTAGTCGAGGTCAATCCCCTTCGGTGGTACTATAAGTATTTCACTGAGGTAGTCTTGACCTAGACTAAAGTTAAAATATTAATATATAATAGTTTGACACACACACATACACACACATATATATATAGATATATAGCAGGTGCCATTTTTTGAGTGGCCCATGTGATTATATAAACTTTTGACAACATCGTTCATCTCCCACGTGGTAGCAGCTTAGTGGCACAAGTGGTGATTGTCATCTCAAAGGCTAGTTGGTGTTATCCCTATCATTCATACATATAGTTTTGTTATTTTTAGGCATGAGCCCCGACCTCCGTAGGGTCGGTCCCCGTCGTTTGTACATTTTTCTTATTTTTGGGGGCATCGTCCTAACCTTTACTAAATTTAAAATGCGAACATATAATATAAGACCATTAATCTCCCATGTGGCAATGGCTGAGTGACCCATGTGGAAGTAGTAAGTTCAAAGGTCACTCAGAGTCGTCCCTATCCATTTGTGTGCACAACATTGTTATTTCTAGGTCCGACCACTCACCTCCAACGTAGTGAGGATTGGTGCCTTTCGTCGGTACATCTTTCTGCTTCATGGGGGCACAGTCCTAACACAGCATAAATTTAATATATATATATATATATATATGAAATTTATATTATTATTAATTATTTCTTATATTTCTATTCCTTTTTTAAATAAATTAAATATTTTGTATGCTAATTTGTAATCTTCCCATAAATAATAAATTTTCCAAAATAAATAATTAACATTTTCAATATTTTTTTGGGAAACAATTAAATATCATTGTAACAACATGGCCTACCTTTGCATTCCCATTCATCTTCCACATGAAAGCTTCTTAGTCCCACATGGTAGTATTTGGGGCTACACCACCATGGAGAGGCCAAGTGGCAAACACCATCGCCTACCTTTATATGCCCCTTCATCCTCCACGTGGAAAATTTTTGAGTGGCCCAGGGAGTAGTAAGCTACTCAATGTAAATTTGGAGTTATCATTGTCCATTTGTGTAGCTATTTTTGTTATTTATAGGCCCTACCCCCAATGTATGACCCATCGGCTTTAGTCCCCTTGCTTGGTACATCAACTTGCTTTACCTTCGGCGAGTTTGGACCCAGCCTACCTTCCAACCCCTGATTCTTTGCTCATTTTCTCATCTCGAGAAATGTGCTTGCAATGAGGTAACTACTTCTTCGACTGCATAGTGATAGGGTGATTCCTAGGTGTCCAATATAGAGTTATCACTATTGGGTCGTCATAAGGCTAAAAGGATAAGCGTTATCTTATTAGAAATATAAGGTGTGATTCTCAACTAAATTTTTCACCATGAGATCCAACGACTTTTATCATGGCTTTCTTTCTTCTTGCACACTCTACCAATCCAACATGTATTCAGTTATTGCTTGGCTGCAATGGTTTTGTAATCAACTAGACCTTCGCTAGCATGTTTCCAAAGCCACAACGGCTAACCACAATGCCCATTAGTGTTATCCACCCAAAGCTTAAGATAAGGCCAGTGTTTTAGAGCCTAGTTCGTTCTGAGAGAACATAAAAGGGCACATGAAGATTAGCATTCAGCAAGGCCATGGGGAAAATCTATTCAAGATTCAAATACTGGCGTGAGTCTATGGAAATGCATGTTGTTAGTGTCAGAATATGCATTCTGCCATCAGTGATCAAAATCTCTCTTTTCATATTCATTTTAGGTGTTCCACTAATAATTTTTTTATCATTCCATTAGGTCATGTAAAAAATTGATTCACTAATGGTAGCCCTAGTCATAAAGTCTCACTCTCCCTCACAAATTATCATTTCCTGGCCCACCTTCATGTCTTGTTGAACATAAAGAACAATTTTGAAAAGCTTATTTCACTATGTCTTATGCTAGTCAAAGTCAACCATGGAGTCAAGTCATTCAAGGTCCCATTAGGTCATTAGGTTTCATTGTTCAAAGTCCAAAAATGCACCATTCCATCTCATAAGGTCAACAAAAGGTGTGAGAGTGATCCCAATAATGTCTATTTACCATGTAAAGATGATCTCCAAGATGGTTTCCAAAGTTGTAATTTGATTTCAAGTGTGAGTTTCATTCCAAGATGTAATTTTATTTTTATTCATGTAATTTATGTTAGTTCAAATGTAATAATACTCAGTCTTCCAACTCTGCCAACTCAGAGTTCCACATGCCAACACATCAAGTGTCAAATATAAAAAGTGTCTACTTCAGCAATTGATCAAATGTCAAAGGGAGTTGTCTTTTTCCAAGGGTGCCTAAGTCATCATTTTCCACAAGCACTAAACCCTAATTTCCTCTCCCACTGAGCTAGGGTTTGCTATGGAATCGGAGACATATGAAAAGAGGAGGCATAAGGTAGGTAATATCAATAATTATGAGGCCATTCCAAACTCATAAACATTATGTCCCCATCATTTTCCATGAAATCATTCCAAGAGTCGTTTAACCATTTGCCACTCATAGGGCCAACTTTACTTCAACCAATTTTTTTGACCAAACAGAGATGAATTTGACAAAAGTGAGAGAGGTTTTTATCCATCACGGCTCCAAGAAGAAAAAACTCCTTTTGTTTTTACATAGGTGACATGGTTCGGGATAAATGTCAAAAATATAGGTGCCATATGAGAGTTGCTTCACTCCTGGAGTGACCTTGGGAAAAACAATTTTTCTCCTCGCTGGAGTGTCCAAATGACTTTCTTGATATGTTAAATGATGACTAGACTAGAATATCTTTCAAATGAGCTATCATGAGCTCCATTTGGAGTGGAGGAAGGCCTCCACAACTTTCCTGCAAGAGCACACTTCATTTTTGCACCCCCATTCTGCACTTTTTGATCAATATTGGGAGAATTGATTTTTGAGGGGCTATGCTTAATAATTTCTAGTGCTTGATAGCTCCATTGCGTACCCAAGATAAATATATTTCCAACTTCAAAATTTGACTCTGGTAAGGCCTTCAAAATTGGCCTTCATGATGGCGTTGCGCATAGGAGTTTGGCGCTGCACATAGAGCTCTAGCGCTACGCATAGAGCGTTTTTTCTAATGCAAATTTACACAACACTGTGCATAGAGAGAGGGTGTTGTGCACTTGGTTGTGGCGCTGCGCACAGGATCAAAACTCTCCCAAACTTCTCCAAACAACTCAAGGTTACTTCTTCATTTCCAAAATAACTAAGTGAGCCCCTGTAACTCCCTCTTTATCCATCTTATGCTTTTGTGTGAGTTTTATGTTGGAAAAAATTACAAAGAAAACCTAGTTCCTTTGTCACTCCCAAAATCCCACATCCCCCTCACAAATTTCCCGAAACCCCCTTGTCCCAAATTCATTATCCCTAAACCCTACTACATCACCCTATATCTCTAAAGACACTAAACCTACCCCTACATCCTCATCCCTAAATTCCTACACCCTTTTCCATAAAAGCCCTAATTTCTAGGAATCTCACTATTTTTCCTACATTTCCCCCTACCTTTGACCTATAATTGAATTTTCATTTTCACCTCCCTAAATCATTTCACCTCCCATCACCTTGCAAGGTTTCATAATCTTTTTCCCCATCTCCCTTAATTTTGTGGCCCTATCCATATCACTGAAAGCCCTCATTTCATCATTTCCTTCCCTGCTCCCATTCCCTTCACTCCCTCACTCCCTCTCCCTTTTATTTCCTCACCCCTAGGGTTTCCAAAGTTCCAAAGAAACAAGCATGGAGAGAGAGGATAGATATTATAGAGAGGAGGAACACAGTGATGATGAGTTTGAGGAAGATGAGATTGTACAACAAAGAAGGCCACACAAGGGAGGTAGAATCATAAGAGTAGAACCAAAAAGCCTTAGAGAGATAGAGGCTTCACCTTTAGCTGTGTCTGGTTTCAGATATGTCGGGTGCTATGAGTTTTGTTGATGCAGGAGCATCAAGGCCATTTTTCATTTGTAAATATGTTAGAAAAGGGGGTGTGACATTTTTGTTATTTTATTAATTAATTTGTTATTTTTAATAAAATAGGAGATAATTTGGAGGAGTGAGGATTTTGTAAATATTCTTTTATTAATTAAAAGGATATGAGAGAAATAGATGAGGAGAAAAATTTGGGATTAGGAATTCTATGTATGGGACTTTGTTGAGTCCACACCTAAAATATAGATTAGTTGAGGATTAGGTGGAGAGATATTTTGAGTGAATTAAATGCATTATCTATGTATAAATATGAGTGGTTTTTGAGAGGAAAATACACTTGAATAGATTGAGAGTGTGAGTAGTGAGAGGGTTCTGCTTGGGAGCCTTCGGGCAGTTTGTAAAGGGCCAATAATTGGGAAATCAGGCCAAGAAGGAGGACTTCCATTTCAGGCTTGCATGAGTAATGAAAGAAATTGATTTCGAGTTAATCTCCATTGTAAAGCTGTGGGATTGTTGTTTACGAATGCAAAGATAATTGTATGAATCGAATTTGTAATGGACTGACAATCCAAATTGAGTAATCAGTGTCTATATTGTTAAAAAACCACAATGAAAACTTATTGAATGAAAAGGTGCAGAATTGGTGCTGACTTGTTGATTGTTCCAAATTATGAATTGAGTTCACTGGTTTTTATTTGTTATGTCGATTTGAAATTCAGTTGAATCTTGAAGTGAATGGTTTATTCAAGAAGTAAGGAATAATTACATTAAATGTTTGATTCTGGCGTTAATCTATTAACTTGCATTCAATAGATTGAAGTGGCAGAGGTGAAATCTCTGTGGATCGAACCAAAAAGGGAAATTTTGAGGAATTCTGATCATTCCTTGCTGGAGAACGCTTTGATTTAAAACCAGCGTATAATTATCAGATAAGTTAAGCCTATGTTGAATTTTGTTGGTGGAATGTCTGACACTATAATCGAACCATAAGGTGAAAATCTAATTGGTCGTTGTGAATGTTGGGTTAAAGTGAAATTTGTTGAACTGTGGAATAAACTGATAACCAATCTAGTGCTTGTGTTACAAATTACTTGGAAGTCGTGTTCTGGTTTATTTGTGGATTTAATACAAGTATTATGAAATCGAATGCTGAGGTTAATACTGTATTGAATATATAAAGCATTGAAGAGCGTAGTCTCAACGTGTGAAAGCGTATGAGGAAGCGTTATTGGGACGCTGTTAATAGCTCAACAATGGACATGGGAATCGATTAATAAATCGACACATGGGTTGAATTTGAATTAGACCCGGAAATTACATGTTGCAGATTAAATTCCGCACAAGCTTACTGCGTAATGAGAATTTGAAGCTGAGTTAAATCAAGACCAGAACGCGTGGATGAATGGTCCGATTTGAGGAAAACGCAGAGACATTAATTTTGGGTTTTGTAAACAGAACCATTTTTGATAGATGCAAACTTATATACAACAGCAAAGCCGTGCTGACAGCGTTTTGATAAACAGGTATGTTTTATTACAACGAAATAACAACGGTCTTTTGAAATAAGAAAACTCTCATGAATCGAATGGTTCGATTGCTAGTGAGATCCAGAATCTGAAGGCGCAGTACGAAGATTATTGCAGGAATTCGAACGGGTAAGATATGATAGTGTTTTCATAAAGTTATAATGCATGAAAAATGATATATGATTGCTAGACTCAATCTTAACACATGGGCGCCTTTGTTTATGGAGATTTGTTTGAAAATCCGTATTAAAAACCATATGTGCAGGTTGGGAATAAATGTTAAATGAAATGAAAACTTCGTGAGCAGTTTGATGTTTGAGATTTAAACCAAATGTAATGTGTTTAAGGTTAGTTGGCAAACATATGAGAATTAAGAATTGGGATTTAAAGGTAAGGGCGCACTCTTTAATTGAATTCGGCCATATATGAATGAGAGTTATTGGGATTGTTTGATGAGATTCCGAATGTTTGATTATGGAGGAATGAATATGGTTTTCATAAACCATCCAGAGTGAATCAAAGGGTATTAGCTTCAATTTGTAAAAGTGGTTGTGTGATCTTACAATCATAATGAAATGATTGTTAAGAGGAAGCTTTTAGAAAAGAGTATGAAATTGCTTAATGAATGGAATGATTTGAAACTGGTTTGGAAATACATTTTGTATATATCATCAGATGTGAAACTACAAGCTTCCGCAAAAATTTAAGTTGTTGAATTTGCCAGGCATTCAGGTTTTGATTTGGGAAAATGCTGAGATGCATGCATAGAAGTAAATATTCTGGGTATGGCAGGTTAGTCCTGCATCATTTTTGGTATCAGAGCTTGGCTCTGTTGAAATTGAAGGAATTTGTTTTTCTCAATGAGGACAGAAGGTTTTGTTGAGAACTAAAGTGTGTTTCTTTGAATGTATGATGAATGATTGAAAGGAAGATCAGATTTTTAAATTTGATATGCAAGCTACATAAATGCAATGAACAGGATGGCAGAAGTGAAAGGAGGATAAGATCATGCAGGATATTAAAGGTGAGATGATTTTCTGATTTGAAATTTATGATTGAAGTTTATGGTTGCAGATAAGATGATGGCAGTGAACCTAGCATTCAGCTAAAGGCTAGATAAGGAGGACCATTGCAGTGTCCTGAAGAGGAAGTGAATTGAAGAGGTAGCCTAGAGAGAGAGCAGAGGAGAGTGCTCAAGAGGTTCCAGAGGCAATGAACCAGTACTTACCAAAAGACTTAGTGAGGAGAGCTTGGTGAGGTAAGGGGCAGCAGGAGAGATTGTTGTTGCAGAGGCTAGTGAAACTCATGATGAGTGAGAAACTCATGGAGAAAATGATCATGGAGGATCAGAGAAGAGGTTTAGAGAAATGCCATAGAGGTGAGATGACTAATGAAGTCCGAGAAAGAGAAATTGTAGTAATGAAGGTACAATTGCAGGTACTAGAAGAGTAGGTGCAAGAGCAGGAAAACCAGAATAGAGGATGGATCTTTCCACTGAAGGGAAAGAGAGTGATTTGGCAACCATTGCAGAGGAGGTTGAGGCAAAGTGTGATTGCCTTATTGAAGAAGGAGCTTAGATTTCTTGAGCTAGAGATGGAATTTGAAGATTCCATATGCAGATCTGTTCAAAGGGAAGT
Organism: Pinus albicaulis; assembly: GCA_034641835.2. Classification (NCBI taxonomy): domain Eukaryota; kingdom Viridiplantae; phylum Streptophyta; class Pinopsida; order Pinales; family Pinaceae; genus Pinus; species Pinus albicaulis. The sequence goes on along the minus strand of CM076577.1, from coordinate 332,953,859 downwards.
GTTGGAGGAAGCAGTCAAGACTGAAAATTCTTGTGGTTTTAAAACTAATGAGTTGTGTATGGTTGCAGGTACAATACAGGGAGATGAGAAAACTTTAGAGTTTGTTCAGGAAATAGAATTGAATCTGAAGGCTGTTCAGATCGATGCTGAGATAGAAAGATCTCAGGAGGAAATGAAGACAAAGGAGTCTAATCAGAATGTTGATGCAGAGAGAGAAAGAAGAGCTGATGATTGGTCGAGAGTTGGTGAAGGTATGGAAAATTGTGTGAAGTTTCCAAGTTCTACTCCTAATGAAATTGTTGAATTGTATAGGAAACTAGATCTTGAGAGAAGAAATTTGGAGAGGCAGAGAACTTATGTGCAGGATAATTTGCTGAGGAAGCAAGACAAGGAAGTTTTCATGAATGACAGTCATGAAGCGGAGGATGGAAATAAGGAGAGACTACCTGACAGTCTCATGGTGAATGCAAATCAGCATACTGATGTGCTGACAGAGGAGTTGGAAAGGAACTCAGAGCAGCATACTGAAGTGTTTCCAGAGGAAGCTGAGGAGAAAGTCAATAAATATTTTCTGAGTCCTGAAGAAGTCTTGGAGTTGCAGAGGACTGAATCAACAATTGAGACCATTGGGTCTTGTGATTTTGATGCTGACAATTTGATTGTGTTTACAGGTGATATAGAAGACAGTTCATCACTTGGAATTGTCTTGGAAGAAGAAGAACTGTTGCAGGTAGAAGATGAGACAGTCATGTCTCATAAGTATAGGCTTGTTACCGTGGGTGACAAGAGAGAGTCGGCTTGTCTGTATAGCCAAGAGAAGACTAGTGGACAAAATTTTGGAGCTGCTACAATAATACAGGATGAAGCTACAATGTTTGCAAAACTTGATTTGATTGCCAGAATCAATCAAGATGATGATGGAAAATTACGGAAGATTATCGAAGGGGAAGATGGAGGTTATGCTGGAGTTAATTTACAGCATGTTGATGAAATGTTGAAATGTTTGCTAGAGACATTTGAACCAGAGAAAGAAGTTGCAGATGAAATTGAAAGTGATGAGAAAAATAATATTGCAGAGGGACAGGAAGTTTGGGAGGAGGCGACATTTATGGTGACAGCTGGGACAACATTGACAGCTAAAGCAACATTTATGGTGGCAGCTGAAGCAACATGTATGGGGGCACTGAAGCCTTATTTTTTTTATTCTAACAATTGTTTTGTGAGTACAGGTTTTATTGCAGATGCTGGAGAAAGTCTATTAGACAAAGAAATTGAATTGATGAGGCAGATGATGATGAAAGTATCCCGGAAGAGGCTAGCAGCAGTAAAACAAAGGGGAAGCAGAAAAAGAAAGACAGTAGAAGATTGTGAAAGCCTATTCAGTGGAGCGATGCAGCATAAAGTGTGGAGACCTGGAGAAGAACGACATATAGAAGCAGCGACAAGTGGAAAGTTGCAGTACAAGTTATGGGATCCGTGCATACACAGATTCGAACACATGATCAGGCGATCATGATAAATTTTTAACGCTGCGAGTGTGATGCAGGAGCATCAAGGCCGTTTTTCATTTGTAAATATGTTAGAAAAGGGGGTGTGATATTTTTGTTATTTTATTAATTAATTTGTTATTTTTAATAAAATAGGAGATAATTTGGAGGAGTAAGGATTTTGTAAATATTCTTTTATTAATTAAAAGGATATGAGAGAAATAGATGAGGAGCAAAATTTGGGATTAGGAATTCTATGTATGGGACTTTGTTGAGTCCACACCTAAAATGTAGATTAGTTGAGGATTAGGTGGAGAGATATTTTGAGTGAATTAAATGCATTATCTATGTATAAATATGAGTGGTTTTTGAGAGGAAAATACACTTGAATAGATTGAGAGTGTGAGTAGTGAGAGGGTTCTACTTGGGAGCCTTCGGGCAGTTTGTAAAGGGCCAATAATTGGGAAATCGGGCCAAGAAGGAGGACTTCCATTTCAGGTTTGCATGAGTAATGAAAGAAATTGATTTCGAGTAAATCTACATTGTAAAGCTGTGGGATTGTTGTTTATGAATGCAAAGACAATTGTATGAATCGAATTTGTAATGGACTGACAATCTGATTTCAGTAATTAGTGTCTATATTGTTAAAAAACCACAATGCAAACTTATTGAATGAAAAGGTGCAGAATTGGTGCTGACTTGTTGATTGTTCCAAATTACGAATTGAGTTCACTAGTTTTTATTTGTTATGTTGATTTGAAATTCAGTTGAATATTGAAGTGAATGGTTTATTCAAGAAGCAAGGAATAATTACGTTAAATGTTTGATTCTGGCGTTAATCTATTAACTTGCATTCAATAGATTGAAGTGGCAGAGGTGAAATCTCTGTGGATCGAACCAAAAAGGGAAATCGTGAGGAATTCTGATCATTCCTTGCTGGAGAATGCTTTGATTTAAAACCAGTGTATAATTATCAGATAATTTAAGCCTATGATGAATTCTGTTGGTGTAATGTCTGACACTATAATTGAACCATAAGGTGAAAATCTAATTGGTCGTTGTGAATGTTGGGTTAAAGTGAAATTTTTTGAACTGTGTAATAAACTGATAACCAATCCAGTGCTTGTGTTACAAATTACTTGGAAGCCGTGTTCTGGTTTATTTGTGGATTTAATAAAATTATTATGAAATCGAATGATGAGGTTAAGACTGTATTGAATATATACAGCATTGAAGAGCGTAGTCTCAACGCGTGAAAGCGTATGAGGAAGCGTTGCTGGGACGTTGTTAATGGCTCAACAATGGACATGGGAATCGATTAATAAATCGACACATGGGTTGAATTTGAATTAGATCTGGCAATTACATGTTGCAGATTAAATTCCGCACAAGCTGACTGCGTAGTGAGAATTTGAAGCTGAGTTAAATCAAGACCAGAACGCGTGGATGAATGGTCCGATCTGAGGAAAATGCAGAGACATTAATTGTGGGTTTTGTAAACTGAACCATTTTTGACAGATGCAAACTTATATACCACAGCAAAGCCGTGCTGACATCGTTTTGATAAACAAGTATGTTTTATTACAAAGAAATAATAACGGTCTTTTGAAATAAGAAAACTCTCATGAATCGAATGGTTCGATTGCTGGTGAGATCCAGAATCTGAAGGCACGGTCCGGAGATTATTGCAGGAATTCAAACGGGTAAGATATGATAGTGTTTGCATAAAGTTATAATGCATGAAAAATGATATATGAATGCCAGACTCTGTCTTAACACATGGTCACCTTTGTTTATCGAGATTTGTTTGAAAATCCGTATTAAAAACCATATGTGTAGGTTGGGAATAAATGTTAAATGAAATGAAAACTTCGTGAGCAGTTTGATGTTTGAGATTTAAACCAAATGTAATGTGTTTAAGGTTAGTTGGAAAACATATGAGAATTAAGCATTGGGATTTAAAGGTAAGGGTGCACTCTTTAATTGAGTCCGGTCATATATGAATGAGAGTTATTGGGATTGTTTGATGAGATTCCGAATGTTTGATTATGGAGGAATGAATATGGTTTTCATAAACCATAAAGAGTGAATCAAAGGGTATTAGCTTCAATTTGTAAGAGTGGTTGTGTGATCTTACAATCATAATGAAATGATTGTTAAGAGGAAGCTTTTAGAAAAGAGTATGAAATTGCTTAATGAATGGAATTATTTGAAACTGGTTTGGAAATACATTTTGTATATATCATCAGATGTGAAACTACAAGCTTCCGCAAAAAATTAAGTTGTTGAATTTGCCAGGCATTGAGGTTTTGATTTGGGAAAATGCTGAGATGCATGCATGGAAGTAAAGATTCTGGGTATGGCAGGTTAGTCCTGCATCATTTGTGAAAGGGTGGAAAGAGTTCAGCATCACCCTGACTAGGCTTTTCATACTGAACCTCCATGTCATACTAAACCTCCATGATAACAGGGTAATTCTCACAGGTGTAACTTTTTCCATTTCCAATTATAGTATTTTTGATACCTCCTTAGCTCAACTTGACATTTCATTGTGGGCTTATCCCACAAAATTTTATTAATTTTGAAAATTTTTGGAAATTTTTGAGTTTTTTGGGCAAATTTTGAAAAACACAGAAAAACTAGCTCAATGTGCAGCGCCTTGGTGCTATGCACTCTTTTGGGGCATACAATGGACAAATGAAAGACATTAGTGGGCTCATGATGATGAGGACATACCCCCTGTACTTTTTCTAAACATTTAGAGTAAAACTGGTTAGGCAAAAGGGCCAAAAACACCCAAAAATCATGTTTCTGCCTATTTTTAAGGGTGACATTGCACATAGAGTCAGTCTCGGGAGATTTCACTTTTGTGGCTTCAAAAAAACTCCAAATTAGAAACCAAAAGAAGATCTGGAAATCAAACATGACACACTTTCCAATGAGCTATCATGATCTCAATTTGGATACCGGGAAGTCAGTCAACAATGACCTGCAAGAAGATCTATTTTTTCCTCCTTGGCACTGCGCATAGGACAAATTTTGCATGTTTGGTTAATTTTCTCAGTTTTCAGAATTAAATTTTACTTGTGTAAATTTGACTTTTTACTGATTTAATAAGTGTTTGATGATGTAATTATGGTGTTCTATGAATTTCCTAGGGTAGATACATTAGGTAAATGGCCTCATTGACATGTAATGAATCAGTCTACTTTAATTAGGGATGAGTCACTTTGACCACCCTATTCTCTAGTTGTCAGTTCATTCTTTCTTGGAACAACTCCTCCTCTCATGGATTCACCTCCCTAAAGCTAGGATGAGTTGGTTTGAGTTCTATATCATGTATTTTATTAGTCATTAGTAAGGTTTGGACTCAGTTGGATGATTGGCCTTTGAAGAGGCATACTTTGTATCAGTTCCGAGCAGGAATATTAATCAAATTTGTAGCTATTTTTATGGGATCCCTATGGTATGGTGTTTAGTTCAGTTTCTCCTTTTTTTTTCATTTGTTGAAATGTATTGTTAAGTTTCTTCATCATTTAATAACTTCTAACTTAATGTATGAAATTTATATAAGTAGAATCCATTCTCATATGCTATTTTTTGGGTATACATTCATAGTCTATAATATCTTTAGTTTAGAAAGAACCCATGATTTCACCTTGCTCTTTCTAGCTCCTCACATGTCTTGATCATCCCACCCATTGAAATCATGAACTGCTAAATCACAATTCCTACCTTACCCCATAGGACACCCTACAAATTTTGACCTAATTTCCCTTGCCCTCATTGTTTTTCTTCTTCTGATCTAGCACAATGGAATAAAAACAATCAAAACCCTAAGCTACTATACCTAGCCTAATATCTTCTTTACGCAACCATATTGGCTATGATCCTTATGGAGAGAGCCCTCCACTTGCCTAGTATAGCTAGATACTTGGCTAATCGTGGTTTGTGGTTACCTCGGAATTTCCTTCTTCAGCTCGAGGTTCAATCCGACTGATAACACATTGTTACACAGTCATTTGTCACCATCCCTACCTTTCCCCGTCCCGCACATTGGAGGGCCCATTCTGTGACTTGTGAGAAAAGTCATGCCTTGAAACCATTATCATTGCATTCCTCTAAACATGAGCTTCAATTGCCCTAAAGACATCTCCTTGCAAAAAACCATAAAAACATCCCTTTTTGCATTGGCGCGGGTAGCTTGTTCATCACTCGCGCCAATGAGGAAAATCCTACAAAGAGTCCGCACCAACTGGCGCTCTGTCCCAGAGTCGCAGTCGCGCCAGCCAATTTAAGGAGTGTTTTTTAAAATAAGAAGGCGGAAGTTTCATCCTAACAAATTCCTGGACTGATTTCTATCTTGAGTTGGGAGGTTTGGCTACAGATTTCCATAGAGAGGAAGTGGTTTGCCACCTCTCATGGAAGCTTCCTTGATGATAGGGCCAATCCCACGATTATAGGGATCCCAACTCCCCTTCCTCCATCTATAAAAGCTTGCCCATTGCCATTGCAAGCTAGTCTTGAAGTGCCCAAGTCTTGAATCTCCAAGTTCTCAAATTCCCAAGAGCCTTAATGCTGCAAGAGCCTTCATTCTTCCCTTAAGGCCAAACTCAAGCAAGGAGACTATCGTTGAGAGACTCTAAGAGAGGCTTGTTCCATCCCTGGTAGGCTTTGTGAGACGTGTATGACTAGAGACCCCTCCGAAGAAGACCTCAGCGTCAGAACATTGGTTGTACTCTCTTTCGATTGCTTATTAATGAATGACTACTGGTTATGGTTCCACTATGTTTTTCACTTATGATAATGATGAGTTATATCCTTTCTGATTGATATATAGTTGCGTATTGTGGATTTTATGCTTGTATTCGTGTTGTTTCTTACATGTGCAGGTGTCCATCCACGGAGATCGTGGGGATCGGGATCATAGAATTTGAAGGCAGGCAGCTCTCTTCTGAATCATAATTAGGACTCCAGGTAGGCCTCCATCGTTGATACGTTTATTTGCAATTGGAACTTGCATTGTAAGCATTTGATGATTGTTGCTAGACCCGTTCTGGGCTAGTAGGGATCGCCTCTGTCCGCAGAGGGGATTTACCTCTTCAACAATTTGGCGACTCCACTGGGGAGAGTCTAGTTTTGATTGTCTCGTTTTGGTTGTTTCGTGGTTTTCTTGCTTGGTTAGCCTTCTGGGCTAGGTTCTTTTGCTTTTTTTTGCTTCTTAGTTTGCTTGGATATCATTGATATGCTTCTGGAGAAGTTGTTTTTTATTTTTGGTTGAGGAACTTCGGTAGCACTTCTGCTTCCAGGCGATTAATGAGGTACATGTTGCTGTATAGCCTAGCCAATTGCTACAGCCATGATTAGCTCGACGATCAGCCAATTGGCACATGTTGCTTTTGTATGCCTAGCATGTTCTTTGTGAGCGTGGTATTAGGAACATCTAGTGGCTTTGCGTATATGTCATTGGATATCATTGTCTACTTCTTAGTTTTCGATAAGCTGATGTTTTTGGTCGGCATGCTCTCGTCACTTATTCCACCCCTCTCTCTCTTTCGGGCCTCGGCCTTTGCAGGGTTATCTGTTACGGTAATTTGTCATTATACAATCATCCCTTTGTCGAATTGTCTAACATCAACGTGTCATGCGCTAGCTATTATCGCGCATTCCTCTAAACATGAGCTTCAATTGCCCTGAAGACATCTCCTTGCAAAAAACCATAAAAACATCCCTTTTTGCATTGCCACGGGTAGCCAGTTCATCGCTCGCGCCAATGAGGAAAATCCTACAAGTACGCTTGTCGCTAGTAGCTTTTGTCCCAGTCATGATCCTTCGCCAATTTAAGGAGTGTTTTTTAAAATAAGAAGGCAGAAGTTTCATCCTAACAAATTCCTGGACTTATTTCTATATTGAGTTGGGACGTTTGGCTACGGATTTCAATAGAGAGGAAGTGGTTTGCCACCTCTCATGGAAGCTCCCTTGATGATAGGGCCAATCCCACAATTATAGGGATCCGAACTCCCCTTCCTCCATCTATAAAAGCTTGCCCATTGTCATTACAAGCTAGTCTTGAAGTGCCTAAGTCTTGAATCTCCAAGTTCTCAAACTCCCAAGAGCCTTAATGCTGCAAGAGTTCTCATTCTTCCCTTAAGGCCAAACTCAAGCAAGGAGACTATCGTCGAGAGGCTCTAAGAGAGGCTTGTCCCATCCCTGGCAGGCTTTGCGAGACGTGTACGACTGGAGACCCCTCCGAAGGAGACCTTAGCGTCAGAACATTGGTTGTACTCTCTTTCGATTTCTTATTAATGAATGACTACTGGTTATGGTTCCACTTTGTTTTTCACTTATGATAATGATGAGTTATATCCTTTCTGACTGATATATAGTTGCGTAGTCTGGATTTTATGCTTGTATTCGTGTTTTTTCTTGCATGTGCAGGTGTCCATTCCACAAAACCCGTGGGATCGTGATGCACTTGAGCTAAGAACGGGAACGCTTTTCTGCCATGAATCCTGCTTGGTCCTCAGGTAGGCTCATGGTGAAGGTCTGTTTATTCGCAATTAGGAACTTGCACTGTAGCATTTGATGATTGTTGCTAGACCTATTATGGGCTAGTAGGGATCGCCTCTGTCCGCAGAGGGGATTTACCTCTTCAACAATTTGGCGACTCCGCTGGGTATCGTCTAATTTTGATTGTCTCGTTTTGATTGTTTCGTAGTTCCTTTCTTGGTTAGCCTTGTGGGCTAGGTTCTTTTGCTGTTTTTTCTTCTTGGTTTGCTTGGATATCATTGATCTACTTCTGGAGTAGTTATTTTTATTTTTTGGCTGAGAAACCCTCGTTGGTGCGCCTTTAAAGCTTCGACAAATGCGCCAATTGGCGTATGTTGATTTTGTCTAGCCCACACCACCGCTTTCGGCGCTGCTACAACCTCAGCGCTCTCGCGCCACTCCTGTGAGGCATTAGGGTTTGCTCAGTTTTGAGCTCTCTGGGTCTAGTCAGTGTGTTTCTTCTTAGTTTTTCGGCTAACTAAGTGTGTTGGAGTCCTGTTTGACTGGGAGTTTGCCTTCGTCCTTTGGCTGTTTGCTTTTCTCCTTCGATTTCATGTTTTAAGCCCTAGGGCATCTAGTGGCTTTGTGTGTCGAGCCCTCCTTAAGAGTTTTGGTGTTTTGTTAGTCCAATCAATTCTTTGATTGCTCCTCCACATTCTCTTAGTGGTTGTTCACCGTTTCATTGCGATTTTTGGGTGATTGTTCTTCTCTTCATTCAAATTTCATTTGGTCTTGCATTGGGCCTAGATTACATGGTCCATTGGAGCCTTTGAGGCTTTTTCTTGGTTTTGAGAGACTTTGGTCGATTTGAGATCTGATTGTTCGTGCCATTGAGTGAAATTTGTTTGTTTTTGCTCTCTTAATATCATTTCTCAAATTGTTTCTCATTTGTTTTCGGTTTGTTTAGTGCATCTAGCTATCAAACATTGAAAATACAAAAATCTCTTTTTCTTTTGTTGATTAGTGGAAATTGAAATCTTTTTGATTTTACTAGTATTTAGTGATTTGAATGGAAAGTTTTTTATTTCATTAGTTGCATTAGAGATATCATTGATTGCCTTCCGATCATTTTGTTTGTGTAAAAACTCTCAACTCTTTTGTAGCTAGTTTTCATCGAACAAAATGATGTACTGTGGCATGTAATTTTGCATTTAGGAGATTTCTTGAGACAACACATTCGTTAGGGCCTGAAAACTGAAACGTAATCGAAGATCAAATTTAAAATCTACTCAATTTACACTAAGGTTAAAGATTGAAATCTAACGAAACACATTTAGAGGTCTGTGCCAGAGACGGTTCTGCCTTTAAACCTAGTAGTCGGTTGCCGCCTTTGGCTTGATCACCACACGACTTGTGCTCCCATACCGTCGCGTATTCCCCATACCGTCGCGTACATAAAGGGAGACCTCTCGGTTTCAATCCTTTATCCATAGGAAGCCGAGTCTCGCCGCCTTCCTATACCCGTGATACACCTATTAACAAAGATTCGTGGGGAGATTGCCCGGCACGTACGGGAAGTCCTTGGTTGATTTCTCTTTCATTATTGAAACCAAGGTGTATATTCAATCACAAAGTTATTTGGTACACCATTTTGCCTAGTATTCCTCGAGCAACATTTGATCTTTTCTCGACTCCCTAAATTTGAAAGACTGCGCTTTTCCTTTCATGCTTGTGTCAAATCTGAAAGAGATAGAGTCACCTTTTATCGTTTCTCAACTCTTAAAACATGAAACGGTGAAGTTTCTTATTTTTCAATGTGGTAAAAAATTAATCAACCATGATTATACGCCCTCTTAGATTTTGCTTGTTGACCGTTTGATCGTGTGTCTTGACTCTTTTTCGGCCCGTGGGTGGTTTGTTCTTTTTTCTCTTGTCGTTTTCCATAATGGCGGAACCTTCGGTTTCGTCTACTGGTAGTCCTTACACAGACGTTTCTTCAGAGGTATCATAATCCTCTGCTGAACCGCAACAGCCTATTGTTTCCAAGTTTCCTGACAGGGAACCGGTTCTTTCTGAGCAACCCTTTGGGGGACCAGTTGAGTTCGATTGGCCCGAACCCCCGTGTCCGAATTGAGATTAGAGCCACTTAATTCTCTTACATCGGTTTTCCCTTTTTATTGTTGTTCAGATGATTCTCTGCCTAACGCCGCTCTCTACGAGATCTAGTGTGAAGCGGCTCAACTACGAGTGATCTGTGGAGAGGTCCAACGTCTCTGGGTGAAGACTATCAGCTCTTCCCACGAAGATTGTTTCCGAGAGACAACTCTAAACTGGCTGACATGTTAACAGTCAGTCCCTCTTTACCACCAGGGTATAGGTCTTTGGGTCAGATCATTTCTTCCATAGCCTCTATGGGAGTGTCATCTCCTTCTCTGAGGCCAGCTGCTCCTTCACCCGGGGTGTCTCCTCAGACGCCCGTTACTTCTGTACCCGTTTGGCCCACTGTTTGTGTGGCCGCCTCTTCTCCTGTTATCACGACACTCGCCGAGCGATGCCGTCTCCCCGAAGAAGTGTATTTAGCGATCGCTATACCCTGAGAATATCTCTCCGAGGAGTATCTACAAGTCTCAAATTGCACCCGAACCCCGAGGTTGGACCATCCTCCCAAGATCCCAACCGCTCTTATTTTTCGCACTATGCACAGGATGGTATGCCCATGTATGCTTTTCCAAGTCAGTATGACGAGCACAGGGACATTTTACGTTTGTTTGCTCCTGAGGCTTACCTCCATGCTCAAGGGTTACCTCATAACCAGGCTTATAACCCGCAAGGGCAACCTTTCCAAGGCCAACCTTCGGTGCCAACTCCGTTACCCTTATGACCCACAGGGGCAACCCATGCAAGGCTATCCTGTGGGCCAGCAAGGGCCATCGTACGGTCCGCAAGGACAGTATCACAGCCCTTTCGGTCAACCCGTTCAGCCTCAGCCGGGTTACCAACTGGGACCGGTCTATGGTCCTGGGGGGAAAATCCAGCCTTCTCCACCAATGCAACCAGATCCTGTCAGCTTAACATCGTATCGGGCCTCAGACCATCCTATGATTCTTCTCAGGTCAAACACGTGCCTTACAAAACCACTGGTCTCGTTCATTCACCAGGCCAACCGCTCATTCGCACAACCTTCTCACTCCCACTCCTCAGCGTCAACCTGCCATCCGCTACAACCCGGGTTCCTCTGCCACTGAAGTCATCTACTAAATCGGCGCCGCTTCGTCTATCCGGTCAACTCCTTAACCAAAGTCAGCCCTCTCGCTTGTCAACCTGTTCATTCAGGGCAACCCTCTCAGTCGGGTCAACCTGTTCACTCAGGGCAGCTCGCTCATTCCATTAACCCTGCACAGCAGCCGGTTCATTCGATGCCGCAGCCAAATCAATAGCTGCGCCTTACTTATCAGGCTCTGCAGGGTTCCACTTTTCAGTAGCCTACTCATCCTTAGGGTGGTTATTATCCTCATGGTCAATCTCAACCGAATTATAACCACCCCAGAGGCTCTCAGTATTATCCTCCTCCACCCAGTTTTAGCTACACTCAGCAGCCAAATCCAAATGCTGCTTACACTGGGCTGACACATAATTAGGGTCCATACTCTGGTTATCAAGCCCCACACTTTGGTTACCAGCATCCAAATCAGTCTGGTTATACGACCTACGCCCCCTACGGTCAGAATCCTACGGGACAGAACCCATGGGGGTAAGGATATTCACAACCATTGTGGAGTATGGGTACCGTACCTCATCCCGAGCCTGGCATGACGGTTAATCCACCATTTCCGTTCCTGGCTACCTTGGAGCTGCTGGATGTTTCAAAATTGACCAATGATCCAATTTTACATAATCCGTATTGGCCTCCGGTTCCTACCAAGATACCAGGTGACTGCCCCAAGTTTGAGGGAAAAGTTGGAGAGGACCCCCAGGCGCATGTGATGACGTATCATCTTTGGTGTTCGTCTAACTCTTGGGTCGATGATTCAATTCGTCTACGTCTCTTCCAGTGTACTTTAACTGGAGCTGCTGCTAAGTGGTACATAGAATTATCCCGTGGCATTTTCCAAGATTTCAATTCTTTAGCCATGGATTTTCTCACGCACTTTCAGTTACCGGTTCGTTATGAAGTCGGGACGCACGTCCTGACTTCTCTGAAGCAAGATAAAGCCACTCACATCTCTGATCACATTCATGAGTGGTGGCGCCATCGTAGACTGATCAAGTTTCACATACCTGATCAGATACTAACTCACTGGTTCACCACCTCCCTCGTGAATAAAATCGCCCAAGATATTGCGATGGGAGCGTGTGTGACGGAGGAACAAGCCATTGCTCGTGCCCAATATCTGGATCTTGTGTATTCTCAGTCCGGTACGCTTTATGATATCTTACCTGATGCCCCTCGGTTCGGAACCTCTAAGGCTCCGCCTACCCCTGCGGTGGATGGTGTCATTGGTTCTGTCTCTCAGAATTCGAAGAAATCTTCGAATGGGAAGCAGAAGTCTAATTCTTCCAACAATGCCCCTGCTAATCCCGCCCCATCTGATTCTAGAAAAACCACGAAGGTGAATGCCATTTAGGCTAATCCTACGGAGAAAACTTCCAAGGGGAAAAAGAAGGGCAAAGGCAAATCTAAATCTGATGCCCCAAAGCCAGAATCTAAATCTCGTACTGAGGATGGTTCTCAGCGTAAGCCGAAGTACCCCTGCCTCATTTGCGAAGGAGACCATTATACTAAAGATTGTCCACGACGATCCGAAGTTAGTCAATTTCTCAAGGGCTCAAAAGGGACTCCGGCAGTTCTTAAAGAGCCATTCCCATCTCAGCAGACCCAGATGATTGAAAAACCGTCACCATATGCACCATTTGGGTCCCAAGTTTTCATGATGAAGGTTGCTGCACCTATCTCTGTCGCTACGCGTTCGAAGGATTACAACGAATCGCGACAGGCACCCGGGAAGGCAGTTGCGGATGGACTGCCTCCCCCACCTGTCTCCGGTTCGTTGGAAATCGAGAAGCCTACTCCTGAACCTGTTGTGAAGCCACCTTCTAAAGGTGTTCTTCAGAGATCTTCGTCTAATCCGAATGCTCATGCCACTCAACACTACAGCATTGTTGAGGATTTGGCACAGGCACCATCTGCTATGTCTGCACTAGAAGTTCTTCAAAGTTGTCCTTCACAACGGAAGGCTTTATTGTCTGCGATCGGTGGCATTGATCCCGCCGACTCGAGTCTTCTCACCTTTGATTTAGAGAATTTCTCCCCCCGACTTCCACATCATATAGCTCTTGTTATTCAAGTCGGGATTAACGGTCTTAACATCCATAGGGCCGTTGTGGATGAAGGTGCTTCTACCTGCGTTATGTCATCCACTTGCTGGGAGGCCATTGGCTCTCCAGGCCTTTCGTCATCTCCCAATGCCCTAGAGGCATTTGATGGTCAGGAATCCAAACCCCTGGGTGTTCTCGAGAGTTTAGCGATCACTTTACAGGGGAAGACTGTCAACGTGGAAGTAGAAGTAGTCGACGCCAGGTTCAACTACAATATACTTCTTGGCCGCAGCTGGACCCATGCCATGCCTTCCACCGACTTTTGACTTCTTAAGTTCACTCACGAGGGCAAAATCATCACGGTGGATCAGTTGTCCTTCTTCACCTCTACCTCCGAGAACAACGTACCATACGTGGATCAGATTATGAATCCCCCTGACAGTATAGGACCCGGTCTCTTCAAAGACCCCGTCCTCATGGGTATCTTTCCCGCACCACCACCACACACCGCTCATGTTAACATGATTTCCAGGTCCGATGACCCCTGGCTTATTCCTACGCCTGAGCAGGTGTTTGAGTTTGGAGAATCAATGCCCTTGACTCCAGTAGAGATCAACTACTGTGAAATTGTTGCCGAATCTGATCCTCCACCTCCTCAGCATGCTCCTTTGAGCATGGCTCTAGATGTTTACTCTCAATCTCCCTGGCTTGGTCAGGCTGAATCGTCTGATCCTCTCAAAGAGACTTTTCCTTCCGATGAAGCCATCATTGAAACTATGTCTCTCGAGGAGCTGCCTTGGGGCGATGGACATCATCGCTCCTCTTTTATGCCTAGCTTGGGGGCAATGTCTGATTGTCTGGAGCGTTATGCATCTCAGTTTCCTACTCCTCCTCTTCAAACACCCATCTTGACGCACGAGGTTTTTTCGGAGGGAAACCTGAGTAATATCACTCAAACTATCCCGATCAACATCTCCGTCAAACCGGGGATCGTTGAGAATATTCACGTGGGAGTGACTTGTTCTCCTGATGAGATTCAAGTCTATACTGATCTTTTCAAAGAATTCAGAGATGTGTTCGCCTGGTCCTACGAGGAAATGCCGGGGATTGATCCCAGTATCGTAGTGCATGAGATTCCAACCTATCCTGGTGCGAAGCCCGTGCGCCAACGCTTACGCCCCATGCATCCTCGAAAAGCCGCTGCAATTAAGGCAGAAGTTGAAAAACTTCTGAACGCGGGTTTTATTTATCCTATCCCCCTCATAGAATGGGTGTCTAACATTGTCCCTGTCGATAAAAAGCAGGGTACTATTAGGGTCTGTGTTGATTACCGCGACATCAATCGCGCCTGTCCAAAAGATAACTATCCCACTCCGTTCATCGACCAGATTATCGACGAATGTGCCGGAAGTGAGATTTATTCCTTGATGGATGGTTTCTCAGGGTATAATCAAATCAATATTGCACCTGAGGATCAACACAAGACTACGTTCATCTGTCCGTGGGGTACTTTCGCGTATAAAAAACTCCCGTTCGGCTTAAAGAACGCTGGAGCTACTTTTCAGCGTGCGATGTCTTATGCTTTCCATGACATTCGCCATATCGTTCAGCCTTATCTGGACGACTTGCCAGCTCATTCAGCTAGGCGAGAGGATCACCCTGAACACCTCTGCCAGATTTTCCTTCGCTGTAGGCGCTACAATATTAGGCTCAATCCTCATAAGTGTGTCTTCGGCGTGGATTCTGGCCGTCTTTTGGGATTCATAGTCTCCAAAGACGGAATTCGCCTTGACCCTTTAAAAGTCGAGGCTATCATCAACCTCCCATCACCCTCCTCGTTATATCAGTTGCAGAGTCTGCAGGGAAAAGCGAACTTCCTTCGACGCTTTATCCCGAACTACGCTGAGGTGGCCAAAGGATTTACGTGCCTATTAAAGCAGAATGTTCCCTTCCATTGGGATGAAATTGCTCAGCAATCCTTTGAGAAGCTAAAGATGTTATTGGTTAATGCTCCTTTGCTTCGTCCTTCGGACTATCATCGTGATTTCACTTTGTATCTCGCCGCCGTGTTTAGCACCATTGCTATGGTTCTGGTGCAGGATGATGATGATGGTAATGAACATGTCGTTTATTACCTATCACGAAACCTTCTTGATACAAAAACGCGTTACGCTCATGTTGAGAAGTTGGCGTTAGCCGCAGTACATGCTGTGCAGCGTTTTCGCCATTACATCCTGCTGTGCACGATAACAGTTGTTTCAGATTGCAACCCCATGACATATATTCTCTCTAGACAATTGCTGGGGGGCAAATACTCCAAATGGATCGTTATGCTGCAGGAGTTCGACTTAGAGTTCACCACTGCTAAGTCAACCAAATCACTTGTTTTCGCGGATCTTATATGCTCACTCCCAACAGACTCCACTCCTTCACACTCTGAAGACCATATACAAGACGAAACTCTTTTCCTCATTAGTACTCGTGACCCTTGGTATGGCGATATCATCGTGTATCTTCAGACCTCCACAATTCAGTCTGAGTTAACTAAAGATGCCCGACGTCGAATTCGACATTAGTCTCAACCCTATCGCATCGTAGGGGATACTTTATACCGTGTTGGAGTAGATTCGGTGCTCCGCCGGTGCCTTACCTTGGAAGAGGCTGAAAAGGCCGTTAATGACTACCACAATGGCGCCTGTGGTGGACATATGTCCAGATATGCTACTGCTCAAAAGATTTTGCGAGCAGGATATTTCGGGCCGTCAATATTCAAAGACTATATTACAGCAGTCTGAAAATGTCACGTGTGCCAGGTGTTTCAGCGCAAGATGCATGCGCCACCTCGTCCTTTACATCCTGTTGTTACCGTTGGCCCGTCCGAGAAATGGGGCGTGGATTTTATGACGTGTAACCCTCATTGGGCCGGGGGGCATGCGTATATTATCATAACTGTCGACTACTTCACCAAGTGGGCCGAAGCGATGCCTACACTTGCGAACGACGGTAAAACAGCTGCTCAATTCATCTTCAACCACATCATCGCGCGTTTCGGGGCTCCTCATGCCATCGTTACCGACCAGGGTACTCATTTCCGAGATTATATGATGGTCGAGCTGACATCGAGGTTGGGTTTACGCCATGATAGCTCAACGCCATATTACCCTCAGGAAAATGGCCAGGTTGAAGCAGTGAACAAGGTTTTGGTCACCGTGCTTCAACGAACAGTTGGGATTCATAAATCAAATTGGCACTTCCAACTGTTCTCAGCTCTTTGGGCGTACCGAACGTCTGCTAAGAGTGCAACTGGATGTACACCATTTCAATTGGTGTATGGTCTGGAAGCCACTCTTCCGGTTGAATGCGAGATTCCTTCTTTGAAATTAGCTGTAGAACTTCTACCCGACACTTCAACTGAAGAAGAGCGTCTCCTGTATCTGGAACGATTAGATGAAACCCGCCGCTTAGTTGCCTTAGTGATTGAGGCACAAAGAAAGCGGGTCAAAGCTCACTTCGATCAATCAGTTTCACCACGTTCCTTCATTGAAGGGGACCTTGTCCTCCTGTATGATCAAGCACACAATAAGCTTGGGGCAGGGAAGTTCCAACCCATGTGGCATGGGCCCTATATAGTTAAACGGGTATTAAAGAATGGGGCCTATGAGCTTATAGATTATGAAGGAGTTCCGCTGGCACAGCCTAGGAATGGGATGTACCTGAAGAAATACTACGCTTAAAGTAAATTTTTGTGTGGTGTGTGTACATAGGTGTGTTTATTCATTTGTGTGCATGTGTGGTGTGTTGTGCAGTGTAAACGTCTTTCTGCTGATTGGGTCTTCCTGATTGTGCAGATTTCCATCAATCCGTTTTTTGGGTTCACAGATGGTGCCTCCCGCAGTACCAGGAATCTGTCTTCAGCAACCTGGGTAATCTATGATCCTGCTGGTGAGTTGGTGAACCTGCAAGGTGTGTGTCTGGGATGTGATACAAATAACATCGCAGAATATAGTGCTGTATTAGAATTATTAACTGAGGCTGTAAACCTCGGTATCCGTGAATTGCTTGTATATCTAGACTCACAACTTGTAGTATTACAACTGAACGGTCATTATTCGGTAATAAATCCACACATTTTACGTCTGTATCTGTGTGTTCGTTTACTGGACAGAAATTTTGACTATATTACATATCAACATATACCCAGGTACATGAATACATTAACAGATGCAGTAGCTAATTTGGTGTTAGATAGACATTTGCGCAATTTTTAAATCATCATCACATGTAAAAATAAAATCCATCCAGAAATATATATGTATATATTTATATATCGAAATGTTTACATAGTGTGCGTCGCATAAGATCAAAAAATATACATGTTCGTCTTATTACATCCGGAGACAACACGTCTCTAAAAAATATGCATGAAATAAAACCCTAGGAGGCTACTCTACGTGGTGCTCATGATAAAAAGTCACTGCATGCACTAGGCATCTTAGTAGATGGTGGAGGTGACTAGGCACTCCCACCATATGTCTTTGATATGCTAACGGTACATCCGCCAGCCGGGCGTAGTCCGAAATCCCTCGGGCGATCCCCTCAAGGTTCTGAACTAACTCTCCTCCTTCCGCGCCCTCCTCATGAGGATCGACTGCGAGCTGAGTTCTCCGTGCGATAGGAGACATCTTGGCTGGTCTCTCTGGGCCAACATCTACATACGAATGTAACTGCTGTCAGAATGGACATGTATTAACAAAATATTATAAAACATAAAAAATAAAAACAGATCATACCCAGCTCTTCGTCCCAATCCTCTCCCTCCGGCAGTGGGAGATCTGGGTCTCTAGTAAAGTCTGTCCCGGCATAAGGCTAGCGAAACGACATCTACCCAGTATACGTTTACCCCTTTTTCGGGCTGGGATGGATTATTTACGAAAAAGGAATACCCTAGCCTATCGCGACTAGGAGGTTTTATCGGATATTGTTTTCTACCTTTTCGGGTCTGAGGAACTATTCACGAAAAGGGACCTTTGGAGTTTACTTTTCTGCTGTCTTTTAAAATTCTCTAAATATGAAAAGACGTCGATTTATTCCTTTTTCAGACTCGTTAAACCCTGATGACATTGAATTCAGTCGAAATGACGTTGACCGATTTCCTCCTTCCTAGGGCTCGTTAAATGTACTAGGATGGATTCGCCCGAAGGGCGGACTTATATTACAAGAATATGCTATCCCCTTCAACCTTGTTATCAAAAATAATTTGGGTACTCACCAGAAATGGCGGGGGGAAAATGAAACCATCATCATTTTCGTGTCGGCAGTATGTTGCTCTTGAACATGGCACTTGTCTGCATTCGTGTCGGGTTGGGGACATCTCATCTCGTTCTTCACTTTGCCACCGTGGTTTTGGATAATCCCTTTTGACCTCTCATTTTCTCATTGCCTTGTCACCATGACCTCTGATCCATTGATGTCGAATACTGCCAAAATCACTATTTGTGTCGTTATATGTTCAAGAGAAGTTGACCTCTGCAAGTATCAACCTTCCTCTGATTCTCATACGATCTTGATTCACAACAAAACATCATGTTCCTCTGTCTCGTGTCGATGATGCGGGAAACATTATGGCCCACCTTCGATCAAGGTCACTTCCTGTCGACTTCAGCTCATTATCCAGGAAGCTGATCTAGAGACTCCCTTATGGTACCTTGGAGCCTGCATGGCTCAATGGCAGGTTCGTCGCATTCGACGTGAGGTTTTCATCATTGGCCTCCGATCGAGTGAGTCCACTGGTGTTCGACGCCAACTCATTGATTCACATGCCGTAGATTGTACCTGTAGTACCTTGAGGGCCATCGTCATTATTGGTGGTTTCTCTCGCGTTTGTTAACAGCTTTCATCATTGGCTGGTAATCAGACGATGCTCTTGCATGTTCTACTTCAGCTCACATATTCGCATGCTTGAACTTGTACTTTGTTCGCGTCGAGATGGAGCACAAGACCCTGGATTGTGTCTGTTTTAATCCAGGCTGCGATTTTGTGGATTATTATTTACATGACTTATTCACTGGATGGCTGCGACCATACCTGAGTCTATTTATCGATCCTCACTGGATGGCTACGACCATACCTTGGATCTGGATTATTATGTACTCTGTTTTCGATGGCTGCATCCATACCACATATACATCATGTACTTGAGATATCAGTTGTATTTCTCCACGTAGGTTTTCCGTCGGCAGAGTTTCAGTTGGACACGTTCTCGTAAAGCATTTCACCCCTCTCTCTCTCTCGGGCCTCATGCTTTAGGGGGCATCTGTTACACAGTAATTTGTCACCGTCCCTACCTTTCCCTGTCCCACACATTGGAGGGCCCATTCTGTGACTTGTGAGTAATGTCATGCCTTGAAACCATTATCATTGCATTCCTCTAAACATGAGCTTCAATTGCCCTGAAGACATCTCCTTGCAAAAAACCATAAAAACATCCCTTTTTGCATTTGCGCGGGTAGCCAGTTCATCGCTCGCGCCAATGAGGAAAATCCTACAAAGAGGCCGCGCCAATTGGCGCTCTATCCCAGAGTCGCAGTCGCACCGGCCAATTTAAGGAGTGTTTTTTAAAATAAGAAGGCGGAAGTTTCATCTTAACAAATTCCTAGACTGATTTCTATCTTGAGTTGGGAGGTTTGGCTACGGATTTCCATAGAGAGGAAGTGGTTTGCCACCTCTCATGAAACCTTCCTTGATGATAGGGCCAATCCCACAATTATAGGGATCCCAACTCCCCTTCCTCCATCTATAAAAGCTTTCCCATTGCCATTGCAAGCTAGTCTTGAAGTGCCCAAGTCTTGAATCTCCAAGTTCTCAAATTCCCAAGAGCCCGTACGTCGCAAGAGCCTTAGTTCTTCTCTTAAGGCCAAACTCAAGCAAGGAGACTATCGTTGAGAGACTCTAAGAGAGGCTTGTCCCATCCCTGGCAGGCTTTGCGAGATGTGTACGACTGCAGACCCCTCCGAAGGAGACCTTAGCGTCAGAACATTGGTTGCACTCTCTTTTGATTGCTTATTAATGAATGACTACTGGTTATGGTTCCACTCTGTTTTTCACTTATGATAATGATGAGTTATATCCTTTCTGACTGATATATAGTTGTGTATTCTGGATTTTATGCTTGTATTCATATTGTTTCTTGCATGTGCAGGTGTCCATTCACGAAGATCATGGGGATCGTGATCTGCCGAGGCTGAGGAATGGGAATGCTTTCTCTTCTACGAATCATAGCATTGGACTCCAGGTAGGTCTCCATCATTGGTCTGTTTATTCGCAATTAGGAATTTGCACTGTAGCATTTGAATATTGTTGCTAGACTCGTTCTGGGCTAGTAGGGATCGCCTCTGTCCATAGAGGGGATTTACCTCTTCAACACACATGCATTGGGAAATTTATCAGCTTGTAGATTTTTTTTCTCTTGGGGACAGGGATTTCCAGGAATTTCTACGTAGGAAATATTTTAGCAACCCATAGCTAAGAACTTGGTGAATCCTCAAGGGCATCCAAATTAGGAAGTATGCTAACTTGTTAATTCAATGCTCACGTACTATGCATGATCAGGCTTATGGTGACAGGAATTTGAACAAAAATGCAACTCAAATCAATTCGTTCATTTAGGTTGTGCTTTATTCAAGGGAGTACATTACACCACAGGCTAGATACAAAACCCCTCATGTAAATTTACAGCTTAAAAGCTAAGAAATAGGATTTTTTTCAGTATTTATAATGCCCCATTGCATTCTGTAACACGGGATTATGACCCTCATGAGTTCACAGATCTGATAAATTTTTTGTCTTTGATGTAATCTATTAAGTGAAATAAAAAAATATGTTAAAAGATTATTTCTATCCTTTTTTTTCCTTCTTAAGGATGTAAGTATAGGAAATAATAACTTTACAAATATTAATTGTGTATTAATTCGATGAAAACACAAATAAAATTGGGTTTGAGAAATGTAGTAGCAAAAATAAAGCAATATAAATTCTATTTTAAGGTCAACGATTGTCATTTGGCTTTCTATTGATTATTCTCGATTTTTATTAATTATAAACTCCACCTTATTCACGAAGGAATTATTAATTATTTGTACAAAACCTCACATAAATTTAATTTGAAAACACATCTCTACTACTTGTGCTTTAATATTTGCATTTATTTTGTTTAATGTTACAATGTACTGAAAACATAAATATTTGATCCAAATCAATGGCAGAAAATGCATTAATTCACAAGCTCAAGAAAAAAATAGTTGAGGATACTCCCACTCTCACAGGGACAATAAAAAACAATGGTCCAAGCACAATTTCCTAAAGCAAGTCGAGGTTCAGGATGTTTCTTCATTCGGAAAGTTGTTTCACTAACGATTCCTGACTCCCGATTAGGCACGAGAAATTAGGGAGAAAAGTGCATAGTGCATTATGTGTACCATGCTTATGAAATTTTAAAATTTACAAATTTAGGAAACTAATATCAATTTCATTATCATGATTTCAGTTGATTGAAAAAATGAGGAAAAAATAAATAGAAAAACCATTTTCAGATACTAGATAAATCTTTAACTAGTCAAGAAAAAATTGTAATTTTAGTGTAATGAAGAAAAAATTATAATTTTACATGTTCATATTTTCACTTATTTTATATGACTCAAAAATTTGTACTGAGGGCTATCCACAAAAAATCATAATAATATAATCACAATATTAATAATGACCAAATATCGAATTTTTTGAAATCTAGATTGTACTACAATGTTCACTAAATTTTATTCAATCCTATGCATTGAATGAAATTACTTACAACTTTAACCACATAAAATCTTAGGGGCTATTGTTCACAGGTGGGCTAATTTTCCATGTTTTTTCAAAAAGAAGAGTCGTGAATTTCCATTTTTTTAGAATATGATTCACCCAAATTTTATAGTATAACCATATTTTACCTTAGAAATCACCAAAATTTTATGGAGACTATATAAAATCATTAGAAATATAAATATTTTTACAAAATTATCGCCAAGACTTTTACAATTAGCATATTAGGGACGAGTAATATTCTCCAATATTTATAAACTTTGAGATAAATTTCTATGCTTAAAATTTTCCCTCACTTTAACATTTGATAAAAAAATTCATGTCATTTCCAAAAAAATCAAGTCATAAATTTCTAAATTTTCATGATTGTTACAATCGTTTCCACAATGAATACTTCAGACATCATTTCAACTTTGTCAATATTTTTTCTGAGTTCAGAACACCTGAAGGAGCTCACAGGTAGGATTTTCAAGGAACAAGAACTTTGGGAAATTTTCTACAATTGAATCTATATTGTGCAAAGACAACTTCAGTAAAATATATGACTCTCCTAACTTTTTTTTTTATCTATAGAAGATTGATTGGTTTTCTAGTTTGATTTTAAATTTGAAAGGCTATTGACTTTTTATTCGATCATGTTTTTGACATTTTCACCCCTTTTTTTGTATTTATGGTTAAATGTCTGATGTGAAGAATGTGTTTATGTGAAAGTTCATCATTTTAATTCATAGTTTTGGAATGGTGTCCATTGTGAAAAACAAACTAATAAGACTTTAGAAATTATGTAAAAATTATATTTGGTGACCTTAAAGTATTCTCCATTATGTTTAAAATCTAAAGGGATGGACTAAACGTAAATACTAATATGGAATTTTGAACAAGATTTTCCCATTTCATAATAATTATAATGATATATCATTGGAGACGTCAAGATTTATGTCATATGAAAGACTTTTTTCATTTTCTAATCATATTTATTAAAGTTGTTGGGTTTGTCCTTTAAAGCATTGTGATTGAAGTTTAGCTTTCTTTGGTTTCATGTAAATTTCCCCTCATATTCTGAAATTTTCCATATGTTACATACTTATTCACCCATGTCATTATAGATAAACTGATAAAGGGTTATGTAATTTCATACAAATAATAACCCATTGGTTTCATGTACAATAAATAGACTACTCCATTGGTTTCATGTACAATAAATAGACTACCCCATTGATCTATATTTATGGAGTGCGCTTTATGTTTAATTATTTTAATAAGAATTATTTCAATTTATAGATATGAGGTCACATGTTTATAATGAAACAAATATCTCAAGTATTAGCTTGCATATAGAAAACTACATTGTGGGCCAAAGCTGGTACTTGGTCAACTACTTTTGTCTACATTTACTAGCATTTTCTTTTTAGCATATACAAAAAAGGTATGAAAATTTGTGTAACTTCCTTCCAATGGTGAGCACGTTGTTCTTAATATTTTTTTTCAAATGTTGTTCTATGTTTCTTGCATTTAGGTTCATGAATAAAAAAAATTTCCATATCTTTTTCATTTAAATGTTGGACTTCCATTAAAAAACGTTGTAAAATTGAACTAATATGAATATTAGACTAAATTTCTTTTAGAAAACTTTAGATTTAATGTCATATAGGTCAAAGAACACCACTAGACTATATTTATGGTCTCCACACTATGTTTAATTAGGCTATTGTGTATTCTTGTTATAGGGGAATTAGCACCACGTTTCTTTACTCACAATTGTTGTGAAACACACTATTATTGTCCTTGATACTTTGTTAAACTCCATCGTTATTTTGATTTTCTAAGGCTCCACATTACTATGAATACATAGCCATATCGGTGTGAACAAAAGAAAAAAACAAGTAGCAACAACTAGGAAAAGATCAATAAACTTATGCCATAAATAAACTTGAATTTCCAAGGAATTGCATCTTTCTACAAACGTGACAAGAAATTGAAAATAAGAACTCATATGTTTAATCTACTGGGGAACACAAACTAGAGAAAGCATGATAGACTTAGATCATTCACTAGTGATTGATCTTATTTCTTGAAGTTTTGTTATCTTTTTTTGTAGGCCATAAGTTAATAGTTTCACAGATATAAAATCATATGTCAACTGCATTGTCTTCTCTTGTAGCAGTGTTTTAAAAATATGTGAAAGTATCAAAGTTAGGTTAGTTGCACGTTGCATCGTACCATATCATGAGCCTCGGTACTAAAAAAATAATTATTTAAATCCCAAGGCTACCGACTTAAATTATCAACCCAGGGTTAGTACAAACTTAAGAGGTGTCAGAATTGTATGTGCAACATACAAGTGTCCTTCTTTCATTGATCTGATGCAATGAAATGAATCTCATGAACTCAAGCATAAACTAATTTCAGCATTGGAAATTATTATCTATTTATAGGAATGGAAATGTTAATCTACTTTGCATAAATGTAAATGTTAACCTACTTGCATGAATTTAAATGTTATTCTATTTCCAAAATGTGATTGTTGCATCAAAAGGAATCTTAGACTATGTAATAGAAATAACAATGTTGGAAGTGGAAACCATAAATTAAGATGTATGAAAAAAAATGAAATCATTCTTCAATCACTACATTCAATATATATTTTTTCAACAAACTTCATAATTTGTTTCATAAAGTAATCATCATTATGCTCTTCAAGTCATGAATTGGTCCTTTCACCATAACTAGAGAGGTGAATTTCATTGGAGAAGAGGAAATTATTAAGAGGTATTTTTGTATTACTCAATCATGGTTCAAATACTAGAGTCCAATATTAAATCCTAAGGGACAAAAACATTTTTTTTGGAGAAAATCATGTCAAGTTTACACATGCTAGACGAATGCTACTTGAGGTGCTACAGGAAGTCCTATTTTTCAACAAGAGTTGATATCTTGTTGAATTCCTAAGTAAATAAAATGAAAATAGGATGGGTTTTGTTTTATTATTAATCAATATTTTTTATGCATCCATTCCAAGTGAAATAACTCAAAAATAACCCTATTAGCACGTGCTAAAATATAGTAGAAAATTACTACTCTAAAAAATGGAAATTCAAGAACTCGTGAGCTAGTTAACCTACCAAATTCCTAACCTAATCAAGCGTTAATTCTATGGGGTAAATTTTGTTATTAACTTGAGTTATTTTGTGATGAAATACAAGTGTAATAAACTCAAATGAAGCTCATTAACACGTTTTCAAGAATAGCATAAAATTACTGCTCTTTTTCTACAAGGGATTTCTATAAATTCTATATTCATGAACTAGTAACCCAACCCAAATAGGTCAATGATGAATATAAATTTTTAAAGTTGTTAGAAGGATGTATCATGCTTTTGAATCTATAAATAATGTGCAAATCCATTCACTTCAATCATTTAATCAATGTAACCTATAACAAAATAAGCATGAATAGTAAATAAAGAAATAAGATATCCAAGTGAAAAAGACATCCAAGGGAAATAAATGAATTGAAAAAGAGGGATTTGAGTGTCCTAGGATGGAGAAGCCAAAGGATATTTATAGTCCTGTGACGGAAACCAAGATTTTTAAGCTAAAAATGGCACCAAACTTCATTATTTGAATTAATCCAAGTACATGCCTACCAGAAATGAAAGTGGAGCTACTAATAACATGTTTCCTCCATAAGAAGACTAAGAAATACATGTCTGTAGTGGAAAATTCAAACTAGTAGTCATAAAAATTTATGGGGAAGCATTCTCCTTGAAATGAGGAATATTTCCTCTCCAAAATACCTCAAATAGGTGATCTGGTTCCCAACGCTAGGAATTTGTACTAAACGAAAGGGAGCACATTCCTATATTTTCTCAATCAATAGAGATATATTATTTTTTCAATAATTTCATAATATTTTATTCACTTATTATCCAATCTTCATCCTCCTACAGAGTGGCTAAAGTACCTAAATTATCTTCTCCTCCAAATATTCATAATTTGCCCAATATTCTCACAATATTCTACAAAAATAAATAATATTAGGCACAAATATTAAATGATCTCTAAACCTTCCTAATAAACATATTAAAGCTAAAAATATGTCATCTAATGTAAAAAAGAGAAGTTTAATGTGTTGAAGGATGGTCAAATGGGTTTTAATTTATGTCTAATTTGGAGGCCCGTCACCACCTATTAAAAATGTTGCTCATCTCCTGAGAAACTTGGTGAACTAATTGTGCCTCATTCATGGCCTTAAGACCTATCTCTTATGCATTCCTCTGTCCTTTCTCTTAAGAATCTTGGTTGTAGGTTATGCAAGGACAAGAAAAAATGTAGTTGTTCTATTCATGATTGTTTATCAGTCTTTCTAGCACAAAAAAATAACTTTCCTCTTTGAAAGTGAACTCATTTGGTGTGTAGGTCCATTGCATTCACATCCTCTCCCTTGACACATTCATTCCATATTCAATTGTTTTCCAAAAAATGTTTGTGCATATAAAAATAAGAGTGTTTTTAGAGATTATTAGCCTACCTTATTCTGCTTGTGCAAGATGGTTTATTGAAGATTTTTTGGTTTGGAAAGGCCTTCCACATCCTTTTCCAACCCCCTGCTACCTCTTTCTACCATTCAAACAGCTCTGAAACCATCAAAACGCCCTCGGATGTGATCTTGTAGCAATATAGAGTATACTCTAATAGACCTGTAGCATACATGTATCAAATCAAAAAATCTATCAGATCTTGACCAAAATTGCACCTCATGCTTATTGGTTTCCCCTTACCTTTCTATAACATCTTCTAGGCCTAGGAAAAAAGTTACAAATAGATTAAAGACCTCTTAGAAAGCCTCTTTTCATCATTGTGGTTTGAGTTCTATTTTGATGGTGAATTATTTCTTTTATTTTGTTTCCTTCTTCTTCTCTTTCTTCTTGTATGTGGGTTTTCTATGTTTAAATCACCCGCCTCCCCCCACACAAATTTCAATGAAAGTTTCCAAATTTGGCAAGGAAATTCTCTATTTCTGCTACAAGTTGTAAGTATTTATATGTAATGAGGTTTTTAAAGAGAGAGACAAAAAAATTTCTTATATTTCATGGAGGGAGGTTTATTTCATTCTCACCCAAAAATAATTGCAATTCCCCTTGTTATCAGGCTCAATTCAAAGGAAACATCCATATTTAATTTATTTTTTTTGTAAACTTTTATAAAAATTTTCCCATAGGTTGTACTACCGAAAAAAATAAAAACTTTTCAGTATTATTGTTCACATATGGAAAGGAGAAATATTTATTTACCCTTCCTTCGGATGTTTTTCTTCCAATCCTAGGGTTTCAGGGTAAAATACCTCAAAAACAGGGTCTTTTGCAACAACTTCTGCCTTCTTGTAGCATCATTGTTTTCTCTTGTAAAAATTATGTTTCTCCTATAGAATCCAATATTTTTCTACTGCATCTCCCATATACATGGTTCTTGAAGCATCTTTGGTTCTTGTAGCATATTTATTTTCTCTGAGGTGCTAATTTCCTTGTTTTGATTTTGTAGGCTGGAGATCACCTACATTCCTGAGAGAGAGATACATGGAGAAAACAATTTGTTCCCTTTTAATTTTTCATTGTTTTTTTTTTCCCTAGGCCAACTAGATGCCTCAATGGTGTTTTCAACTAGTAGGTTCACCTAGGTGCCTTAAAGGAGTTTTTAACCTATGATATTTTATTTTTCTCCTTTTCCAACCCATTGAACGCCTCATGGAGTTTTTGAATCAATGAGCCAATCTCAGGTGCTTGAAAGTAGGGTTTCACCCGAATTTTTTTTCCTCTTATTTTTTCATTTTTTCATTTGTTTTTTCTATCTTAATGTACTTGAAAAAAAAAAAATTTCTTTCAAGTACAATAATACTTCCAATGAATTAGTGTGCAAATCAATATAACACACAAACTCATGTGTAGGCTCAAAATATATGTTTTGACATGTACCTAAATTTTAGAGACCAAATTATTTGACTTTAATGATAGCAAGCAGTGTTGAAGAAGAGAGTGATGCTCCATATTGTTGAATTTTAGAACCAAACCTCAATATATCTTTGATTCCCTTCATTCTCTTGCTCATATGTATCATTATTCATGTCTTCTTCTACCATGACATTCAAATATTCCTCTTTTTGTTGATTATTCCCTTGAACACATGGAGGACCTGATTGTAAACATGAGGGAACTTCTCAATCTACGATTCTGATATTTTTTCTTCATCAAATGTAGCCCATGATTCTTTGGTATTCTCATTTGAATATTTTTTTTTCCCTAAATGTTGTCCTTCAATGACATCCAGATAATTTTTTTTTTTTTAATACTCTTCACAAACTCAATTGAAAACCATTTACACCAAGAGGATATGTTTGGAGGTGTTGTATATCAGCATTAGAAGTGGGTTGATCTACTTCCTTGTGAGTGGGCCTAATGGTTAATAGCTTGTTTTTCCGCCTAAGAGGTCATAGGTTCAAAACCAGGGGGGTAGAATGTGTATGACTTCGTAGACTTAGTATTAAATTGGAGGTGGGTCCCTTGTCCCACAAACAAGGGGGTCTCATACACCAGTTTGCTGGTTGGCTTGGTCGTGACCTTAAAATTTGATAATAATAATAATAATTGTGTGGGTATGGAAATTTTTGTACAGATAGTTGAGTGGCAGTGGATATATGATATGGATGTGGTTGAGGTTATGGTTGTGGTGGAGATGGATGGTACGTGTAACATGGAGTTGGTTATGGAGAATATTGAGGAAAATATTTACGATATTGTGCATTTCTCCCATAACTTCCTTTCTAACATTCTTTCCAATATTGGTTTTGGGGTTGAGATGGCCAAGGTTTCCAAGGAAATAGTGTGTTCCAATTACTTTGAGATGGATGTGGATACGATTCAAATTGTGAATTAGGTTCTTGCATCATATCAGGTTGACTAGGCTGACATGGTATTCTTGGAGCTTCATAACATAGCTTCTTTGGTGATTGATTTGCTCCATTGTCCTATTGGTAAACTTCCTTTGATCTTGGTAATGATGTGAAATATTTAATAGCACATGATTCTGCATGGACAACACAAATATCAACATATTATTTTTTCTCATCTTGCATTCTTAACATTTTTTACTTTTTCACTTATATTTCTAAGAATTTATGTTTTAAAGTTATGAAGCAAATTTCAAAGTTCGGCTTCATTTACCAATATTAATGTTTATTTAGTTAATATTTCCCTTCCTCCTGATATGCACTTACATGTTTCACAAAACACTTCAAATTATAAGTGGTATACATCACCTCTACTCATGAGCTTAAGGATATCAATCCATTCATCTCTAATCCTTCTAAGTAAGAGGGTTTTTAGTGTGTCAAATCCTAAATTATCATTTTTTCCCTCTTAACATTATACATAAATATCTCTATTAGATAATGAAGGCTCTCATCTCCTTTTCGAGTCATTTTAAAGATTTATTCTTTAATATCTTTATATTTCTCTAAAACTATATTTTGCATCACATTCCATGGTCTTATTGAATTAGTCCCTAAACTCATGAACCATTTAAGAGCTCTATACTTTAATGTTGCCAGAAACAATCTCAACTTTTGAGTGTTTAGTAAGTAACCATAAGATCTACAAAGGATTTCAATTCAAAGAGAAAGGTATCCAGATCCTCTCACCTCATACCATGGAAATTGGGAAGGAAAGATGGAAGGATGTTCTTCATATGAACACTGATATCGGTATCATGAATGGGAAATCCAAGAGGATCTTCTTCATTGTCATCATCTCCATCCATTTGTTCGACCTTTTTTGTCACCTCTTCTTCTTATGTCGGAAAAAGTGGACAGTGATGTGGTTCTTATTGCACCATGTGATCATGTGGTGGGGTTTGGTGTTGGAGAAGTATTTTTTTATAACTTTTTTTTAATAAGAATTCTAATGAAATGCAATTTTTTTGTCTTTGGAATGAAATATGTCTAACGAAATTGTTTTTTCTTGCATAAAGTAAAAGAAATGAATAAAATATGGAATAAAATAATGAATACTTTGACACCTCCCCGACCAAGGTGCCAAAAAGTGATGATCCTAGGTATTGCAATGATAATGTTGTAACTCCCAAGGCTACCAACTTAAATTATTAGCTTGGGGTTCATACAAAATTAAGAGGTTTTGGCGCTGTATGTTCAACATGAAATTTGTCCTTGTTTTGTTGATTTGATGCAATGAAGTGAATCTAATGGAATGGAGCATAAACTAATTGCAACAATGGAAATTATTGTCTATTTGTAGGAATGGAAATGTTACTCTAGTTTGCATAAATTTAAAGATTAACCTACTTGCATGAATGTAAATGTTATTCTATTTGAAAAATGTGATTGTGGCATCAAAACGAAGCCCACTCTCTACAATTGAAATAACAATGTTTGAAATGGAAACCATAGCTTAATATGTATACAAACAATTAAATCCTTCTTGAATCACTTCATTCAACAGATATATTGGCAACAAATTTCAAAAGGAACTTCATAGAGTAATCATCATTATTCTCTTCAAGTCATGAATATGTCCACTAACCATAACTGCAGAGGTAAATTGGAATGGAGAATCGATAATTCTTAAGAGGTATTTTTGTCTTACCATGGTTCAAAGCCTCTATGTAATTATTAAATCCTAAGTGAAAAAAAAAAAACTTTTGGAGAAAATATGGTCAATTTTACATGTGCTACAAGAGTGCTAGATGAGGTGCTATAAGACACCATGTTTTGCTACATGAGGAGATATATTGTTGAATGCCTAAGTAAATAAAAATAAAATTCGATGGGATTTTTTATTATTATTAATTAGGATTTATTAGGACTCCATTCCAAGTGGAATCATTCCAAAATACCCCTGTTAACACGTGCTAAAAAATAACAGAAAATTACTACTCTAAAAAATGGAGATTCAATAACTCAGTGAGCTAGTTAACCTACCAAAATCCTAGCCTAATCAAGTGATAATGATATGAGATAATTTTTGTTAATAACTTAAATATTTTTATGAACTAATACAAGTGGAATCAATTCAAATAAATCTCATTAGCATGTTGTAAAAAATAGAAGGAAATTACTGCTATTTTTCCTCAGGGGACTTCAAGAAATTCTAGATTCGTGAACTAGTAACCCAATCCAAGTAGCTCAATGAAGAAGATGAATTTTTAAACCCATTAAAAGGACTCATCATGCTTTTGAATCTATAAAAACCTCAAAAACCACTCACTTCAATAATTTAACCAATGTAGCTTACAACAAAAGAAACGTGAATAGAAAATGCAAAAATAAGAGATGCAAGCGAAAAAGACATTCACAAGAAATAAATAAATTGTATAGGAGGGATATGAAGCTCTTGGGATGGCGAAGCCCAAGGATACTCAGATTCCTATGGAGGAAACAAATATTAAGATGCTAAAAATGGAACCAAACTTCACTATTTGAAGCAATCCAAATACATCTCTGGTAGAAATGAAATTGGAGTTTCTAAATAACAAGTTTCGTCCACAAGAAGACTAATAAATACATGCCTCTAGAGGAAAATTCAAATTTTTAATCATCCAAATTGATGGGGAAGCACTATCTTTGAAAGGAGGAATCGTTCCTCTTGAAAATCCCTCAAATAGTGGATCTGGTTCCTAACAATAGGAATTTGCATTAAGTGACATGAAACACATCCCTAGGTTTTCTCAGCCACAGGAGCTCCAGAATTTTTCCAGTAATTTAATAATATATTTTTCATTTATTATCCAATCTAGATCCTCTTGTAGTAGGGACAACGTCCCTAAATTATCTCCCCCTGCAAATATTCATATTCTTCCCAATATTCTCAAAATATTCTACAAAATAAAGAATATTAGGCACAACTATGCAGTTATATCTAAACCTTCCTAATGAACATATTAAAGCTAAAAATATGTCATCTAATCAAAAAAAAGGAGTTTTGATGTGTTGAAGGATGGTCAGATGGTCCTTAATTTATGTCTAATTTGGAGGCTTATCACCATCCATTTTTCTTTGTTCCATTTTAAATAAAATTTCTCCTTCCTCTTTCAAGTTTCCAAATCTTGCAATCATAGGACAATTTAATTTAGCTAACCAATCTCAATGAAAAATTCCACCAATAAATTATAAAAATATGGTCGGAATAATTAATATTGACAATGCCCAATCGAAAAACAAATGCAACAATGATGTGAATATGGACGATGTCTTGAATACAAATAATATTTTTAGACTTCAATAATTTTCATATACTCCACGTGATTGTATTTTCAATTAAATTGAAATGTTTTGCATTGTTTTTATACATCTATTGAATTGCGAACTGCAATAATTTACCACTTCTTGATATGCCTCGAACAAGGGAACATAGAAGCAATATAATATTTTAATTACTAGATAACACCTAATTTCTTGTATAAGCTTCATGAAATTCATAAGGTTGAAATATATTCATGGAGAATGCATCTCCCTGCTACAAATATCCCTAACGAAAATGACAAAAATGAATGAGGACTATGGGCAGATATATTTTGCATATGTTTGTTGGACAAATGGTTGAAATTACTAATAGGAATCTGGTTGAGCACAACAAAAAAAGGGAATCTTCTCTTGAACTTAAACAAAACAAAAAACCCATTGCATATATTGTTCCGTGAGGAGGACCCTATTAACAGGCTCTATGAACCATTGTTGTAAATGAAAATATGTCAAATCATTATCACACACAATCAATAAATTTCTACTTCTTGCAAATATATACAAAGCTATTTCCAAATAGTGAATGAGAAAATAAAAACCCATGGATTGCATAAAGAAAAAAATACTATATCCATTTGTGGAGATAAATTGTTCTCTGCACTTCTTTATTTAATAGAACCTGAATTTTATGTATAATCCTAGAGTCTTTAAATTATCCAATCCTTTTGCAATTCAATAACATGTAATGCATAAGATGCATTGCATTGTTTACAAAAATATTTACCAAATGATGTCATACAAACTAAAGACAAAAGTTGCAAATTGAAAATCATACCTTATTAATATGGAAATCCCATATGAGAAAGGTAGGATTGAAGGTGGTTCATTTTGTTTCTTATGGGAAGCAATAATATTCAAATTAAACATACAAGAATGGTCCTTTCTGACTAGAAGCATTGTGAATTAGTTCCAATGCAATAGTTTTTCAAGCCAAACATACAATATACTGTCATTTGAAACAAATACATTGCATATTCATTATGCACCATTTTCAATAGACACGCATAAAAACAAATAAAATGTACATTGGAAAATATCTCCAATAGAAACAACCTCCTTGCACATGCAACATGTAGCTATGCCAAAAATGCACATAGGAAGGAAGAAAAATTACAATATATCGTGACACCAATTAAAAAGCATAAAAAAATAAGATCAATTCCATAGATTAAAACAACTAATGCACTTTGAAACAAAAAACCATAAACAAACATAAAAACAAAAACACAATAAAAATTCCTTGACAATTAGTCCTAGGAATCCTCGACTAGTGAATGACGGGATATACAGTAAATCCAAGAGAATAGGAGAGAATAAAATTCCTCGCGCTGTAGGTTAAGAAATACGGTCGAATCCATGCTTGTTTAGGGCCTAGTGATCCGGTGAGGATCACAGTAAAGCCCGAGGAAACCTTATTTGAATTTGTTTTGAGTCCCACATTCATGCTTGGAATATGGAACGAGGGTGATTGGTTGAAAGAAATATTTGGTTCAAAAAATCTATGGTTTGCTGGTTCGTGGAGGTCCCATACCTGGTTGGATTTTGAATTAATTAATAAGATATTCCTCTCCTTGGTAATTCTTCTCCTTCGTATTTTATGTGTAAATGTATTGGCTGATATGTGGATTTTATGGTTGTTATGTCATTTTAATTTATGTTGGTTACATGTCGGTTATGATTATATTTTATGATAGACTTTATGTATGGTTCTCATCATGTTTTTATTAGAAAATGAATATATATATATATCTGTGTGTGTGTTAATAGATCATAATTCAGCTATGATGCTTCTTTATGAATCTTAAATAAGTATGAGATCCCTCTGTTCAGATATGAAGTTATGACCTATAGATTACGTATTTGTGACATGTTTGATGAAATTTCTTTCATGGCTAGTACGTGTCAGATCAAGTATTTGTTTCAAAGTTTTCATTAGTATCATTGCTCCCATGTTATTTATCATTTCTGAATTTTTCATGAAGTTATGGGCAGTGTCTCATGTCCCCGTCCTGAAAAAGTGGGACAAAACCTAGGGTCACTCGCAAATAACTAGCTAGACAATTCCATAGTCATTGGCATGCCTTGCTATGGCAGTGAATCGAATTTATTAGTCGGTTGCAGTGCTTATCGTCAAGCGGTTGAGGGTCTAGGTCAGTAAAATTATGGGTTGTCTCAAGGGTTGACCACCTGGAAGTGTTGGTTGGCTCCTGAAGGATCTGTAGTATGCGTGGAAGGTAAGATTGGTTGTGTTATGTGGGTTTCAATTCCTAAAAGGGACATACAAGGTTTAATCACATCATAGTAGCCTCACGTCACATGTTTTCCCCAGTGGGCCATTTAGCATGGGTAAATGTGGTAGGAGGGTGTTACAGAGTGGTATCAAAGCATGGTTCACCCCTTGGACTAGATGGACAGTGTGTTGATCATGCATGCATGTAGGTTTTATATGTTCTTGTTATGCATGCATGGTGATGGTGATTGTTACAATTGCGTTTTCATGTAGAAGTTTATGATGTTGATGTTAGGATGTATTTTTCATGAATGCATGTTGGTTGTATATGCTTTTTTATGCATATCAGTGTTTATATGTTGTTATGCATGCATTGTCATGGTTATGTTTATGTATGCATGGTATGTAAGACATCCATCAATTTGGTAATTATGTAGTTTACGTCATCTTGATGTTGTTGGTATGTTATGGTATTGATGTGTTTGTTGAGATGAAGTTAGAGATGCGGATCGTCAAAGCGAGGTTGCAGCATTAGACCTCAGGGTAAGAGCATATTTTCATACATGTTTGTATGTTAGACGTGCATGTATGTTGGTTAACGGATTGATATACGCATTAGGGTTATATATATCTTTTTCATGCTATTTTTTTGTTTAAATGCATGATGATGATAGTTCATCAGTGTAGTCATATGCACGTGTTAGATAGCCATGAATGGTATTAACTTGTTGTTATATGCGTAATGGTCATATACATGATGGTTATGGTAATTGCATTTAAGATATTGATGTTATATGTACCATGCTAAATTGGATAGGCCTATGTAGATGGTTAGGGTTATGAAACTTCAGTACGAGTCGGCCTATTTGTGATATTGTGTTTTACTAATCTCGACTAACTATGCATATGTGATTTTTATGCATGAATTACAAATGTTTATGAGTTTATGATGTGAACATGTTAGCTAGTTATTGTTCTAGATAACATGATCTTATTTATGTTTGATTTGATATGTTGTGAAGTTCTATCATGCTAATCTAGACTGATTTTACGAATAAAATGGCCTCCCTTGAGGTACATTAATGTATGAGCTTGCTTATGTAATCTACTTGGTTCTTGAATGTTTCATTATGTCATCTATTTGGTGTTTGAGTGTTTGGTGTCTATTTTGTTATTTATCTATTTTTTGAATGTTTTATTAATCGCGTGATATTAGTATGTGTCTATGAGATCACAAGATGGAATGGTATTGTCTTATGGAAGTTGTAATAACACATTATGTGTTTAAACAATTGATATGCGCTTGAGTGCAAGTGAGTGCTAGTTGTAGTATTAATATTAATTATTGTGAGTTGACTACTGATTATGACATGATTGTTAGTTTTAGTAAGGTTTGATTTCAAATTAATAGATATCATATCTTTATCTTTGTAACATGTGATTGACATGCATGAATAGTTGTAGGACAACATACTTGCTATTAGCATGCAGAGGAAATAATTGATTTGTTTATATAAATAATAGTTGGGTGATGTCAAAACATATAATATGAATCAATTAAGCAAGGTAAAAGGTACAAGAAAGTGATTGGGTGAGAATTCCTTTGGCCATGTTTGGAAACGAAAATTCCAAATGAATGAATGCTTGCATATAAGAATTCTTCTTAACCTTGATATCATTTGAAATTATGTGGATATGTGTTATATTCATGAACATGTATATGACAGATATATTAGCTAGTTTCTAGTTGTATTTGGATCCATTGAGGGGTTTGAAGTCCCTTGATATATGGCATGGATGTGTTTAGTTACAGGTGAGCGTGCCTTGCACAACAAGGTAAGATAATTGGTATATGGTTATATTTATTTATGAATTGATGATTATTTGTGTTTATGGTATTATGTTGTAGGAAGATGCATGGAAAAAGAGATTGCCGTGAAATCTTAAAGAAGGATCAGGTTTAGCTTTCCCTTGGAAGCATTGAGAACCCATGGGGATTGAGTCATGGTGTTTGTTTCTAGTCTTGTGTTTTTGGTCTTTTATAATTTGTTTCAATTGATTGTGGCTTCGTTTATGTTTAGTTTATGGCCATACCACTTTGTTTGTGGTGTCCTATTGTTATTTGTTTCCATGGTTTTCTTCTTATTTTCTTTTTTTATTTCCTTTTATATTTTAAGCATCTTGAAATTTTGTTTGGAAAGAGGGAATTTAATGGATTTCCGAAAGAGTTGGATGAAATGCAATAGGTGATGAAAGACTTAGATGAAGCTCTATGCATGAGTAATGGAATTTGAATATAAGAGTATGATAGTGAATTGGATTGGTTGGGTCCATTGGTGTAAATGGATGGTGCCATAATATTCATGAGAAAAGTAACATGAAATGTGAATTAAATGGATTTGAGGCATTAGATGCCTTAGCTGTGTTAGGAACTATTGTTCTTGATGTTTTGCATGTTGTGCATGGATAAAGGGGGTTCTCTTAACCTAGACCTTATAATATGTGGTAATTATGTTTTGATTATGATTAGGATTATGATGATGTATATATATGTATACATGCATCCATGCATGCATGTATGTATGTATGTATGTATGTAGGTCATGTCTCATAGGGTCATCATGGATGATTATTGTTTTATGCTAATGTTTATATGTATATATGTATGTATCTATTTCGTTGTATGGCATGGTTTTCGGGGATCATTATTTTGAAAGAATGATTGCTTATGCAGGTGAATGGCATGAAGAGGTTCTTCTTCTTATGAGGAATCAAGTGTGAGGAGTAGCGATAAAAAAGCTATGAGGTTAGTATCATGTAGATATGACTTGATACTATGTGATTATACTATGGCTATGTTCATGTTATGGACATGTAATGTTGAGGGATACATCAATAGTGTGGAAGCGGTATGATCTATGACATGTTGGAATATGCATGAAAATGGAAAGACACTGGAAATAAAGTTTCTTTGTAGAGTGAGTGTGTGGTCTATGGATGTGAAGTACTAATTTTGTGTATATGTTGCACCTGTGATGTTGTGTGCATGTGTTTTTGTGTATATATGGTGTTGACTACATGTTGTTTATGCAATAATATGTATAGATGGTGTTATGTGGATGTTTTCTATGCAGTGCTATATATAGATGGTGTTTTGGACATGTTGTTTATGAAGTTTTATATAGATATGGTGTTGTGCGCATGTTGGATATGAGGTGATATGTATATATGGTGATGTCCATATGATGGATATGTGATGATATGTACATATGGTGTTGTGTGCATGTTGGATATGCTGTGTTGTGTACATATGGTGCTTTGTGCATGTTGCATATCCGGTGTTGTGGACATGTGGCATGTTGTGCATGTTGTACATATGGTGCTATATATATGTGATGTTGTGTGTATGATTTTACATGTGTTATTTTGTGCATGTGGTACCATGTACATGTTATAAATGGGGTGTTTTGTGTAGGTGGTGTTGTGTATATGTCATGTGTGTGGTGTTGTTTACGTGGCGGTGCTCTTGTGTACACATTGTGTAGGTGGTGTTATGTACATGTAGTGTTGTGTACGCATTATGAACGTGGTAATGTGTACGAGTGGTACTGTGTAAATGTGGTATTGTTTTACATGTGGTATTTTGTGTATGTCTTACATGTTGTGTTGTGTTGTGCACTTGTGGTATTGTATGCTTGTTGTACATGTTGTTTTGTGTACATGTGGTATTGTGTATGTGCATTTCATATTCATGGTATGGGGACATGTGTATTCGTTATGTTGTACTTGGTGTATGTATTGTGTTGTGTTCTACACTCGATGTAGGTGTATGTATTTTTTTGTCGCAGATTGGGTGAATGTGTATTTGTTGTGTTGTAAGCTGGGTGTAGGTGTATGTGTTGTATGTCAAGTTTAGGTTCACGTATTGTATGGTGTTGTATGTTGTCTATGGTTGTATGTGTTTGATTCACACACTGTGTATGTGTACGTGTTTGAAGATAAGGCACTGAGTGTTTTTTGGGTGTGGAAATTTATGAGCTCTATCATTAGCCATATTTGGAGGGGTTGATAGTCACCTTTTTGCCTTCTTAGATCTCTTTTTCTTTCATTTTTATTATTATTTGGGTTTATGATGCTAATATAGGTGGTGATTAAGGCTAACATACTCTGAGTGCCTAATATAAGGTTGAGTGCAGAAAATATCATTTATTAAGCACATTTTTAAAGATTTTATCTCAAAGACTTGGAGGAGACAACAAGGAGAGTATATAGGAGGATTTTCCACCCTCAAAGGCAGTCGAAGGATCCAAAAGATTCACTCCAAGCCATTCAAATTCGAAGAGGCAGAAAAGAAACTGAAGGTAAATGGAACTCAATATATGTTTAGCTAGAGTCAAAGTGGACTAAATCACCATTTTCAAGGGAGATTTTGGCAGCTGCCATGTAGAATAAATAGAGTGGACCTAGAGCTAGGAAGAGTTACTCTATTCTAGTCTCGATTCCATTCAGAACTATTGTTATGAGCTATTGAGATTTTTTTTTTATTCAAGGATCAAACTTTCAGAGATGTATGCTATTATTCTTTTATGAAATGAGAAGACTGATTCCATTTGATTGATTTATGGTCAGAGGGTTAGGCTCGTGGGTTAGGGCCCAATCTACGTGCCTTAGTTTCTCCATTTTTTGATTCTTTCCTTCCTTCCATTAAGATATCTTTCTTTCTATCATTTAAGTTAAGATCTTCTTCAGATAATTTCGTTATTGTTTAGTTTTTTTTGTGTTGTAGTTTTTAATTTCTTATGCATAGTAAAATAGAGGAAAAACTCCAACGACTGTGGTCAAGCCTGCCCCTCTCATCTCTGTCAATAAATTTCGAGCGGGGTAGACCTTCCCACAAGCCAAAACCATTGATTCATGTTCACTATTTACATCTCTACGTTATGCTCATAAACCTTGCTTCTGCGCCTCCATTTCCTCTTGTTTTCCGCTCATTCTCCACTTCTGCATCCACCTTTTCCCCTAACAGCACTTAAACCTTTCAGCTGCCTTATTCCTTTGTTTTTCTTATTTACGATCGCCTTTACCGTGTTAACACTAAACGCTTGAAAAAACCATCAAAACCCGTCTTCCACCTTTCCTCCTTGAAATCGCCACTACCGTACTTCACATTTCGCACTTCGCATTGTTTAGGTCTTTCTTGTTAACACTTACCGCTCGTCTCACAGATCACGATATTGCGTACGTCAAAATCGCACTTGGCACCGCTTACCTTTTTCCTTGAAGACTTACCACTCTCCTTTGCCCATTTCCTGTCGTGTTATAGATTGTTGTCGCCTTACTCGTTTTAACGCAAAACACTTGAAAAACCATTGAGAACTGACCTCTGCCTTTCTCCTCGAAATTCACACCACCATAAAACACATTTCGCAAATTGGAACATTCAGCTCTTACCTTTAATCACATACCACTGTTTTTGGCCGATTGTGATATTGCGAACACAAAAATTGCAAATCGCATCATTTACCTTTTTTCATAACACTTACCGTTTATTCTGCCGATGCAACAACTTTGCCACAGTCCCACTGCCATGTCAATTGCACTTTGCCTCCTTTAGATTTTACCCTTAACTCTTACCACTCGTTCCTGTGATTATGGTATTGTGAAATCACATACCGTGGAACTTACCATATCGCACATCGCAACCCGCAACTTTTCCCTTTATCTTCTTCACCTCCACATCATCCCCTTCGCAAATCGCCTCCCACAACCTTTACCGCAACACAAATTTCACGTCGCACATTTTATTTCATTCCGTTAAGTCCTTACTGCTATCCATTTAAACTTGAGAAGTTGTGATTGCGACATCGTAGATCACAACTTTTACGTCCATCACATTTTGCCAAATCTCTCTTAAGTTCTTTCCGTTCGAAAGCCTTTTTGCGCTATAATAAAGCTCTAATAAGGTTTTAAACCCCCTAATTCCACTTCTAAGCCTTTTTCCATTATCTCCACTCCAAAGTCATTTCTCACGTTATAATAAAGTTTTCTAAGGTTTAAACCCCCCTAATTTCGCTTCCAAACCTTGTTTCATGTGTTGAACCTCCCATTAGCCTCTTTTAGCCCTTTTTCTTCCTCCAAAATACAAAATAACTATTTTTAGTTAGAATTAAGTCATGGATATCCTAGTTGCATGGATAAGAGCACCGTCGATAGATCATAGGATAAGTAGAATTCATTTAGCTGTTTGGCCAAGTTAAGTCTGGTTTAGAGTTAGTTTCCTTTCTGTCATCTATTTTCAGCAAGTTAGCTTAGTTTATTTTCAGCAATTTCCATTTTTTCAATTAAATTAGCTCATTCTTGTCATTTCTATTCAGCACTTTAGTTTAATTTCCTTTCTATCATTTCCTTCCACTAATTTACTTTCCAATT
This sequence comes from Pinus albicaulis, assembly GCA_034641835.2. Lineage (NCBI taxonomy): Eukaryota > Viridiplantae > Streptophyta > Pinopsida > Pinales > Pinaceae > Pinus > Pinus albicaulis. Next base: position 332,912,744 of record CM076577.1, on the reverse strand, counting down.
GTTCTCATAATTTAAATAGCACCCTTTCGTAAAGTAGAAGAGGATGACATGAACAGAATGCATATGTTATGTATATAACACTGTCACCTCAAAGTTTGTACAAACTCCAAGTTGATAAAGTAAATTAGGGCAGCCCATGGGAGTTGTAGCACTCTTGGTGCAATACCAGGGCTCACGACTTTTTGGTGCCATTTCCGAGGAGGTGTCTAGTAGATATTTTGATTTTGTTTTAGCATTATTTTCTACTTTCCTTTATTTTCATGTCACTTCAGAAATATTGAAAAGGTATGAAAAATATCTGATTTTCGTGCCTCGTAGGACTAGTAATACTCAAATAAAAACCTTACCTAAAACCCCCACATCACCTCCTAGCCACCCTTGACTCTTCTTCAGTGGCATTGAGATTGAAACCCCTCTAGTAGAGCCTTATGAATATTTTTGAGGATCGTGTTGGGGAAGAAGAAGAAGACCTTGTTTCAACTAAGGGACCTGCTTCACCTAACTTAACCATGGCTGGGATCCAGAGAGACTTTGCCATAAGAGAGGAATATGGGGACACTAAGATGAAAAACATTAGCCCCTCAGCTCTTCCACACTTCCATGGACTCACCTCTGAGTACCCTGACAAATTCATGTTTGAATTTGCTGTTGTTTGTAGGACTTATGATTACACCTCTGATGATGAGAAGTTGAAGTTATTCCCATCCACCCTTAAGGATGCAGCCTTGTGCTGGTTCATGGGTCTGCCTGGGGATAGCATCACTACCTGGGCACATATGGAAGAGACCTTCAATAGCAAGTATAAATACTACGTTAGGTCCAAGGAAACTATGGATGAGATATTTAGGATGACTCTAGGGCCTGATCAATCCCTAGAGGGTTATGAAGAGAGGATTCAATTGAACTATAAGAGAGCCAAATGTACTCTTGATCCTGACTCAAACTTGTACTTCTTCGAGGGATCAATGAAGAGATGATAGAAACCTTGAATATGTTTGTTACACTAAATTTGTCACCATGACGTTTTACTGTCTATATGGGTTCATCATTACTCATACAATACTCCCTTAGAAGTCTAAAAACATCAAGTTCCTAAAACCAAGCCTTGAAATTGAGAGAAAAGCTTATAAAAGTAATAAAAATACTTGTACGGCACTTTCTCTTAGCATTACCTGTGGTGCTGCATCTGTTTCTTTTATAACATGCGGAACCGGCCGCACTTTTTCTTCATTTAAGGTGCAGTTCCCTGTAAAAGGTAAAATGAAGGCGGAAGTAAAATTTGGAAGCCCAGCTAGTTGAATCTGGAAGCTTCCAGAAGAAATTATTCGGTGGAAAGTTCGCTCCTTTCATGTACATTCATCCCTCCATTAAAGGAGCCTACCCCTTGGTATGTGGAACTTAATCCCTTTGAAAGAAGATTCTATCCCCTCTTATTTGGAGCTACAACCTCTTCTGTTTTGCTATAAACTGAGGCCATAGTTCAACCTCAAGGGGAGTTAGGCTTTGAGATTTTTTGAGGAGAATTGCTGGAGAAAATCAGACTCTCTTAACTGATTATGATGTGGGAATGATTACACACTCATGTGTATGTTAGTCAAGAGAGTGCAAAGGCTTGTCAAAGTAGAGGAAATGCTTGTTTCAGACCCCAGAAGGACCTGTACGACATCAAGGCAAACACGGTTGTAAGGCTCCTTCTTTCATCTAAGATAATACAAATGGATCCTGTTTTCTCAATGAGTTGTTTATTTAAATGGCTTATTTCTTGAATTCCTTGATCATCAAGATAGATTTAAGGTTTATGAATTAATCTATACTATGTAGGTGCTTCTGATTCCTTCATGTTTTTTATTGCAAATCCCAAAAGGAGACGTATTCAAAATGATAGGAAAGAATACTACGATCAGCGCCGGACTACAGGTAAGTCCTAAATCCTTCATTATAAATAATTCTAGATAAAATATAATTTAGAGAAAGTAGTTTACATCTCTCTGTTTGTTGCTATTTATTCGTAGGATATTAGGGAGATTTGTCTTGTCTGCAAGAACAATTTATCCGTCCAAAAAAATGGCGACTCCATTGGGGAATGGATCCTGAACTTTGTTTTCTTTTATTTTTTGACTTGTGAAATTATGTTTCTGATTTTGATTGATTGATACTGGATTGGGTAATTTATTCCTGTAGAATCCCTAAAAGTTCTTTAGTATTTTTTGTTTTTCTTTAAGTTTTCTGGTCTCCACATTTTATCTTTAGGCACAGTGCGGTCATCTCCGTTGTTTTTCTGTATACATAGTGCAGCACCACACTTGTTTACACTAAAACCTGCAGACCCTGAGAATTTTTTTGAAAAACTTAAAATTCTATTTTCCAGGATCAGCTTGCAAGATTCTTAGTATAAACCCAGACTTGTATTTTTGTCATAAAGCTTTGTGTGAGAGTTTCTTCCAGCTTTTTTATGTTTTGAATGATTTTCTACAAGATCTGTATGTTATAAGTGAATTTTTCTTTGTCTTTGTGTCACTCAAAGATTAGAAACCTATGTATACCTTAGATCCCTGGTATTTCATTGTTTTTTTGCTGAGTCTTTGAATTTTTAGCAGAAATTACTTTATGAGAATTAGATCCAATTTTCTCATTTGCAAATATTTAATAACTTTTTCATTAAGTTTTGAATTTTACTTAAAAAACAATAATTGGATGTTTTTGAGTTTTTTCTCATTTTAGCAAAGAATTTCTTACTTAGATTACAAACTAAGAAAAATGTCCTCAAAATATTTAAAGTTTTGATTTTAGATTTAATTCTTAGAATTTTTAGATCTCGAAATTACTATTTTTAGTTTTGAGTGTTATTTCTAGAAATTGTAGTTTTCTTTTGGAAAATGTTTGATTGTAGTTTCGATCTTGAAGAATAAAGGGATTTATTTTTGAGCAATTGATCATTATAAGTTCTCATAAGATAATATTTATTTTCATATGTTCTTGTTTTGAAGGAAATAATTCTTTATAAAGATTGCATTTCTCAACTCTTTCTTTTAGATAGAATTCATCAAAAGGAAATGAATTGTTTCTCATAATAGATGCTATTTTAGTGTGTTTTTACTCGAGTCACTACATATCATCAAAGTTTCACTTTCGTACCTATTGTCCTAAGAAACAACCTATTAAAAGCAATGCTTAAATTAAAATCGATCTAGCAATTTTTATATTTCTAGGACTCTTTTCACCAACATAGCTTAGGCTAGTGTCTTGGAGTAGGGATTAATTAACTCTTCGATACAGTTAAAACAAACAAGTAGTTAATATTGTGTTAGGAAAAATCTAATAGTAGCTTGCATGCTCTAGGAATCTCCTCCTAAAGGAGCCAAGCACGAGATCATATCTCAACCAATGAGGTGATCAATTCCATATCATTGGGAATGATAGAAGATGTGCACATATTAGCAACGGTAAACCTCAGATTGACCATTGTCGAGGAGCCTGGGGTCACTTGTCGGTATACCTTGGATTATGTCAAGGAGCCTTCAAGGGGATTGATCTTTGTTACTCTACCCTTACGTGTATATCAGATCGTAGACTATTCCCCCAGGTATATTTGTTCCTGTTGGTGACCTTAGTGGCCACAAATTTAAAATTTTTTCCTAAGGTGACAGTGGAGGAAAGATCTCACTATACCTGGAGCAGACGTCGAATAGACTCACTTGGACTCTCCGGAGAGTTGTCTTCATTCAAGATGGTTTTAGTGGAGAAACTTGCACTGGTATGTTTCATGAATCAAGTTGTCAGGGTAACTATTCCAACCTTTATTTCTACATTAAAATACTACGATGTTGGATTTCATCACCAACTAGTGTTTTTAGTGTGGGAATATACTATTTGTGTGTGGTTTGATATCTTATATTTTATAAGCATTTGATCATTTGACTGTCTCTTTAGTAACTTTAGGATTTTGATTGTAATTTTTTTTGATTTTGTGTGATTAATAATTTTTAATCGTAGTTGAATTACCAAGACAATCGCGTAGACTTCAGGGGAAACCCCCTGAGTATACACCAAGCAAACTTGAAGGACTGAGAGCTCTAGTACCACATAATACCTATAGACTTAGATCAATGGAACTAGGAGAATCATCCATAATTACTCATCCTGATTATCATTAAATAAATCAATTAGAAACAAAAAAATATATTCAAGAACCAATTTCAATTTCCGAAATCACTGACATTGCTTTTGGTTAGTTGAAGAACCTGAAATTTCTGAGCCAGAAACTGAACCTGTTGTGTTAGAATCATCTTCGAGATTTGTTACTCCGACTTCTAGTGATCCTGATTCACCTAGAGTAAGACATCACATTACCGAAAATATTCCTTCTGATCTCATATGTATTGAAGAAGTTGTTGGTCTAGACGAAGATTTAGTTCTTCCCGAAACCCAAGAAAATTTAAATCTTAGAGAGCGTGAATCAATATTCTAAATTCCTTTTAGAACTAACGCTTGGTATTTATCATTGATATATTTTTTACAAAACACAGGTCTTACTTATTCACCACCCCGAATTCCTTTTTACCCTACACCGAGAGGTTATCAACCTTCATTAGCTATGTCAGGTGAGTCATCTATGTTTTCTGAATCTCCAGAAGAATTTTTATACGGTGGTTCGTCTGTTCCTCTCGGACACCAGTCACTCTCTCGTACCTTCTCAAGAGTAGCTCCTCAACCAATTGAACAAATTTTATCATTTGGTACAAATTAAAAAAACGCTATCACGTTGAACACAGAACATATTTTTGTGATGTATGGAAATATTCCAAATCTTTAACTTCAAGGAAGTCAGTTACCACCTGGGGGGCAACCTCAAGGTAGTCAATTACCACCCAGAAGGCAACCTTAGGGTAATTTTTTACCACCTGGAGGTCAAAATCTAGGACAATATTTCCTGCCTGGGGAGCAACCTCAAGGAAAGTGCATACCTCAAGGTCAATATCAGCCCCAAGGATAGTACATACCTCAAGGTCAATATCAACCCCAAGGATAGTACATACCTCAAGGTCAATATCAACCCTAGATTTTGTACATGCCTCGGAGTCAATATCAACCTCAGGTTCAGTACCCCGCTCAAGGTTTTCAACCTCCTTCAGGTCAACCATTATTACAAGGAGCTAAAAATTTTCCAGTTAATTATCAGACTTACGTTCAACCTAGTTGTGGTCCTTCATATGCACAACCTTCTATGGGTCAATATCCCAAAATTAATATGGTGTGGGATCCATCTCAAATTCAACAGGCTTTACAACCCAATGTGCAGTTACCTAATCAACCTGGACAACCCATAGGTTCTGGTCTAACCCAACAACCTATCCAGCCTAACATTCAAGTCTCTTCACCTGGTTCTGTTCAGCAGCCTGGGCCTAGTACACCTAGAATAGCGCCTCAAAATTCTGCTGCTGTTGCAACTTTTTTTCAACCTACCACACCTATTTTTGGAGTATTTGCAGCTTCTATTTCTGCTACACCTGTATCAGTGAAAATTCCTCAAGTATCTATGCCACATTCAGGACCTACAATTCAAACTACGGCCCAGATGCCTACAGGACAATCTGGTACGAGTATGGCTCTCACTAGTCAACCAGAATTTACTTATCAACCGTACTAGGGGTACTATCAATTTGGACATTCTACACAAAATCCAACGTATTAGTATCAACCATTTCCTGGGTATACTTATCAACTACCTCAACAACCCCAGTTTGGTCCAGTTAATACTGGTTTCACAATTCCCAACGCGCATCCAATTCCAGGATATCCTGAATATCCTCCTCCTGGAACTAGTTTGATCACACAAGGTTATCAAGATCCTAGCCGTCGGTTACTGTTTATAGCAACTTTATATTTACCTGATTTATTGTACCTTACAAATGATCCGATTTTTTATCTTCCGTATTGGCCGCCGATGCTTAATAAGTTGCCCAGTGATACTCCAAAGTTTGAAGGTTAGTCAGGAAAAGATCCATCTAATCATGTTATGACTTATCACCTCTAGTGTGCATCCAATTCACTAATCGACGATTTGATTCGATTAAGTCTTTTTCAGATAACTCTTATTGGTCTAGCTTCCAAATGGTACATTGAATTACCACGAGGCTCATTAAATAATTTTAATGCACTAGCTACTTCTTTCTTAACCCATTTTCAGTGACCTGTCAGATACGAAAATGGTACGAAATATTTGACCTCATTAAAACAATCTATGTCTACATACATATCTGATCACATTCATGAATGGCGACGTAGGAGAATTTTAGTGAAAGTATTTATTCCAGATCAAATTTTTTCTTAATGGTTTATCAAATCATTATTTCCCAAAATCACTGAAGATGTGGCCAAAGGAGGCATTGTTACAGAAGATCAAGTCATTGCTCAAGCTCAGTACCTTGACCTTGCATATACATAGTCAAGTACTCTGTATGACAAAATCCCCGATTTACCTAGACCTGGTCAATTAACTACAAATCCTTTAGGCTCTCATGCCGTTGATGGTGTAATTGGTTCTGTTAACACTGAAAAGGGTAAGAAGAAATATTCCAAGATGACTTCTCATATTATAACTTTACCTGATTCACCCAAAGGAGATTCTTTCATTGAAACTTCCGTCGATATTCATGTTGTAGAATCATCTACAGCGAAACCTAAAACTGGTGGTAAGAAGGAAGGTAAGAATAAAAACAAAAAATCATCTTCAAAAGATAAAAATGATAAAACTGAACCAAATGATGATAAACGAAAAGCTCATTATCCTTTTATGATCTATGATGAGGATCATTTTACTAAAGAGTGCCCGCATAGAGCCGAGGTATCAAAATTCGTTAAGGGTTCGTCTACACCTGTTGTCTTGAGGGATCCCTTTCCTGCTCAAGATAGTACTATGATTGGATCTTCCTCGAATATGCTAGAAGATATCTTGATGGCTGCAACATGATCGCAAGATTATGGTAGTGAAAATCCTGTTGGTGGTAAGGAAGTAGAAAATTCTAATTCCGCATCAACTACATCTCCCTCAGTTTCTGATCCACTATAGATCGAGAAATCAAATACTGACTTAGTAATCAAACGGCCTGCTAAAGGTGTACTTCATAAAACATCTTTCAATCCATATGCAAGAGCTCCTCAGAACTACAATATTGTTGACGACTTGCCAATTTCCCCTTCAACAATGTCATCTTTGGAAGTGTTGCAATCATGTCTAGCCTAAAGAAAATTACTATTGTCAGCTATGGGAGCCATAGACCTTCAGGATTCGAACCTAATGATATTCTATTTATATAATTTTACATCCCGCCTACCACATCAAATGGCTTTTCAGATTCCAGTAATAGTAAAAAAAACGTTGATTTCGTACTGTTGTTGATAAAGGGGATTCTACGTGTTTCATGTCATTAAAATGTTGGAAATAACTTGGTTCTATGACAATTAACCAATCACTCACTATCCTCAAAGCTTTTGATGGAAGAGGATTCCATCCATATGGTATTTTCCAAGATATACCAATAGAGGTCGAAGGAAAAACCGTTAATCTAGATGTGGAAGTGGTTGATGCCCCTCTGGATTACAACCTTCTCCTGGGTCGTAGTTGGTCTTACACCATGACTGCTATTGTATCATCGGTCTTTCATCTCGTCATGTTTCCTCATAAAAGAAAGATCGTTAAAATAGATTAGCTCTCATATTATTCATCCAACCCAGCCACTACTGATAGCATCCAACATGTCGGAAAATTGACTATCCCTTATAAAGATGTTGGAGTAGGTTCAATTAAAGATTCTGCTTTACTGGGAAATTTTTCCCCGCCTGCTCCTAACGTACCACCTCCTATTTCTAATGTCAATATGATTACATCAAGTACTATTTTCTTTGCTGATCCTTGGATAGTACCTTCAGATTCATAACTGGATTCTTTTGATGGCGCGATGCCTTTGAGTCATTTTGAATTAGCATATTAGGCAGTACAGTCATTTTCTGATACTCCTTCAACTAAACCTAATCCAGTGAATGTGATCAATGAGGAATCACTTTCGATATCAAGCTCATCTTCGACATCCATTCCGGATCCTGTTCAACAAGTATTCAGTACTGATGAGAATATTCGTGAATTTTTGTCCATAGAAGAATTACCATGGGAAGATTTGCATCATCGATCTTCATTTTTACCTGATCTCGATCTTTTTGAAACTGATTTTTCGTCCATTTTTACCGCTGATTATGTTAATGAACCTCAGAATCCTCTCACGAATTCCGATTATGAACTGAACTTAGCAAAAATTTCTACGAAAATTCCTATTGACATCTCAGTGAAACCAAGAATTGTTGAAAACATTCATATAGGTGCTTCTTGTACGCCAGATGAACTCCAATCATATAAACCCCTATTTCAAGAATTTCGTGAAATTTTTGCCTGGTCATATGAATAAATTCTTGGAATCGATCCATCAATTTTTTTTCATGAAATTAAAACATACCCGGATGCTAAACCTGTCCGAAAAAGATTACGTTAGATACATCCACGAAAAGTTGCTGCTATTAAAGCAGATGTTGAGAAATCACTTCGTGCAGGCTTTATTTATCCCATTCCTTTAACGGATTGGGTATCTAATATTGTTCCTGTTAATAAAAAACAAGGGACGATACGAGTATGTATTGATTATAGGGATATAAATCGATCTTGTCCAAAAGAAATTTTTCCAACCCCTTATATCGATCAAATTATTGACGATTGTGCCGGAAGTGAAATGTTTTCGTTTATGGATGGATTTTCGCGCTACAATCAAATCAACATACTCCTTGCTGATCAAACCAAAATAGCTTTCATTTGTCTATGGGGGACATTTTCTTACTGAAAATTACCTTTTTGACTTAAGAACGCTGGTGAAAATTTTCAGAGGGCAATGCCTTATGCATTTCATGACATTAAACACATTGTGCAACCCTATCTCGATGATTTACCTGCTCATTCATCGCGCAGAGAAGATCATCTTACTCATCTATGGGCTATCTTTATGAGATGTAGGTATTATAGGATTCGCCTGAATCCTCACAAATGTGTCTTTTATATTGAATATGGTTGATTGTTGGGATTTGTTGTCTCAAAGGAAGGCATTTGTGTTGACCCTTCGAAGGTTGAGGCTATCATCAATTTACCTCCTCCTTCTACTCTTCACCAACTCCCAAGTTTGCAAGGGAAAATGAACTTTTTACGTCGATTCATTCTTAACTATGCTGAGTTAACCAAAGGTTTTACCATTTTGTTAAAGCAGAATATTCTTTTCTTTTGGGACGAGATCACTGATTGATATTTTTATGCTCTTAAAAACGTGTTGACCCATGCGTCGTTATTGCATCCTCCAAATTACAACCAGGATTACTTTTTATAATTAGCAGTTTCCAATTCTACGATTGACATGGTATTAGTTTAGGAAGATGAATTCCACAACGAACATATGATTTATTATCTTAGTCGCAATCTACATCCAACTGAAATCAAGTACTCACATGTGGAGAAATTGGCCTTGGCAGTCGTTCACGTTGTCCAACGATTCTATCATTACATACTGTTACGCAAAACAACATTGATTTTTTATTGTAACCCTATGATGTATATTTTGACCAAACAACTTCCAGTGGGAAAATACTCCAAACGAATTGTTAGCCTACAAGAGTTTGATTTGGAATTTGAAAAATCCAAATCAAAGAAATCATTGGTATTCGCTGAACTTCCCAAGTACTGACATGGAAACTGTGGCAAAACATCTGATCACGGATGAATATTTGTTTCTTATCAGTACCATCGATCCTTGGTATGAAGATATCATTAGTTATCTCCAAACCCAAACTTTTCAGCCCGAACTTTCACAATCACAGCGACGAAAAATCCATTTCCAATCTCAGCAATATCACATTGTTGGTGACACACTATATCATCATGGTGCGGACTCTTTTTTTGACATTGTCTAACTTTTGACGAAGTTGAAAAGGTTTTAAATGATTGTCACTCTGGAGCATTTGGTGGTCATATGTCTAGGTATGCCACAGCCCAAAAGATATTGCGCGCTGGCTATTTTTGGTTGTCCTTATTTAAAGATTGTATTTTTCCTATCCGAAAATGCCACAACTATCAACTCTTTGATTGCAAGATGCATGCACCACCCACTCCTTCTCACCTTATAATTTCTATCGGTCCTTTTGCAAAATGGGGCATTGACTTCATTACATGTAACCCTCACTCGGCTGGGGGGCATGGGTATATTATTCTCGTAGTAGATTATTTTACCAAATGGGTCGCGATGATGCCTACATTTGCGGCAGATGGAAAAAATACAGCTATTTTCATGTTCAAACATGTGATTTCTCGTTTCGGTTTACCCCAAGTGATAAGTCATTTTTGAAACATCATGATGACTGAACTCGCTGATCAACTTGGCCTACGCCATGATAGTTCTACACCATATTATCCACAGGCTAATGGTCTGGTTGAAGCTATCAATAAATTTTTAGTCACCATGATCAAACGAATCATCAGAATTCATAAATTGAATTAGCACACCATGATTTTTTCAGCACTTTGGACATATCGAACCTCAGCAAAAACATCAACAGGTTTTACCCCTTTTCAACTAGTTTACGGTTTAGAAGCGGTATTACCGATTGAATGTGAGATACCATCACTCCAACTAGCCATAGAGTTACTACTGGCCACTTCTGAAGAGGAAAAACACTTTTTTTACTTAGCTCAATTAGATGACAATCAACGCATCGCTTTCTTAGCTACCGAAACTCATGCAAAACGAATGAAAGCTCAGTATGATAGAAGTGTTATACCTCGTATTTTCTTAGAAGGAGACCTAGTCTTGGTTTATGATCAAGCTAACGATAAGCTAGGGGATGGGAAATTTTAACCCATGTGGCATGGTCCTTATATTGTTAGGCGAAAACTTGCAAAATGGGCCTATGAACTGATTGATTTTGACAAGGTCTCTTTAGGTAAACCCAGAAATGGGCTTTATCTAAAGAGATATTATGCTTGATTCTTGCTTGGAGATCTTCCTTGTATATTAGTTATTTTCATAAGTTGGCGTGTTGTAGATTAGAGAGCGTGCCTAGTTTAAGTGTGCTTTTACCACTATCCCTGCTTATCTGGATCATTCTTGATTTTGCAAATGTCGACGTCCCTTCAAACATACAATTGTTTTGCTAATGGTGCTTGTCATAGTACATGGAACATTTCTTCCGCAGCTTGGGTTATTTATTCACCCACTGATGAGTTAGGATCTATGCATGGGGTAAGCCTAAGTTAAGCGACAAACAATATTGCAGAGTATAGCGCAGTTATTGAGTTATTGTCTGAATCCATTTCATTTGGAATTCAAATTTTGATCATTAGGTTATATTCTAAACTCGTTGTATTACAATTAAATATAGTATATGCAATTGAAAACCCAGATTTGTTAATATTATTTTTGAAAGTTCATCCCTTAGAACGAGAATTTGATTATATTGAGTATCAACATATTACGAGAAATTTAAACACATTAGCTGATGCAGTAGCTTCTAGTGTTATAAATAGACATTTGCAATAATTAAAGCAGTATATAAAAATAACATTCGATAACATGCTAAGACAGATAACTGGAAGTAGTTTCAAAAAATATTACATTGTCCTCGATCATAGGTTCAAATTGCCTTATGATTGGAAAAAAGTGATACAAAAAATGATACAAGTCTACAATATCAATCATCCACTATCCGTGGTGATGATCGCGATAAAACACTACAGCCCGTGCCACCTTGCTGATAAATCTCCTGAACGGTCCCAGAACCCCGATAACATATCTCTGTAAGCAGAACGGAATGTCATCTATGGTAGTCTCTGGAATATCTAAAGTCATCCGCTCTATATGGCTTTCCAGATCGGTAAGGACCTCTGTTGTCTGATCTTGTGGTGGTGGTGGTGCTGCAGTTGGTTTCCTGTCAAAAGGACGAAGAGTGGCTGGTTGACGTGGACCCACATCTGCATTTGAAATTTTTGTCATCAGTTTTGGACGATTCAAAATACAAAATAGAAATTAGAATTTAGAACATGTCAAAATGATTTTTACCTGACTCATCCCACTGTGTCCCTGGAGGAAGAGAAATATCTCGATCACCACGGAAATCTATCCTAGCATAAGGGAAATCTTCTATCATGAAGACTTGATTCTCTAGCCAATGGAAATATGCTTGGTTAAAATGAAGAACCTCGTTGCCTTCCCTGTAACAAGCCATAAATGAAGCACATCGAACCATTCGAGGCTCTTTGACTCTACCATGATCAACTGCAATAAGTTGTGAGGCCAATAAATGAATACTCTCTAGAGAAAATGTAACCAAGATCGCTCGATATTCGAAGTTTATCAACTTCGCGTTTTTTTCTCTAGTCAGTTGGCCTTTGACATTGGCCAACACTGCCTCACACCAATTGAAAATGGTGCCTCTTAAGCAGTCAACGACAGTTTTTATTTGGGATCTTGTAGCGACATGTGCAGCTGTGCTCCCAGAAAACCTGGTTACTGTAAATGCAACCACTTTAAGCTCAGGACGAATAATGGCTTTTATGTCAATACGTTAATCCTTGGGGTCTGCTTCTTCATTGCAAAATTCTTCCTAAAGGCTAGCGACAGATTTGCGACCTGCCCTAGCTCCAAACAAAGAGAGTGGCTCACCCCTCTTTGATAAACCAGTGAGGAAGTATATATCTTCCAGCTCAATTTTGAGCCGGTGACCTCCAATTATAAAGCATTGTTCCTGTATGTCCCATTTGTTGACTAGCCAGGTAAGCAAATCCACTTGAGCCCTCATACCTTGAATGGCCCAAAATTTGTACAAACCATATTCTCTCAAAACACGTAATGTAGGAAGATGTAACATGGAAGCCTCATCAACTTCTTCATGCTCACGTTCTCTCCACTCAAGCATTGTAAATATCCTACAATGGACAAATTGAAAGGTAAAAAACAATTTGAATGGGAAAATTTGGTTTAAATTGGGAGATTTGTTCATTTTATTTTTTCTTACGGTGCCTCTGCACCTTTCACATAAAAAAAGTGTGTGGATCTCCACGTGTCTTATGTGTAAGGTGTGGGACCATGAGAATTTTCCCTTTGTAAAATTGTTGGGGTCCGTAGGTTTCATGTGTCTTACCTGCGGACCCCCGTGAGCGAATTTTTGAACCTATTTTCCTCCCTAAAAGTCAATCTAATCCCTAAATTGAGAAAGTAAACAGACAAAAATGAAGGTAAGGATGATGTGGATTACCTGGAACTGACGATTTTTTATTCTGACGGGCGAATATTCCGCAATCTCCTCCAGAACGTTTTCTACCAAAATCTCTCAATTTTCACTCTGAAATCAAATGGTAAAAATGATTTTTAAAAAATCCTATTTATAATATTTTTTGAATAAATAAAATATTATTTTTTTTATTTTTCACTTTGAAAAGTGGTTTTCCAAATTATTTTATTAATCATAAACAGGTATGTTTAATTTTTGAGTTTTTGTGCAGAATACAGGATTTTTTGGGTGAAATGGTCCTTTTGACAAAGGAGTATACCTTTTATCACTTTTTTGAACTCGGTAACAATTATGAAAAAATGAATGAGTACATTTTTTATCACTTTTTCGAACTCGTTAAAACTTATGGAAAAATGGAAACTACTAAGTATACTTTTATCTTTTTTTCAGACTCTTAAAAAATTACGAAGAAGAGAAAACCTGGAGTTATATTTTAAGCCCTTTTCAAACTCTCTAAAGATGAAAATATTGTTGAGTACTTGACTATTTGAAATCGTTAAAGGAAATGAACAGTCGTTCCTTCAGTATAAGTTTAGCCCTTTTCTGGACTGAAATGGACTATTTATGAAAAAGGTATACATTGACTAATCATGGTCATTAGAGTTCTCTCCTGTATTGTTTTATCCTTTTTTGGGCCTGAGAGACTAAATTTACGAAAAATTACACCCACGGAGTTTCCTTAAGTTTTTCTTCTGACTCCCTAAAATTGAAAAACACTGAGTTTCTCCTATACTGGACTCGTTAAAATTTACCAATAAAGGACCTGTCAATTACAAATAGGGATGAACCACTCCTTCTTAGGGTTCGATTCTAAACTAAGTTGGACTCATCCGAAGGATGAGCTTATATAACAAGCAAATGTTATCCTCCTCAAGCTTGTCAAAAATAAAGAGGCACTTGCTAGAAATGGTGGGGGAAAGAGAGAGAAAATGAATCCCGTTGTCACACTTTGTTTAAAAAGCAGTTTACCACTCTTGAACATGACACTTTTTGTCATACTTCTACCTGGGTTGGGAAAATCCTTTTCCTATCAATTAATCAAACCATAGTGAAATTCTTTAGCCGATTTTTGGGTATTAGCTTAGGTCAATTGTTACCAAACCATCTACAGTGTCATTATGCGTTCAAGAGGATAGCTCCAATAAATCATTCATTTGCAAACATATGTATCGATTCGCGTTGACCATCCCTGAGTCAGTCCTTGCAAACAATTTCTACAAAACTTGATATAATGGTTTCACATCGTGGGCTTTCCTACAACTGATCACTTTCTATCGGCGATAGCTCATCATCTAGGAAGTTGATCTAGAATCCTTCAGTACCTTGGAATATGCATGCCTTAATGGTAGTTTTCTCACCTTCGATGACAGGTTGCATCATTGACCTTCGATCGAATGATTCCGTGAAATGTTCGACTTCAGATCATTTATTCACATTTCATGGATTGTATTGAGTACTTTGAGAGCCATTTTCATTAATGGTGGTTTCTCTCACACTTGTTAACAGTTCACATCATTGACTAGTAATCAAGTGGTTTCTACCATGTTTGACTTCGACACAATCAATCGCATGGATAGAATCGTACTAGTTCACGTAGCGGAAATCAAGACACTGGATCTAGTTTCTACCATTTAGGCTGCGAGAAGTTTTATTATTCATTATGCAGTAGAATATTCATAAAAAGATGGCTGCATCCATACTGTGTCTACATTATTGATGTGATTTTAAAATCGTTTCTACATCAGAACAAGTTTTAGTTAGTGTTTGATCTGAGTATGGGAATGCCTAACTCAGCAATGATATATATGTATATATGTTTTTCATTGAATTTTTTTACAGGATTCTAATTGGGGTGTCCACAAGCTAATCCTAGAAATGATAAAGCACATCACTCTTCTAATGGTCTCAGAATTAGCACTTTAGGGGGAAATCTGTTACAATAAAATTTTCACCATGACGTTTTACTGTCTGTATGGGTTCATCATTACGCATACAATACTCCCTTAGAAGTCTACAAACATCAAGTTCCTAAAACCAAGCCTTGAAATTGAGAGAAAAGATTATAAAACTCATAATAATACGTGTACTACAATTTCTCTTAGTATTACCTGTGGTGCCGCATCTGTTTCTTTTAGAACATGCAGAACCAGCCGCACTTTTTCTTCATTTAAGATGCAGTTCCCTATAAAAGGTAAAATGAAGGTGGAAGTAAAATTTGGAAGCCCAGCTAGTTGAATCTGGAAGCTTCTAGAAGCAATTATTCAGTGGAAAGTTCGCTCCTTTCATGTACATTCATCCCTACATTAAAGGAGCCTACCCCTTGGTATGTGGAACTTAATCCCTTTGATAGAGGATTTTATCCCCTCTAATTTGGAGCTGCAACCTCTTCTCTTTTTCTATAAATTGAGGCCATAGTTCAGTCTCAAGGGGAGTTAGGCTTTGAGATTTTTTGAGGAGAATTGCTGGAGAAACTTAGACTCTCTTAACTGATTATCATATGGAAATGATTACACACTCATGTGTATGTTAGTCGAGAGAGTGCAAAGGCTTTTCAAAGCAGAGGAAACGCTTGTTCCGGACCCCAGAAGGACATGTACGACATCAAGGCGAACAAGGTTGTAAGGCTCCTTCTTTCATCAAAGATAATAGAAATGGATCCTTTTTTCTCAATGAGTTTCTTATTTAAATGGCTTATTTTTTGAATTCCTTGACCATCAAGATAGATTTATGGTTTATGAATTAATCTATATTATGCAGGTGCTTCTGATTCTTTTATGTTTTTTATTGCAAATCCCGAAAGGAGACGTATTCAAAGCGATAGGAAAAAAGACTACGATAAGAGTTGGACTACTAGGGAGATCTGTCTTGTCCGAAACAATGATTTATCTGTCCAACAATGTTATCATGAGGATATATTTGCCAACAACCCTAGGAAACAATCAAAACTATCTTTCAGAACCATTCTAGGGCATTTAGGAAAAATGGGAGAGCTAGCCAAAGTACATACAATACTCCTTCCTCCTCCACCTTCATAAAACATGAGATTGGAAACATGCTATAAGACTTCATGAGTGACATGTTGCACACCTTTGCTTTGCAAATGGACACAATGCAAGTCAAAAGGAAGTAAGCAGAAGTAGAGGGAGCCCTGACCATATTTTGTCCTGGATGTACCAGGAAACACCCAACAAATTAATGTGTAGTAAATGTCATAGAGGTTTTCTTAGCATTTGAAGAGAATCATGCCATAGACAAGTGTCCCTCCTTACATAGACTTATAGTTATATATGAAGGCGGGGAAATAATGCCAGAGAAATTCTATTTTATCAACCATAGAACGCCTCAGGGTCCTCAACCATATCAACAAGGTATGCAAGGTGCACCTCACTCTTACTATTACAACAATGAGAGTTCACCCATGCAACCTTGGTACACCCCCACTCCTTCATCCTGGACTACACCTCCTACTTGGCCTTCCAACCCTTCATATCATCCTTAGCCAGTAAACCAATCATTTCAGCACTATGTTCCACAACAACCTCAGAGGAACAATCCATCCCAGGGGTTGAGGCGTGAACAAAATCAACTACCTACTTCCTCAACCCCAACCTCAAGCTTAGCTTACTGATGTTGCTCAACCTAGGCTACCTGTACCTGCATAGCCCAATCTAAACCCGAACAATAGATAGGCACAATAGGCTCCTAGTGGAGAAACATCCCATGTAGCTTATGTTGTGGAGATATATGAGGTTAACATGAGGTCGGGAAGAGTACTCCTAGACAACCATCCCCCATCTCCACCTGTATAGGTTGAGGAGTAAAAGGAAGAAGATAACACTCAGATCCAACAACCTTCTTTTCCCAAGCGCTTGATCCATCATAGTCAACACACCCTAGAGGAGACTGAACTCTTGGGAGAATTGGAAATTTTTTGTGTAAAGATACCACCTCTCTAAGACATTAAGGATGTACCTATATACAATAGGCTCAACAAAGAAAAGTGCTTCAAGAAACCTGGTAGGAGGAAGAGAGATACCCCCACCATCGATGTGGTAGGAAAATTGTCTGCCCTGATACTGGGGAAGGTGATATTTTTAAAATACCTGGACCCTGGTAGTCCAGTTGTTGATGTAAATATAGATGTTGTCATAGTCCCCAACATTATGATTTATTTAGGGGTTGGCATCAATATCATGACCAAGGAAACTATGTTGAAACTTAATCTCCAAGGGACTTTGAGGAAAACCACAACAATTCCACAACTTGCGCATCGGTCCATAGTAACCACGGAAGGAATTTTTGAGGATGTTATGGTTACCATTGACTCGTTGGAGTATCCTACAGATTTCATGGTCCTGCGGCCAAAGAACACGTTTAATGTTTATCCTCTCATGTTAGGGAGACCTTGGTTAGCCACTATAGATGCTTATATTAGTTTTCGGGCCGGAAACATGACTATAAAAAATGGGCGTTTGTCTAAACAACTAGTGTTATATCCTCCAGCCCAACTTTCCATTGATCATGATCTCCCTATATGGTTGGAGGATGAAGAATATGTGTTATATAACACTCCCCCTATGTGTACCATATATACTATCATTAGAGTGGGCAACTTGATGAATATGAACTCATCGACCATGCCATTCAAAACAAGTCCTCCACTAACAGTCCTCTTGAAACCCTAGTCAAAGAGTCTGAAATCAAACCTTGGATGGAAATGCAATCAATTGAGAAAACCTATGAAACTACCAAGGCTATCTATTTTTTCCCATCCATATCTCTGAAAATCAACCCAAACCTCTCAAATGAAGAAGATAAGTAGCTATGCTAGCATTTGAAAGAAAATATTGAAGCATTTTCTTGGGATTACAAGGACATGAAAGGGGTTCATCCTTCAGTATGCGGTCATCAAATTTAAATAAAATAAGGATGCAAGCCTGTGAGACAATCCCAAAGAATAATGAACCTGACTCTAAAGGACATAGTCAAAAAAGAGCTGCAGAAACTATTGGATGTGGGGTTCATATATTGTATATCCGAAAGTGAGTGGTCATCTCCTCTTGTCCTAGTCCCAAAGAAGAATGGGAAGTGGAAATTTTTTGTTTATTATTGAGAACTTAACAAAGCCACCAAGAAAGACCATTCCCCTTTGCCATTTATAGACCAAGTCTTGGATGACCATGCAGGGAAGAAGTTATTTTCCTTCTTAGATGGGTTCAATGGGTACAATCAGATTCAAATTAGCCCCGAAGACTAGGATAAGAATACTTTCACCTAGCCTTGGGGTACCTTTTCTAATAGATTCCTACCCTTTGGGTTATGAAATGCCCCATCCACTTTCTCGGAAGCTGTTCTAAGGATCTTTCTTGAGTCAATCCATGACTCTGTCGAAATTTAGATGGATGATTTCACACCATATGGGGTTGACTTCCAGGAAGCTCTCTCCAATTTGGGTAAAGTAATAAGAGGGTGCATTGAGATTCATCTCTCCTTGAGCCCAGAAAAGTGTGAATTCCTGAAGAAAGAAGGGGTTGTATTAGGACACTCCATATCCCAAGCAGGAATACAAGTAGTCCCGAACAAAATCATTATCATCAAAAGGGTACCTGATCCTCAGAAGCAAAAAGATGTCAAGATTTTCTTGGGCTTACCTGGTTACTATAGAAGGTTTATCAAAGATTTTTGCAATATTTCTTTGCCATTATTTGGGTTATTGGCCAAAGCTTATGAGTTCATTTGGTCTGCTCCTTGTCAAGAGGCTTTTGAGCTCATTAAGAAGAAGTTGACTACTTCCCCCATCCTCCGAGGTCCAAATTGGACTCTGCCTTTCCACATCCACATTGATGCATCTGAAAAAGCTGTAGGGGCAGCATTAGGACAATGAGAGGAAAAAATCCCTTATGCCATTTATTTAATCAACAAGAATTTTTCCAAATCCGAGCTGAATTATACTATTACTGAGAAGGAGATGTTTGCGATTGTCCATGCATTGAAAAAATTCAGGCATTATGTCACCTGATATCAGACGTTTGTTCACACTGACCATGCAGCTATGAATTATTTAGTGAACAAACCAGATGTTAATGCTAGAATAATTATATGGTTGTTACTTTTGCAGCAATTTTATTTGACTATGTTAGGTCCCTATATTACTAGTATAGTCCCTTATTGTTGTTAGTGTAACCCCCTTATTGTTATTATTGTACCCTTGTAACCCCCATTTTGTTATTATTGTGCCCTTAAATTATTATTGTAAGGTCGGCTAGGATTACATTGTGGCCCACTAGGATTACATTATGGCCCCATGGACTCCTATATATAGAAAGGAGGTTTTGTAAATTGTATCATCAAAGAATTGTTCATTTATGTAATGTATTGGAGGTTTCCCCCTCGAAGTGGCTCATTTCTAAGGCGTTTATATCTCTTTTCTTCTCTTTTTGGAGCTGGTTACACAACATTTGGTATCAGAGCTTGGGGTTCTAGGGTTTCGCTGTTCCAAACAGGTCATCGTGGCATTTTCGCTATAACTTTTTTTCTACGAAGTTTCAGAAAGTGAAATTTGTAGGGTGCGAAGCTGAAATCCTGAGGAAGATTTTCTAAGAATTTCATATCTTGGTTCGCAATATTTTCGGAGATATCATCTGTGAAAGTTAGGTCTTTTTACAAGCTCCTAAACAGGTCAGCGTGGAATTTTCGCTATAAATATTTTTCGACGAAGGTTCAGAATCTGAAATTCATATGGTGCGAAGCTGAAATCCCGAGGAAATTTTTCAAAAAATTTCAGAGCTTGGTTCCCAATATTTTTGGATATATGATCTGTGGAAGGTAGTGCTTTTTTAGGCTCCTTAATTTCATCTCGAAGAGGTGATCGTGGGAACAGTTCAATAACTCTCTCTCCGGGTAGTGGATTTGAGTGCCGTAAAAATTGGTTGCAAGTACACAAACTGTAGTTTCTTGGCTATCAATTTTAGAGACAAAGGACGAAACAGTGACACGTGGCAAGCCCTACAAGTTTTCTCTACTGAACCAGTCTAGAATTAGGTCATTTTGGGAGATTGGACACAAATTTGTCTTGGGGAATCCAAATTAGATCAGACCTATGGCATTTGAAAGAAGCTTCAGAGGGCTACTACAAGGCTGAATTTTAGATATTTCATATTTTCAATTACAGAGATAATTCAATTTCAATATCGAGCTCCTCAAAGCAAGTAAAAGGTGTGTATTCTTTTTCCGAATTGCGTAAGTCTTGTTTGAAGAATCAAGTTGAATTGATTCCAAGGGCATATTGTAGAATAGGTATCAATATTGGATTCTAAAATGGTGCCTAAAAAGAATTCAACACCCATTAAGCCTTCAGAAGGCTCTACCATGACTCATGAAGATGAAGAATTGCAACATGATCTATCAAAATTACAAGAGGAAGTGCAACAAATTTCACTCTCGCAAAGAGCAACAAAAAATGAAATGGAAGTTTTGAAGAAAGGCATGGAACTGAAGATGGATGGTTTGAAGAAAGGCATGGAAGCTAAGATGGATGGCGTGGAAGTGAAGATGGACAGTTTGAAGAAAGGCGTGGAAGCTAAGATGGATGGCATGGAAGCTAAGATGGATGGCATGGAGGCTGGCATGGAATATAAGATGGATGACATGGAAGCTAAGATCGATGAGAAAATTTAAAACATGAATAATTTTCTAAAAGCAGACATGGAAGGTTTGACAAACTTGATACAAGACAGGTTTCGTAATGGTGAAAAGACAGTAGAAGAACCTCATGATGAGAACAAAAAAAATGTTAATTGTGATTTCATAAACTCTAATGTTGGCGGGAAGAACCACCATATTCCAAAGATGGATATGAGGAAGTTTGATGGAAAGGATCCTGTAACATGGATGCTACAGATGGGGAAATATTTTGATCTCCATAACGTGAAAAACACACAAAAGGTACGCATTGCAACTTTACATTTAGAACAAAATACATTTGTATGGTATCGATGGCTTTGCTCCCGTAAAAAAAATTTCACTTGGTCAATTTTTTACAGAGGAAATAATAGCACATTATGAGGATACAAAGATCAACAACTTCTTTAGCCAATTGATAAATCTCAAACAAAAGGGTTTAGTGGGGCAGCACATTGAGGACTTCCAAAAATTGAATATAAGGGTAACTGATATTCTAGAGGAACACAGGATTGATCTCTTCATAGGCACTTTAAAGGATAACATCCAACATGAAGTTCGCGTTTTGGAACCTGATTCATTGGAGAAGGCATTCGGGTTGGCAAGAAAAGTTGAATGTAAAATTATGGCGACAAGGAAGCCTACCACTCAATTCTATAAAGAAGGAAGTGTTGCTACGCCTATATTTCCACAACCTACAAGGTTGACACCACAACAATTGGAAGAAAAAAGAGCAAAAGGGCTTTGCTACAGTTGTGATAGCAAATACACTAAAGGTCATAAGTGTGCTGAAAATAAATTATTTTACATAGATTGTGAAGAAGAAGAAGAAAATGAACAAGAAGAGGATATACACCAGGAACCAGCCCTAGAAGAGGAAGAAATGAATCCAACCATATCGTGTAATGCACTGGCAGGAATTACCACTCCTCAAGCTCTCAAGATAGAAGGAAAAATCAAGAAGAAAAAGGTAATAGTGTTGATTGATTTAGGTAGCACCCATAATTTTATTCATTGTAAGGTAGCCAAGGAATTAAATTGTTTCCTATACCCAGCACCAGAATGTCAAGTGATGGTTGCAAATGGAGGAACTATAAATTGCTCTGGAAAATTCCATAATATGAAGCTAACCATGGGGGAATATGTGTTGACTAGTCCAATGCTTTCCATTCCTATGGGAGGTGCTGATGTTGTACTAGGAGTACAATGGTTACAATCGTTGGGGACGGTAGCCTTTAATTTTCAAGAACTTTTCTTGAAATTTTTTTCAGAAGGAAAGGAAGTCAAATTACACGGTATTGAAGGGAAGCCGGGAAGGATAATAAGCTCTAATGTCATGACAAAGCTTCTAAAGAAAGAACAACGAGGTGTAATTGCACAATTATGCTCACTAGACGTTCCGACATCAAAATCATCTATTTCGGCAGATCTCCAACAAGTCTTGGACAGTCATTCCAAGGTGTTTGAAACTCCCAAAGGACTCCCACCTATTCATGACATGATCATGCTATTCATTTGATTCCAGGAAGTGTTCCTCCAAACATTAGGCCGTATAGATATCCTTACTTCCAAAAGAGCGAAATTGAACGTATGATTGCAGAAATGTTAGAGGCGGGTATAATTCAACCTAGTCAAAGTTCTTTCTCTGCTCCTGTAGTATTGGTACACAAGAAGGATGGATCATGGTGAATGTGTCCGGATTATAGGGAGCTCAATAAGTTCACCATTAAAGAAAAATTTCCCATTCCTGTGATTGATGAATTATTGGATGAATTACATGGAGCAATTTATTTTACCAAGTTGGATCTTCGTTAAGGATATCATCAAATTAGAATGGAGACTGAAGATATTCCAAAAACAGCATTTCGAACTCATGAGGGTCATTATGAATTTTTGGTCATGCCTTTTGGCCTTACCAATGCGATTAATTCCATTTTCAAACCCTTCATTAGAAAATTTGTGCTAGTATTTTTTGATGATATACTAATCTAGAGCAGGTCTTGGAAGGATCATGTTGAACATGTTGACAGGGTGCTCAAACTATTGCAGGAGAAACAATTATATGCAAAAACATCCAAATGTTTCTTTGGAGTACAAGAGGTGGAATATCTGGGTGATATTATATCTCATGAGGGTGTTAAAGTAGACCCTAACAAAATTAAAGCCATTAAGGAATGGAAAGTACCCAAGAAAATAAAGCAGTTGCGAGGATTTCTCGGGTTAACAGGCTATTATCGCAAGTTTGTTAAGAATTATGGGAGAATAGCAGCACCTATAACAACATTATTGAAGAAAGATGCATTTTCATGGACTCGTGAAGCAACTAAGGCCTTTGAACATCTTAAAGAGGAAATGTTCCTAGCACCGGTCTTAGCTACGCCAGACTTCACAAAAACCTTTATTGTGGAATGTGATGCCTCAGGAAATGGAATTGGTTCAGTTTTAATGAAAGAAGGAAGACCCATTGCTTTTGAAAGTCCTCCGATCAAAGGAAAGTATTTACAGAAACCTATTTATGAGAAGGAAATGTTAGCAATACTGCATGCACTAAAGAAATGGCGAACTTACCTAATGGGAAGACACTTCAAGGTAAAAACTGATCATGATAGTCTTAAACACTTTTTGGAACAAAGACTATCATCAAAAGAGCAGCAAAATGGGTCACAAAGATGTTGGGTTATGACTTTGAAATAATCTACAAAAAAGGAAAGCTTAATGTTGTTGCGGATGCACTCTCAAGAAAGAATGAAGAGGTGGAAGCATTGCTTTGTGCCATTTCTATTATCCAACCAGATTGGATAACCGAAGCAAGAGATGAATGGAAGAAGGACAAAGATGTATGGACACTCATTCAAGAGTTGCAGCAAGATCCTAGTACATCTGATACATTTAGTTGGAAAAATGATTCCTTATGGTACAAAGATCGCTTATATCTTTGTAAGAATTCCCAACTAAAACAAAAGATTCTTCTGGAATTGCACACTTCTCCTTTAGGAGGACACTCGGGATTTTTAAAAACTTACCACGGGGTGAAGAAAGATTTTTTTTGGGATGGCCTTAAATATGATATTCAAAAGTTTGTGGCGGAATGTTTGGTTTGCCAGCAGAATAAAGTGGAGACAATTAAGACCTCGGGACTTCTACAACCTTTATCCATTCCAAGTCAACGTTGGGAGGAGATTTCAATGGATTTTATCACAGGTTTACCGAAGTCCGAAGGCAAGAATGCCATCATGGTGGTAGTTGATAGACTTACCAAGTATGCACACTTTTGTGCATTATCTCATCCATTTAAAGCAAGTACAGTTGCTACTACATTTGTGGACATAATTCAAAAGCTATATGGAAGCCCAAGGGTTATTGTGAGCGACAAAGATCCCATTTTTACGGGAAATTTTTGGACGGAGTTATTTTCTTGTTTGGGTAATCAATTAGCTCATAGCTCATCTTATCATCCTCAATCTGATGGTCAAACAGAGATAGTAAATAAATGTTTGGAAGGATATCTTCGTTGTTTTGTATCTGATAAACAAACACAATGGGTCAAGTGGTTACCTCTCGCTGAATGGTGGTATAACACTTCCTTCCATACTGCGGCAAAAATGACCCCATTTATGGCACTTTATGGATATCATCCACCATCGATCACATCATCTTTAAGGGAAAATTTGAAGGTTCAAGCAGTGGAAGATCACGTCGAGCATCAGCACGAAGTTCTCCAACTCTTAAAGGATAACCTGAATTTGGCACAAAATCGAATGAAACAACAGGCAGATCAACATCGCAGCGAGAGAAGTTTTGTTGTAGGAGATTGGGTATTTTTACGGCTACAACCATACAAACAAATGTCCCTCAAGCAAGCTAAGAAGGATAATAAATTATCGCCAAAGTAATATGGTCCTTACAAGGTGTTGCAAAAGATTGGTACTATGGCATACAAATTGGAGCTTCTGCTTCTTCACGAGTGCATCCAATTTTCCATGTTTCATGCTTAAAGAAGGTTATAGGTGAAAATATTCCAGTTCAAACAATATTGCCAGAACTTGATGAGGAAGGAAAAATCATATTGGAACCTGAAGCGGTCACGGAAACAAGAACTCGACAACTACGAAATTGATCAATTTCAGAGTATCTCATCAAGTGGAAGAACTTACCCACTGAAGATTCTACATGGGAGGATGAGAATTTTATACAGAAGCACCCAGAGCTACTTAAGCGTTGAGGACAACACTTTTTTGAAGGAGAGGGGCATGTTAGGTCCCTATATTACTAGTATAGTCCCTTATTGTTGTTAGTGTAACCCCCTTATTGTTATTATTGTACCCTTGTAACCCCCATTTTGTTATTATTGTGCCCTTAAATTATTATTGTTAGGTCGGCTAGGATTACATTGTGGCCCACTAGGATTACATTATGGACCCATGGACTCCTATATATAGAAAGGAGGTTTTGTAAATTGTATCATCCAAGAATTGTTAATTTATGTAATGTATTGGAGGTTTCCCCCTCGAAGTGGCTCATTTCTAAGGCGTTTATATCTCTTTTCTTCTCTTTTTGGAGCTAGTTACACAACACACTATTGTTGATAAAACTGGAAAGGAAAATGTCGTTGCAGATTTTTTGTCTACGTTAGTTCTCCCTATAAGTAAAGAAGGAATTCTGGATGACCAGCTGCCAGATGAGCACCTCTTTTCCATATCAATACTCTCACCATGGTTTCCTGATATAGCCAACTACTTGGTTGCTGGAAGACTCCCTCCTAGTATTTCATTCAAGGAGAGGAACATAATCATCAAAAAAAGATCCCCTTTCACATGGATTGGGGGGAATATCTTCAAGCTAGGCCCTCGTCAAATCCTGAGAGGATGTATCAGAAAGGAAGAAGTTTTTTATATCCTTTTTGAATGTCATGACAGTTCATGTGGAGGTGACTTTGCTGCAAATATAATTTCTTAGAAATTTTTGCAGGCATGTTACTATTGGCCTACCCTTCACCAAGGTTCTAGAAGATACACCAGTAGGTGTGACCAGTGCCAAAGGATGGGGAAACCCACACAAAGAGATGAAATTCCTTTACACACTCAAGTGGCTCTTGAGCCATTTGATAAGTGGGGCGTGGAATTTCTTGGAGCTATCGATCCACCATTTGGACAAAAGAAGCATACCATAGTATGCACTAATTACCTGAAAAAGTGGGTTGAAGAAAAAGTAGTGAAGGTAGCGACTGGAGACAAAGTAGCCGAATTTCTGAGGGAGAATGTGTTTTACAAATTCGGATATCCTAGAGAAATAGTCACAGATTAGGGATCACAGTTCACCTCTCACCTCATTGAGAATATTTTGAGGAAGCACAAGATTAAGCATAGAACTTCTACTTCATATCACCCTCAGGCGAATGGCCAAGTAGAAGTAACTAACAAAGCTTTAGAAAGCATCCTCACCGAGGTTGTGAGCAGTAGCATAAAATATTAGGTAGATAGATTGGTAGAAGCTACTTGGGCCTACAACACCACTTGGAAGACAACAACAAGATTCACTCCTTATGAACTAGTCTATGGTAAGAAAGTTGTACTTTCAGTTGAGTTTGAATTCAATAATTTAATAATGGTAGCTGAATTAAATCTAGATCTAAAAAATGCCCAAAAAGAGAGGTTTCTACAAATAAATGGATTGGATGAGTTCAAAATGCAAGCACTTATTCACATAGAGGTAGTTCACCTACAAAGGAAGGTATGGCATGACAAGAACATCAAAGAAAAGACCTTCAAAGAAGGAGATTGGGCTCTGTTTTATGATTCAAGGTTTAAATAATTAAATGGAAAGCTGATGAAAATATTTTTGGGGCCTTACACAGTGGATAAATGATTTGATAATGGCATGGTTCAAATCAAGACCATAGATGAGGAAGGGATCCCCTTGCTTGTCAATGCTCACATAATAAAAATTTACAATAAGAATTTTTCAAGGGCATAATTTATCAATTAAATAAGCAGATAGGTGTATGTGATGGGAAACTCCTTAGTTTCCCACACATCCTGACAGAAAAAATAAAAAAAAAATAAGCTTGTGGGTTGAAAACCTCAATGGAGGCAGCTCACTTTCTTAAAAAAAGAAAGAAAAAGAAACAAAGGAAAGAATAATGATGCAGAGGTGAAAACTTCTATGAGGTGCCTAGGGAAAGTTTGTGGGTTGAAAACCTCCATGGAGGCAGCCGACTTTCTTTCGAGAAAAAAAAAAAAGAACAAAAAAAAAAATGCATTTACATCACTGTGTTTTTCTGTGTTTGTTGTTTTGCAAGTTGTTAATGGTTTTTGGAAAACACAGGGAAGCATTCATCTTCTTTTCCCTTCTTCTATCTTATCATCCATCCCATCATTTACTCCATTCATAACTTCCTCCATCACCTCCATAGACCACACTCCTCCATTCCTGAGCCCAGTGTAGCAAGAGAAACATCACACAAACAGACTGCTACAGACATCAGGAAGTCCTTTCAAAAACAAAGTTGTTCATGGAATGCCAAGATTAACAACAAGGGAAACTCCATAATAGACTACAGGAGAATGAGAATGCCACACATGGCATCTTAAGTGCCCCACATGACATCTATAATGGAGAGAAACAATAGACAACGATTATCAGCTCATTCAGGAAGTTTCTCCTTCAACAAGATGCTCTCTCAAAGAACAGGAATATGTTGAAGAACACATCATCCAAAAAGGCTTGTCTTAAACCTCCAGCTCCTGCAACCACCTTGGAAACAATAGGTAAACTCAGGTATAAGCTCTCACCCCTTTCTACGCATTGATAATAGCCAGAAATAATTAATATTCAAACTTAGAGTTTAAGGGGCAGAAAGGTGGCCAGTTAACTCGGCCACTACCGTGAGGTATAACTGGAATAAAACTGGGAGTACATGCCACCTCGGAATGCAAAATAAAAATTTTAAATTAGTGGAGTAGAGGAGAACGAGGGGAGGAAACATGCAGTCCATCCTAAATTAATAGGGAGAGGGAGGCAATTGTCTACGACAGAAGTGGAGCTGAGCGGAGATATATTGGCACTCCAAATTTAGCCGCGTCATCTAATAAAAGGAGATTTCATCTCATCCAAACCAGTGAATTGACAATTTTTAGAGGGAGAGGACCGACAGAAGCACACAACACTTGAAGAAGAACCATAAATAAGAAGAAGAAGAACTAGAAAGAAGAAGGAGAAGAACCAGAAGAAGAAGAAGCAGAAGAAGAAGAAGAAGAAGAAGAAGAAGAAAGAGAGATAAAGGGCCAAAGAAAAATAGAATAGATGGCCATAAAAGTCATATATATAATAGGGATTGGGTGAGACAGAGACTCACAATCCAGCTTCGCATACCCTCACTACACAAATATAAATGGCACCATGGCTCCTCCTAGCGCAAAAAGAAAAAGGTAGACCTCTAGGTATTTAGGAGCTGACAAGAATTAGAGAAAGCCAAAAACTTCTCCCCTAAGCCCAATCATCATTGAAGAATCTCCAAGTGGGGAGGAAAGAATCATAGAAATATCTCTGAAGGAGAAGCTACATAAGTCACATGTAGATATTGTAGCGCTAAAGAATCAATTGCAGCAAAAAGAGGAGCAAGTAGCCACCATGGTAGACTTATGCATATAAGCCCTTTAGCATAGATTCCCCTCTGACTCATATGTTGTGTACCTCAAAGAAAAATGCCTTCTATTTCAAATCAACACTCTAGCCTCCCATGTATCACTTCCTTTACAAGATTGTAGGCAATGCATGAAGTCCTACAAGCAAGCCACATCACGGATCAGGCAATTATGGAGGAGTTTTATATGCATAACTTGGTGCTGGAAAATCTAGATATCTGGGAACCCAATCCTACAATGGGGAAATGCAGTTAATAGCTCTAGCATCTTAGATGATGAATGAGGAAAATATAGCTAAAGAGATATGGAAGGTCATGGGAAGAAGAAACAAAGAACCCTTATATCTCAGACCAAAAGTGTTCAACCTAAGAGGAGTCATCCTTAACCATCGAGAGATTTAAAAAGAACCTGCACTGGTTGAAAGCTACCTTTAGACTTAAAACGAGGTGATAAGCCACTTTGATGATGTTTCTAGGCAGATATAATAGGAGTGCATTATGGTGAGCCAGAAGAGATGGAACAGCCTCCCACATAGCCTCAAGAACAGGGAGTATCATACTCCAGAAAGACTGAGGGGAACATTGGAAAGGGCACCATTATACAAGAGGGCCATGAAGGCCAAAAACATCTCATGGTTGTGACTAAAGCTCAAACCACCTTTGTTGTTGGGGCTGACTAATAAAGAGGAAACATATGCACAAGATAGAGAATCAGAGAATGCAGAATAGAATGATGGATTGTACCCCCTTGGGGAAACTCCCACACTTATTCCTCAGGAACTCTAGGGGGCTGTAAAAGCTTTGAAGGAAATGGCCGAGGAGGATCAATTGCTCAAAGGATGAGAAAGCATTCAGTAGGGGGGTGATGATGAGATCCATCATTAGACATAATTGGAGGGGTTGTCAGTCACCTTTTTTCCTTCTTACATCTTTTTTTCTTGCACTTTTACTATTATTTGGGTTTACGATGCTAGTATAGGTGGTGATTAAGGCTAACATACTTTGAGTGCCTAATATAAGGTTGAGTGCAGAAAATCATGATTTATTAAGCACTTTTATATATATTTTATCACAAATACTTGGAGGAGAGAGCAAGGAGAGAATATTCGACAATTTTCCACCCTCAAAGGCAACTGAACAATCCCAAAGATTCTCTCCAAGAAATTAGAACTCCAAGAGGCATCCAAGCAACTAAAGACAAAGGGAAATCAATTTATGTTTACTTGGATTCAAAGTGGACTCAATCACCATTTTCAAGGGAGCTATTGGTAGTTGCCCTATATAAGAAATAGAGCAGAGCTAGAGCTAGGAAGATTTAGTCTATTCTAGTCTCAATTCCATTTAGAACTATTTTTATGAGCTATTGAGCTTTTTCTTTTATTCAGGGATCAAACTTTCAAAGATGTATGCAATTATTCTTTTATGAAATGAGAATGTTGATTCCATTTGATTGATTTTAGTTCAGATGGCTAGGCTCGTGGGTTAGGGCCCAATCCATGTGCCTCAGCTTCTCTGTTGTTTTATTCTTTATCTTCTACCATTAAGCTAGCTCTCTTTCTGTCATTTAGGTTAAGATATGCTTTTTATAGTTTTGTTACTATTAATTTTTTTTGCTACTATAGTTTTTAATTTCTTATGCATAGTAAAATAGAGGGAAAACTCCAACAACTGTGGTCAAGCATCCCCCTCTCATCTCTGTCAATAGAGCTCAAGCAGGGTAGACCTTCCCACAGGCCAAAACCATTGAATCTATATTGTGCAAAGACAACTTCAGTAACATATATGACTCTCCCAACTTGTTTTTTTTATCTACAAAAGATTGATTGGTTTTCTAGTTTTATTTTAAATTTGAAAGGCTATTGACTTTTTATTCGATCATGTTTTCGACATTTTCACCCATTTTTTGTCTTTATCATTCAATGTATGATGTGAATAATGTGTTTATGTGAAATTTCATGATTTTAATTCATATTTGTGGAATGGTTTCCATTGTGAACAACAAACTATTAAGACTTTAGCAATTATGTCAAAATTATATTTGGTGACCTTAAAATATTGTCCATTATGTTTAAAATCTAAAGGGATGGATTAAACATAAATAATAATATGGAATTTTGAACAAGATTTTCCAATTTCATAATAACTATAATGATATATCATTGGATCTGTCATGATTTATGTCATATGAAAGACTTTTTTCATTTTCTAATCAGCTTT
Source organism: Pinus albicaulis (assembly GCA_034641835.2). Lineage (NCBI taxonomy): Eukaryota > Viridiplantae > Streptophyta > Pinopsida > Pinales > Pinaceae > Pinus > Pinus albicaulis. The sequence continues at coordinate 332,881,834 of CM076577.1, read as the reverse complement.
GTTAAAGTTGTTGGATTTCTCCTTTAAAGCATTGTGATTGAAATTTAGCTTTCTTTGGTTTCATGTAAATTTACCCTTTTATTCTGCAATTATCCATATGTTACATACTTATTCACCAATGTCATTATAGATAAACTGATAAAGGGTTATGTAATTTCATACAAATAATAACCCATTGGTTTCATATATAATAAATAGACTACCACATTGATATATATTTATGGAGTGCACATTATGTTTAATTATTTTAATAAGCATTATTTCAGTTTATAGATATGAGGTCACATGTTTAGAATGAAACTAATATTTAAAGTGTTATCTTGCATATGGAAAACTACATTTTGGGCCAAAGCTGGTACTTTGTCAACTACTTTTGTCTACATTTACTAGAATTTTCTTTTTAGCATGTACAAAAGAGGTATGAAAATTTGTGTGATTTCCTTCCAATGGTGAGCACGTTGTTCTTAATATTTTTTTTCAAATGTTGTTCTATGTTTCTTGCATTTACACTCATGAATAAAAACATTTTCCATATTTTTTTCATTTAAATGTTGGCCTTCCATTAGAAAACATTGTAAAGTTGAACTAATATGAATATTAGACTAAATTTATTTTAGAAAACTTTAGATTTAATTTGATATAGCTCAAAGAACACCACTAGACTATATTTATGGTCTCCACACTATTTTTAATTATGCTATTGCATATTATTGTTATAGGGGAATTAGCACCACATTTCTTTACTCACAATTGTTGTGAAAAACACTATTGTTGTCCTTGATACTTTGCTAAACTCCATAGTTATTTTGATTTTCTAAGGCTCCACATTACTATGCATACATGGCCAATATCGGTGTGAAAAAAATAAAAATACAAGTAGCAACAACTAGGAAAATATCAAGAAACTTATGCCATAAATAAACTTGAATTTCCAAGAAATTGCATCTTTCTACAAACGTGACAAGAAATTGAAAATAGGAACTCATATCTTTAATATACTAGGGAACAAAAACTAGAGAAATAATGATAGACTTATACCATTCACTAGTGATTGATCTTATTTCTTGAAGTTTTTTTTATCTTTTGTTGTCGGCCATAAGTTAATAGTTTCACAGATATAAACTCATTTGTCAACTGCATTGTCTTCTCTTGCAGCGGTGTTTTAAAAATATGTGAAAGTATCTAAGTTAGGTTAGTTGAACGTTGCATCATACCATCTGATGAGCCTCGGTACTAAGAAAATAATGATGTAAACCCCAAGGGTACCAACTTAAATTATCAACCCAGGGTTAGTAAAAACTTAAGAGGTGTCGGAATTGTGTGTAAAACATACAAGTGTCCTTCTTTCATTGTTATGATGAAATGAAGTGAATCTCATGGACTCAAGCATAAACTAATTGCAGCATTGGAAATTATTATCTATTTAGACAAATGGAAATTTTACTCTACTTTGCATAAATGTAAAGTTTAACCTACTTGCATGAATGTAAATGTTATTCTATTTCCAAAATGTAATTGTTGCATCAAAAGGAATCTTAGACTATGTAATAGAAATAACAATGTTGGAAGCGGAAACCATAAATTAAGATGTATGAAACAAAATGAAATAATTCTTCAATCACTGCATTCAATATATATTTTTCCAACAAAATTTATAATGTGTTTCATAAAGTAATCATCATTATGCTCTTCAAGTCATGAATCAGTCCTTTCACCATAACTAGAGAGGTGAATTTCAATGGAGAAGAGGAAATTTTTAAGAGGTATTTTGGTATTACTCAATCATGGTTCAAATACTAGAGGCCAATATTAAATCCCAAGGGACAAAAACATTTTTTTTGGAGAAAATCGTGTCAAGTTTACACATGCTACAGGAATGCTACTTGAGGTACTACAGGAAGTCCTATTTTTCTACAAGAGCTGATATCTTGTCGAATTCCTAAGTAAATAAAATGAAAATAGGATGGGTTTTATTTTATTATTGATTAGTATGTTTTATGAATCCATTCCAAGTGGAATCACTCCAAAATAACCCTGCTAGCACGTGCTAAAATATAGCAGAAAATTACTACTCTAAAAAATGGAAACTCAAGAACTCGTGAGCTAGTTAACCTACCAAATTCCTAACCTAATCAAGCGTTAATTCTACAGGGTAAATTTTGTTATTAACTTGAGTTATTTTGTGATGCAATACAGGTGTAATAAAATCAAATGAAGTTCACTAACACGTTCTAAAGAATAGAATAAAATTACTTCTAGTTTTCTACAAGGGATTTCTATAAATTATGTATTCGTGAACTAGTAACCCAATCCAAGTATATCAATGATGAATATGAATTTTTAAAGCTGTTCAAAGGATGCATCATGATTTTGAATCTGTAAATAATGTTCAAAGCCACTCACTTCAATAATTTAATCAATGTAACCTATAACAAAATAAGCATGAATAGTAAATAAAGAAATAAGATATCCAAGTGAAAAAGACATGCAAAGGAAATAAATAAATTGAAAAAAAGGGATTTGAGTGTCCTGGGATGGACAAACCAAAGGACAGTTACAGTCCTATGAAGGAAACCAATATTTGTAAGCTAAAAATGGCACCAAACTTCATTATTTGAATTAATCCAAGTACATGCCTACCAGAAATGAAAGTGGAGCTACTAAATAACACGTTTCCTCCATAAGAAGACTAAGAAGTACATTTATCTAGTGGAAAATTCAAACTGGTACTTATACAAATTTATGGGGAAGCATTCTCCTTGAAATGAGGAAGATTTCCTCTCCAGAAAACCTCAAATAGGGGATCTGGTTCCCAGCACTAGGAATTTGCACTAAATGAAAGGGAGCACATTCCTATATTTTCTCAATAACTAGATATATATTGTTTTCGCAATAATTTCATAATATTTTATTCACTTATTATCCAATATTCATCGTCCTACAGAGTGGCTAAAGTACCTAAATTATTTGCTCCTCCAAATATTCATAATCTTCCCAATATTCTCACAATATTCTACAAAAATAAATAATATTAGGCACAAATACCAAATGATCTCTAAACCCTCCTAATAAACATATTAAAGCTAAAAATATGTCATATAATGTAAAAAAGATAAGTTTAATGTGTTGAAGGATGGTCAAATAGGTCTTAATTTATGTCTAATTTGGAGGCCCATCACGAGCTATTGAAAATGTTTCTCATCTCCTGAGAAACTTAGTGAACTAATTGTGCCTCATTCATGGCCTTAAGACCTCTATCTTGTTCATTCCTCTCCCCCTTCCCTTAAGAAGCTTGCTTGTAGGTTATGCAAGGACAAGAAAAAAATGTAGTTTTTCTATTCATGATTGTTTATCAGTCTTTCTAGCACAAAAAAAATAACTTTCCTCTTTGCAAGTGAACTCTTTTGGCTTGTAGGTCCATTGCATTCACATCCTCTCCCTTGACACATTCATGCCATTTTCAATCATTTTCCAAAAAATGTTTGTGCATAGAAAAATCAGAGTGTTTCTAGAGACCATTAGCCTGCCCTTTTATGCTTGTGCAAGATGGGTTCTTGAATATTTTTTTGTTTGGAAAGGCCTTCCACATCCTTTTCCAACCTCCTGTTGTCTCTTTCTACCATTCAAACAACTCTGAAACCATCAAAACACCCTCATATGTGATCTTGTAGCAATATAGAGTATACTCTCATAGACCTATAGCATACATGTAGCACATCACAAAATCTATCAGATCTTGACCAAAATTATACCTCATGCTTATTTTTCCCCCCTTACCTTTCTATAACATCTTCTAGGCCTGGGAAATAGGTTACAAATAGAATAAAGACCTCTTGGAAAGCCTCTTTCCATCATTGTAGTTTGAGTTCTATTTTGATGGTGAATTATTTCTTTCCTTTTTTTTCCTTCTTCTTCTCTTTCTTCTTGTATGTGGATTTTCTATGTCTAAATCACCCCCCTCCCCCCACATAGCTTTCAATAAAAGTTTCCATATTTGGCAAGGAAATTCTTTATTTCTGCTACAAGTTCTAAATATTTATGTGCAATGAGGGTTTTAAAGACAAAGACAAAAAAAAAATTATATTTCATAGAGGAAGTTTTATTTCATGCTCACCCAAAAATAATTGCAATTCCCCTTTTTATCAGGCTCAATTCAAAGGAAACACTCATATTTCATTTTTTAGTTGTAAACTTTTATAAAACGTTTCCCATAGGTTGTGCTGCCGAAAAAAATGAAAACTTTTCAGTATTCTTGTTCACATATGGCAAGGAAAAATATTTATTTACCCTTCCTTTGGATGTTTTCCTTCAAATCCTAGGGTTTTGGGGTCAAACTCCTCAAAAATAGGGTCTTTTGCAACAACTTCTACCTTCTTGTAGCATCTTTTTTTTCTCTTGTAAGACTTATGTTTCTCCTATAGAATCCAATATTTATCTGTTGCAGTACCCATATACATGGTTCTTGTAGCATCTTTGGTTCTTGTAGCATATTTTTTTTCTCTGAGGTGCTAATTTCCTTGTTTTGATTTTGTAGGTTGGAGATCACCTGCATTCATCAGAGAGAGATGCATGGAGAAAACAATTTGTTCGCTTTTAATTTTTCATTGTTTTTTCTTTTTTTCCCTAGGCCAACTAGATGCCTCAATGGTGTTTTCAACTAGTAGGTTCACCTAGGTTCCTTAAAGGATGTTTTCACCTATGATATTTTATTTTTCTCCTTTTCCAAGCCATTGACTGCCTCATGGAATTTTTGAATCAATGAGCCAATCTCAGGTGCCTGAAAGTAGGGTTTCACCCGAATTTTTTTTCCTCTTATTTTTTCATTTTTTTATTTGATTTTCCTATCCTAATGTACTTGAAAAAAAAAAATTTCTTTCAAGTATAAGAATACTTCCAATGAATTAGTGTGAAAATCAATATAGCACACAAACTCATGTGTAGGCACAAAATATATGCTTTGACATGTACCTGAATTTTAGAGACCAAATTATTTGACTTTAACAATATCAAGAAGTGTTGAAGAAGAAAGTGATGCTCCATATTGTTGACTTTTTAGAACCAAACCTCAATATATATTGATTGCCTTGAGTCTCTTGCTCGTATGTATCATCATTCATGTCTTCTTCTAGCATGACATTCAAATATTCCTCTTGTTGATTATTCTCTTGAACACATGGAGGACCTGATTGTAAACATGAGGGAACTTCCCAATCTATGATTCTGATATTTTCTCCTCATCAAGTGAAGCCCATGATTATTTGGTATTCTCATTTGAATATTTTTTTTTTCTTAAATGTTGTCCTTCAATCACATCAAGATAATTTTTTTCTTTTAATATTCTTCATGAAATCAGTTGAAAACCATTTACACTAAGAGGATATGTTTGGAGGTGTTGTGTCTCAGCATTGGAAGTGGGTTGAACTACTTCCTTGTGAGTGGGCCTAATGGTTAATAGCATGTTTTTCCTCATAAAAGGTCATAGGTTAAAAACGAGGGGGGTAGAGTGTGCATGCCTTCATAGACTTACTATTCAAGTGGAGGTGGGTCCCTTGTCCCACAAAAAAGGCGGTCTCATACACAATTTTGCTGGTTGGCTTGGTCGTAACCTTAAAATTGAATAATAATAATAATAATAATTGTGTGGGTGTGGAAATTTTGGTACAGATAGTTGAGTGGGAGTGGATATATGATATGGATGTGGTTGAGGTTATGGTTGTCGTGGAGGTGGATGGTACGTGTAACATGGAGTTGGGTATGGAGGATATTGAGGAAAATATTGATGATATTGTGGATTTCTCCCATAAATTCCTTTCTAACATTCTTTCCAAGATTGGTTTTTGGGTTGATATGGCCAAGGTTTCTAAGGAAATAGTGTGTTCCAATTACTTTGAGATGGATGTGGATATGATTCAAATTGTGAATTAGGTTCTTGCATCATATCAGGTTGATTAGGCTGACATGGTCTTCTTGGAGCTACATAACATAGCTTCTTTGGTGATTGACTTGCTCCATTGTCCTATTGGTAAACTTCCTTTAATCCTGGTAATGATGGGAAATATTTAATAGGATGTGATTCTGCATGGACAACACAAATATCAACATATTATTTTTTCTCATCTTGCATTCTTAACATTTTTTACTTATTCAATTATATTGATAAGAATTTATGTTTTAAATTTATGGAGAAAATTTCCAAGTTCAGATTGATTTACCAATATTAATGTTTATTTACTTAATACTTCCCTTCCTCTTGATATGCACTTACATGTTTCACAAATTACTTCAAATTATAAGTGGTATACATCACCTCTACTCATGAGCTTAAGGATATCAATCCATTCATCTCTAATCCTTCTAAGTAAGAGGGTTTTTAATGTGTCAAATCCTAAAATTATCAAATTTTCCCTCTTAACATTATACATAAATCTCTCTATTAGATAATGAAGGCTCTCATCTCCTTTTCAAGTCATTTTAAAGATTTATTCTTTAATATCTTTATATTTTTCTAGAAATATATTTTACATCACATTCCATGATCTTATTGAATTAGTCCCTAAACTCATGAACCATTTAAGATCTATATACTTTAATGTTTTCAGAAACAATCTCAAATTTTGAGTGTTTAGTAAGTAAGCATAAGATCTACAAAGGATTTCAATTCAAAGATAAATTTTTCTAGATCCTCTCACCTCATACCATGGAAATTGGGAAGGAAATATGGAAGTATGTTCTACATATGAACACTGATATCGGTATCATGAATGGGAAATCCAAGAGGATCTTATTTATTGTCATCATATCAATCCATTTGTTCTACCTTGTCTGCCACCTCTTCTTCTTATGCTGGAAAAAGTGGATGGTGATGTGGTTCTTACTGCACCACGTGATCAAGTGGAGGGGCTTGGTGTTCGAGAAGTATTATTTTATAAATTTTTCTAATAAGAATTCTAATGCAATGCAATTTATGTCTTTGGAATGAAATATGTCTAATGAAATTGTTTTACTTGCATAAACTAAAAGAAATGAATCAACTATGGAATAAAATAATTCATACTTTGAAACTTCCCCAGCCAGGGTGCCAAAAAGTGATGATCCTAGGTATTGCAAGGATAATGTTGCAACTCCCAAGGATTCTCCTAAGCTCCTAGAGACATTTTTTTTTATCCCACTCTTGTATTTAAGCTCTAAATAGATATATTCAAAGGATCCCAAACCAGGGATCAAATCCTGCTGCCTCCATTCTTGGAAATGTGATTTCGAGGCTTGCGTTGCTAGTCATTCCTACTAGGAAATTTCACATATCTGTAGACAGATTTTGCAAAGGGCCATCAATCTTCTAGATCTCACCCTTCTTTAGGAGGTGACATATCCGGTAAATTCCCTCGCAGTCCATCTCTGGCACAGACTTGTGATATTTCTGAAAAAGGAATATTATAGTGGTATTAGAGCTCCTTTCTTGGCTCAGCCTGTGGATTTCAAAGCCCAAGAAAGAAAGATAAAAGAAGATGAAGAGGATGAGATTGATATCATCCATTTTTGAAAGGAAGAAGAACCTCTCCAGGGAGGAAGAGCAAAAAGAAAAGTAAGACCCCTGCACTTCCTATTCTCATCTAGAAGGAGACAAGAAGACCAACAGGAGAGAGACTCCATCTCTTGGGAGAAGGAAGGAGGATGAGCTCACAAAGCTTCTTCCTAAATCTGTTCAAAGAATTCACGGAGGTTTCAAGGAGACAAGGGAGGAGATGGATGGAGCATCTCCAAAGGATTTTTATTCCAGGGAAAACTCTAGAGTTGCACATAATGGGAGTGAGCATGCAGCCACATACCATGATGACCAACACATTCCTATGTCTAGCAGTGACATAACTGAGATGAGAGAAGAAGGAGGAGTGACCAAGGAGAGGGACCAGCAGCATGATAGATCCATTCTCTCAAATTTTGATGGGTCACTTACAGTTTCAGCCAAAGCTTGGGTGGAGGGGCTAGACTCCATTTTGTAGCAACACAACATTTCTGAAGAAGAAGCAACCACATTTGCAGCACTGCACTGGAGAGGTAAAGCTTACACCTAGTGGAATTTTGAATCCTTTCCTTTTAATAATGCACACGTTTTATCTCATGCATTAGTCAAGATATTTGATGGGAGGATTCATTAAACACATGTGGAGGAACACACTCAAAACAGAACCCTACATGTCATGGATGAAACTTGGGACTCCACTCTACATCATACATTCATAAGGGCGGCTGGGACATTACACCATACCTTGCTGGAGGAAATATTTTCATCATATAAACTTGGGCAGGGAAGCATGAGGGTATTTTCTCCAAAGGAGAAGCCCATTATTAGGAGGTTTCCCACCCATGAGGAGGAGGTTGCGAGCAACTGCGCTGACACAACTAGAGAGTATCTAGTACCTCATGCAGGGGAAGGTGGATCCCTTGCTCCATGTGGAAGGATTCTTGCATCATTGCAAGAGGGACCCCAGGATCTCATGTATAGAGATCAAGGCACAACACATGATCCATCTGTGCCATTGATGAGGAGGTTTTGAAACTTGGGGACACAAGGAGAAGGTAAGGGGAAGAGCCAGCATCGGTTGATGAGGAGTAATTACCCTTACTCATTTTTAGAGGTTGATGCACCACGGGGGAAGACTGGATTGCGCAGTGAGGGAATGGAGACATCCGTCCATTCATGTATACAGTCTACCTTTGATGGTGATGTCTCACTGCATGGAGAAATTCTACCGAGGAGACCATTGGATCAGTAGAGGAATAGGGATGCTTCACCTTTTGGGGCAGCACCCATTGACTTCATAGAGGTGGAGAGCTTGGGAGAGCTTGACATAGCTTAGGGAGCTTTGGGTAGCTGCACAAAGAAGGGGAGTTTTCTCTCATCGTCACTATTTCCCACTCCCATTTCAGATTCAGCGCTAAGGCAGAAACAATAGGGGAAGGATGGCAGTCTTTCCACTTATATCTTTGGCATAGGAAATTTAAAGAAGGAAGCAGCCATATGACAGTGAGTCTACATGAGGAATCATTAGCGATGTTATTATAGAGGATGGATCCACATTGGAGATCGCAATTTTGGGTGGAGTATTCCAGGGATCTTTTTACCTGCATGGTGTTAGGTGACCAGTTGCATGAGGAGGGGACATATCAGCACATGGGGAGATGCAGAAGTCATGCAGATGTAGGGGAGGCACATCCCTCTTTGGGATAGCTAGCACATCCATTCATTCTCTTCTTGAGGATGAGAGGAGGCATATACATGAGCTACTCCACTTACATGAGCAGAATAGATGGTAAGAATGTTAATCATATACATTCGGATTTTTATCTCGCATGTATACTTCCCTTGACCCTCTATGTGGAGGACATTTCTCCAAGAAGGGGCATTCCTTTTCTTAGGCTTCTTGGGTCATTGGATACCACAAGTAGGATTGATGAACATCCCCTAGGGAGACTTGGGGAAGAGCTATGTGTTGGAGGGCATGATCACTTTGCATCCTACATTGTTCCTTTCCTCCAAACACATAAGGAGAATGGAGCAGCACACAGGTGGTTGGGAAGCCAAAATATTTTACATTCTCTATTGTAGTTGGGGATCAAGTTGCGCTGGCTACACATGAGGAACCATAGCCCCACTCACTTTCTACACATGACAACCAGCATGATGCTTATCTTGGCTCCTTATGCTGCTACTCCTATTCTTATTAGGAGCATGATCAGGAGAGAGACACCTTGGTTGGGTGTGACCCTTGAGGGAGGGGGATCCCTTTCCTTTTGTAGTGCATGCTCTAAGAGGATCATGATAGTCTTGATGGCCACCATTCTCGGACTGTCATTCTTTTATGAGGTGAGCCATATGATGGATATGATGCCATATGTGGATGACTACCAACTCATCACATGTGGAGATGTTTGGGCCAGCATGATTTGCAGCGTTGGGGGAGAGGCCTTTGGAGGTCCAGCCTTAATATTTCCACTTGATGGCAACCTTATTGCAGCCCAGGATCAGCAGAAACCCTACAATTATCTTAAGTGGAGAGGTAGACAGTGTGGCGTAGACTATGTGGTCTACCATTAGCAAATTTTCATCCCACCTACTTTGCCGGAGCCAAAGGTGGATGCCAAATTTCAGGAGTTGCCTAGTTGGGAGGTGACTCAATTTGCATGGCACATAGCTTGGGGATGGATGGACCATATGGGGATGATATTTTTCCCTACACTACAGACTCCATACTCCGAGAGGACCTCTATACATCACTCTGTTATCCTCTTGAGTATTTCACCATTGCATGATGACTGCTTGATAGCTGACTTGCATACTTGGGAGGGACATTGTGGGAACTTGATTGATGATATGGCGCCTTTCTACTTGGAGGCAGGAATCATACATGGGTGCTACAGGAAAACGAGGAGGAATAATTCAGTTCTAACCTCACACTTTCTTGAGGACATGCAATCTTTGGGAGGGGAGGACTGTAATGTTCCCAAATTAGCTTAAAGAAAATTGGAACATTAATTTTGGCTATTTCGGTTAGGAGGAGAATAAAATGGGAAAGGAGACCCATTCATGAATAAAATATCAATAAATTCCCTCATGAAATGAAAGAGAAGCATCATTAGAGCTAGTCTTACACACCCATGTGTGAAAAGGGATAATTGCAAGGAGGCTAGGTCATGTTGACCAAGTCAAACTATGCAATAGATGGAGGTGTGGCTTGCTTGGGAAGCCAATGCAATTTCTTAAGGAGGAAGAAACCCTAATGTGTGGGTTCCATGGCCAAGGAGCCTTCATTGGCATAAAAGGAGGAAAAAGAAACCATTTGCTCATTGATGGATATTTCGAATTTCTTGCTCTCTTCAGTTGCTTAACTGAGATAGTTGTGTTGTTTAGCACAAGGGAACTCTTGTTTAGGATTCCCTCCTTCTTGAGAAACCTCTTGAAGTTTTGATCTCCATATTCTCCACATTCTGGCTCAAGGCCAAAGCATTTCCCTTCAGTACAACGTTTTCAGCAGTGCAAGAAACATTGTGTTGCTGGGTTGCAGTGGAGGTTTCCATAACATCACTTCCGGAGCTCTGATTTTAGAGGAGATAGCTTCTTTGCATTCGGGAGGCCACTAGAGGATATTTCAAACCCATTTTCTATATCTTTGCATCAGGGCCAACTCCTCTCGTCACTCACAGCATAGTCTCTTCCTTTGACTACGTTATTTCTGAACAAAACTACAATGGGGTTTGCACCACTAGTTTGGAGGGAGAGATTTTCAGGGATTGGATCAGCCTCTCTCTTGAAATATCCATTGGAGGATATATATTCAGAATATGCAGCATCTTCAGCCATCTCCATCCATTTTCTGAGTTTTAGTGCTATTGCATTTTAGAGGCAACAACTCCGACATTTTGCTTTTTTTGTATATTTCAGCCAATCCTTCCAAGGATTGATGTATTATTGATTTTAGGGGTTGAGATATTTCTCCCCCATATTTCTTTGAGAATTATACTTCCATATTCTTGTGTTGAAATTATATATGTAGTAGTACCTCCTAGTGACTGCGCAGTTTTAGTCATAAGCATTCTTGTATAGCTGTATTTTGACATGTTTCCATATGCATGCTATTGAGGGGTTATTTTCTCAGCTTGAGTGAGTGATTCCTCAAGTATTTGTATATTTTCTTACTGCTACATATATTCAGTGACTATTTATGGTTTCATGCACATTTTCTATCTCATATAACGCTGCTATGCTAGTTTATGATCATTGTTGATGCAACCCTCTTCATTGGGTATTTTCTGAAGATAAACAGACAAAGGAGAATGGCCTCAAGCTCCTAGAGACATTTTCTTTGAGCCCACTCTTGGATTTCAGCTCTAGATAGATATATTCAAAGGATCCCAGACCAGGGATCAAATCCTGCTGCCTCCATTCCTGGAAATTTGTTTTCCAGGCTTGGGTTGCTCGTCATTCCTACTAGGAAATTTCACATATCTGTAGACAGAGTCTGCAAAGGGCCAGAAAGCCTCCGGATCTCACCCTTCTTTAGGAGGTGACATATCCGGTAAATGCCCCTACATTCCACCTCTGGCACAGACTTGTGATATTTCTAAAAAAGGAATATTACATACTTGCATGAATGTAAATGTTATTCTATTTGAAAAATGTGATTGTGGCATCAAAAGGAAGCCCGCTCTCTACAATTGAAATAAAAATGTTTGAAATGGAAACCATAGATTAATATGTATTCAAAAAATTAAATCCTTCTTCAATCACTTCATTCAATAGATATATTAACAGCTAAATTTTCAGAACTAAAAAGTAGTCATGTTTATTAGTATTCAATTAAATGAATATATCATATAATGTTGTGTAACCAGCTCCAAAAAATAGAAGAAAAGAGATATCAACGCCTTAGAAATGAGCCACTTCGAGGGGGAAACCTCCAATACATTACATAAATGAACAATTCTTGGATGATACAATTTACAAAACCTCCTTTCTATATATAGGAGTCCTTGGGGCCATAATGTAATCCTAGTGGGCCACAATGTAATCCTAGCCGACCTAACAATAATAATTTAAGGGCACAATAATAACAAAATGGGGGTTACAAGGGTAAAATAATAACAATAAAGGGGTTACACTAACAACAATAAGGTACTATACTAGTAATATAGGGACCTAACATGCCCCTCTCCTTCAAAAAAGCGTTGTCCTCAACGCTTGAGTAGCTCTGGGTGCTTCTGTATAAATTTTTCATCCTCCCATGTAGAATCTTCGGTGTATAAATTCTTCCACTTGATGAGATACTCTGAAATTGATCGATTCCGTAGTTGTCGAGTTCTTGTTTCCATGACCGCTTCTGGTTCCAATATGATTTTTCCTTCCTCATCAAGTTCTGGCAATATTGTTTGAACTGGAAGATTTTCTCTATAACCTTCTTTAAGCATGAAACATGGAAAACTGGATGTACTCGCGAAGAAGCAGGAAGCTCCAATTTGTATGCCATAGTACCAATCTTTTGCAACACCTTGTAAGGACCATAGTACTTTGGCGATAATTTATTATCCTTCTTTGCTTGCTTGAGGGACATTTGTTTGTATGGTTGTAGCGGTAAAAATACCCAATCTCCTACATCAAAACTTCTCTCGCTACGATGTTGATCTGCCTGTTGTTTCATTCGATTTTGTGCCAAATTCAGGTTATCCTTTAAGAGTTGGAGAACTTCTTGCTGATGCTCGATGTGATCTTCCACTGCTTGAACCTTCAAATTTTTCCTTAAAGATGATGTGATGGATGGTGGATGATATCCATAAAGTGCCATAAATGGGGTCATTTTTGCTGCAGTATGGAAGGAAGTGTTATACCACCATTCAGCAAGAGGTAACCACTTGACCCATTGTGTTTGTTTATCAGTTACAAAACAACGAAGATATCCTTCCAAACATTTATTTACTATCTCAGTTTGACCATCAGATTGAGGATGATAAGATGAGCTATGAGCTAATTGAGTACCCAAACAAGAAAATAACTCCGTCCAAAAATTTCCAGTAAAATGGGATCTCTGTCACTCACAATAACCCTTGGGCTTCCATGTAGCTTTTGAATTCTGTCCATAAATGTAGTAGCAACTGTACTTGCTTTAAATGGATGAGATAATGCACAAAGTGTGCATACTTGGTAAGTCTATCAACTACCACCATGATGACACTCTTTCCTTCGGACTTAGGTAAACCTGTGATAAAATCCATTGAAATCTCCTCCCAACGTTGACCTGGAATGGATAAAGGTTGTAGAAGTCCTGGGGTCTTAATTGTATCCACTTTATTCTGTTGGCAAACCAAACATTCCGCCACAAACTTTCGAATATCAGATTTAAGGCCATCCCAAAAAAATTCTTTCTTCACCCTGTGGTAAGTTTTTAAAAATCCTTAGTGTCCTCCTAAAGGAGAAGTGTGCAATTCCAGAAGAATCTTTTGTTTTAGTTGGGAATTCTTACAAATATATAAGCGATCTTTGTACCATAAGGAATCATTTTTCCAACTAAATGTATCAGATGTACTAGGATCTTGCTGCAACTTTTGAATGAGTGTCGATACATCTTTGTCCTTCTTCCATTCATCTCTTGCTTCGGTTATCCAATCTGGTTGGATAATAGAAATGGCACAAAGAAATGCTTCCACCTCTTCATTCTTTCTTGAGAGTGCATCTGCAACAACATTAAGCTTTCCTTTTTGTAGATTATTTCAAAGTCATAACCCAACATCTTTGTGACCCATTTTTGCTACTCTTCTGAAGATAGTCTTTGTTCCAAAAAGTGTTTGAGACTATCATGATCAGTTTTTACCTTGAAGTGTCTTCCCATTAGGTAAGTTCACCATTTCTTTAGTGCATGCAGTATTGCTAACATTTCCTTCATAAATAGGTTTACGTAAATACTTTCCTTTGATTGGACGAATTTCGAAAGAAATGGGTCTTCCTTCCTACATTAAAACCACACCAATTCCATTTCCTGAGGCATCACATTCCACAATAAATGTTTTTGTGAAGTCTGGCGTAGCTAAGACCGGTGCTAGGCACATTGCCTCTTTAAGATGTTCAAATGCATCTTTCTTCAATAATGTTGTTAGAGGTGCTGCTATTCTCCCATAATTCTTAACAAACTTGCGATAATACCCTGTTAACTTGAGAAATCCTCGCAACTGCTTTATGGTTGTGGGGACTTTCCATTCCTTAATGGCTTTAATTTTGTTAGGGTCTACCTTAACACCCTCGTGAGATACAATATGACCCAGATATTCCATCTCTTGTACTCCAAAGAAACATTTGGATGTTTTTGCATATAATTGTTTCTCCTGCAATAGTTTGAGCACCCTGTCAACATGTTCAACATGATCCTTCCAAGACCTGCTGTAGATTAGTATATCATCAAAAAATGCTGGCACAAATTTTCTAAGGAAGGGTTTGAAAATGGAATTCATCAACCCTTGAAATGTAGAAGGTGCATTGGTAAGGCCAAAAGGCATGACCAAAAATTCATAATGACCCTCATGAGTTCGAAATGCTTTTTTTGGAATATCTTCGGTCTTCATTCTAATTTGATGATATCCTGAACGAAGATCCAACTTGGTAAAATAAATTGCTCCATGTAATTCATCCAATAATTCATCAATCACAGGAATGGGAAATTTGTCTTTAATGGTGAGCTTATTGAGCTCCCAATAATCCGGACACATTCGC